>PYXC01001756.1:2462500-2767500 GCA_015244755.2 Tenualosa ilisha
GATGTGATACTCTCTCACATAGCTGGGCTGATGGGATCCTTCCAACCCGTATCAACATCAAGGGGCAGGTCAGCCACTCAGGGATGGGGGTGGTGGGGAGGGGTGGTGAGGGTAGGATGGGGTGGGGGTAGGAAAGGCTTCCACGGCTCTTAATCACCATGGAGATGTGGAGGGCTTCCTCTATGAAGCGTTACCCAGTCACTCCCTGTCTGGCAGTGGGAATTGCTCAATTTCCCATGTCAGAGTCAGCATGAGGAATAAGTGTGTGTGTGTGTGTGTGTGTGTGTGTGTGTGTGTGTGTGTGTGTGTGTGTGTGTGTGTGTGTGTTGGGGGGGGGTCTATTGGAAAACAAGAGGCAGTCCCGTCTGCTGGCTACGATCGTTTATTCTACTGAGACACCGCCATAAAACTCCAGTGCAAGCATTTCAAGTGAGCCGCCACACAATAAAGCAAGATGTCCCGTGTGGAATGAGGACAGTTGCTACAGCAAAGAGAGAAAGAGAAAGCGGCAACCGTAAAAACAATGGCATTGAAACAAAAGCTCTGCTTCATCTTCAGCTTGGGCCTCCTGCTTGCCATACGGTCCTATGTTTCATCTTCTGTGCAGCCAAATCAACACCTCACAGACATTTGTCAATGAGTGAAACTCAGAACACTCCACATGATCTGAGGCCCACAGACAGCAATGGACTGCCGCTTGAGCCCCAGTTTTCTTCAGATGGGGACAGTTAGCCCAGGCGGTGAACTCGATACGCCGGACTGTTTGTTTGAAATGAAAGCAAAAGTAAACACACAGTGGAGCAGACACACTCGGGCCCGTGCTTTCTGATGTCGCCCAGTCTGAGCAGGAAGCGCGGGAGAGAAAAGACTGGTGCGCTCCGAGGAAATGGGAACAGAGGCTTCTTTCAGCCACTCGCTCGCTTGCTCGCTCGCTCACTCACTCACCCCCCCCCCCTTTTCCTTTTCAAAGGCATATATAATATACAAAGGCTCCAAATTTAACAAGGTAGCAACACGGGTGAAAAAGGAGAGGGTGAACAAGGAATAGAAGCAAGCAGTGTTGGCAGAGAGGGCTAAGAACCACAGGAGACACGACAGCGTTTAGACTATGGCAGTTGAAAGGTGATTATTAAGTGAGGCAAACCCATAAAACGCAGGTCCACATTTAGCCAATACACCAATTACGTAACGTACCGAACGGTCAACAGCATTGTGTAACACGAACCACAATTTTTCATTACAGGCCGGCGCCATAGAGTTAGAATACAAGCGGCCATGCATGTTCTTAGTGAGAGTGGGCAAAATCATACTAACTTTGTCCCACACTTACAGCACAAAACAAAGCAAAATGTTTTCTGCTGTTTTTCCACATTAACTTGAGAGATCCATACCACATAAGGACTGGATTACACCTCGTGGAGCCCAGGACTCAATCTGCATGTATGGCATTATCATCAATCCAGACACACAAAACAGACTCCATCAATCCACAGACAGAGTGGGCTGTTTTGTCTTTTAAAACATAAAAAAAAAACAATAAACAAAAGCATATTTTCTCCCTCCCCCAGTCCTTAAAGGACTATCATGTGTGGGAGGTGTTTCTGAAGAGTGCTTTGAAAAACCCAGCTTCGTTCTTTGAAGCCGTGAGCCTGAACAGCTAACCGCTTTCAGATGTGTCTGCGTGATGCTTTCTTTCTGGGCCCAATAGCAACCAGCCGCACACATGTGCCAGGCTGAGCTGAGGACTAGTCAGGGCGAGCGAGCGGCACAGGAGGCGTCGGCTATACTCCCTACTACTCTGTTTTGTCTCAGCACCATTATAAATCTTCGGCGTGACTCGGTCCAAAAGTGAATGGTGACAGAAGCAGTGGCCTCAAAGCAGATACCAAAGCCAAACAAACAAAGAGCCCTTCCTTCCTTCCTTCCTTCCTTCCTTCCTTCCAGGGAAACTCAACACCACCTTAATGTGTCAAAAGGCGTATAGGGACACACCATCTGTTTGTGTGTGTGTGTGTGTGTGTGTGTGGGTGTGGGTGTGTGTGTGTGCAAGACAAAGGCTTGGTGAGAGGTGCTTCCTCTGTGCAGCGCGAGGCTCCATTCTGAGGTGTACCTTCACAGCCTCAAAAGGCACAAGCTTGTTGACAAGCTTCAAAAGGTGTTCAGAAAAATTGCATCAAACAAGAACAGACAACACAGGCCACAAGATCTCTCCCTCCCTCTCTTTCTCCTCCCAACCTCTCCCTCTCTTTTTTTCTTTCTCTTGCTTGCTCTCTCTCTCCCAGCGCTCCACTTTGTTTGCGGGTGGATTGTTTGCTTTGAGTGCCGACAGGAAGCTGGGGTTTAGGGTGTCTGTAGCCCAAGTCTAGCGGGACATAAAGCTTTGGAATGTGGAGAGAGGATGAAATTTCGGAGGCATTCAGGAGCTACGCCGCCCGGAGCTTGTATTTGTCCAGGATCTGGGTAGTGAATGCACCAGCATCCTAATAATGCATATTACATAAGGTGCTATTGGAATACATGACACAGACACACAACTCCAGGGGAGTACCAGCACCCTCCCAGGGCCAGCCAATGAGCAAGGATGAATCCACTTAAGCAGGGCAGACTGATCCCAGGGAGACTGCACAATGCACAGGCAAGCCGGCTTTCCCCGCATATCTTTCCACTATTTACCCTGCACCTGTGCAAAGAAGTGCATGTGTGCTTTTCTGGGATCAAACGGCTAGACTGTGTCTCGGGACACAATTCTAGACAGCCTCTCTCCTCCCAGTGTTCTCGACCCACTGGGCACCACCATCACTCAAAATAGCACCTTGGCTTGGCCCACTTATGAGTCCATCATAGGGTGGTCATCAGCTAACCAATGGGGCGTATCCTGATCCACCATGGAAACAAAAAAAAACAATTCCAGTACATTCCTGATGAGGATTTCCAACAGTGTTCTAAAAAACAGGGCTGGGAGTAGGTATCCTTACTGCCAATGAGGTTATTTTTAATTGCTATTTGTTGATTTTGTTTTGACTGTCAGCAAGATTAGGCAAAAACTAACTGGATGATTTTCATAAGGCACAGTGGACTGAGGAAGAACCTATTACATTTTGGAGCGGAAGAAAGGAGCGGACCCAGGACAGTTTCCCAATTTTATTAATATTGAGCATAGAAAGAGCATTGGCAGAGAGCTCTGTCTCTAAGAGCGCCCTTCATGTTAAAATAGAAAAGTCATTCTAACTGCTCATTTTAATGCTCTCAAGTTTTTTTCAACTAAGAATGAAAAACAAACTTGCTTTTCCCTTTCACTCCATGGCTTCTTAACCCTTGAAACGTCTAAGTAAAACAATGGATTCAATTAGAAATTCCTTCACCCACACCAAACCAACAGAAGTAATGGGCATAATACAGAAAAAAAATCATATACTCCCTTGACTGCTCTAAGGCTTGCAAAATGAAGTCCTCTTGGAAAAGAACTAAAGCCTTCTACGAGGGACTGGGGGTTTATGTGGAAACATACCTTACACACTAAAATGTAATAACCTTTGAGTCTCCTGGTGTTTTGCTTGGCCGCGAGCTGGCCGAGATCAAACACAGACTCCAGGCCAGCAGACTTCGCCAAAAATCTCGGCGCTGAGCAGCGGGCTCCAGACCCAGGTATTTTCTTTCCCCTCTCAATAAGCGACAGACGGCCGGCCGGCCCAGCCCCAGCCCCAGCCCCAGCGCAGCATTAACCCTGCCCACGACCGGCTGCACTAGCGACCGCAAGATGTCTGCGCTCACACGGTCATTCACACAAGTGACGGCTGAGTCGGCAGCTAAGGCTTTTTGTCTTCCCCCTTCTACTCACTTTCTTTTTCTTTTTCTCCTCCTTCTTTTTCTTTTTTCCTCTTCATCTCATCTTTTTACAATTCCCCCATTTTGTAACTAATTCAGCCATGATATACAGCTTAGCTGGAGAAATAAAAGTCCTCCTGGCGTGCAGAACAAAGCCCTGACGTCTCTGATGGTCTGAAACAAAGCACAATGCCATTCATCACTTCTGATGATGAAGAATTACAGCAATAGATTTGAATTAATGCTGAAATAATCACAACACAAAGCATGAAACCAGTACCATGGATCAGATGAAACAAAGGCGTGTCCCTGCTGTTTGTGTCTACAAGATATATAGCTGACTCAAAGAAAAATTACACCTCCTCACGCAAAATCAAGCAACCGCATTCATACACACACCTAATGGTCCATTGACAAATTACGGCTTACGGGATATAATTATATAGTTTCCAACCAGAAGAACAGAAATGAGTGTAAAAAGCGTTGTGTGATGTGGCTCATCAGTGGGAGTGGATGGCACCCTTGTTCTTCAGTGCGCACTAATCTCTCAACCCCCGCTGGAGAAAGAGAGAGAGAGAGAGAGAGAGCCTGGATTGGGTCTTGGCACACACAGAGAGAGCAAGCATCTTCAAAGGGCCCTTTGCAGTATAAATATCCTCAAATAAATAAACACACAATCTGCCTGCAGTGTCAAAATGTCTTCTTTTCCATGAAACACAGGCCGTGCATGGCTGGCTGGGCTTTAGCACACAAGTCTGCATGTATGCTCGCACACAGACACACATGTGGGAGTGTTTGCTTATACACACGTAAACACAGCTTCTTCTCCCACATTAGTGTCACTACACACACACACACACACACACACACACACGCACGCACGCACGCTCCAGAGAGACTTGAGTTGAAGGAGCACATTTTGAAGTATGTTGGTCTCACAGGTGTTGACAGTGGACCTTATAGTATTTGCTCTGGGCGGCTGGGAGGCGACTTCCAAGGGAGGAGTGGAAAAAAAAAAAAAAAAAAAAGTGCAATCAACAAATCCCTGAATTTTGTCCACCGTGCTCCAAAACAATGCTTCAAAATCTTAAAAAGCAAAAGCACACAGTCACCCCTTCCCCCTTTCCTCAACATTTAGCCCAACCACCCCCCTGCCCTTTCCTCCCCCAAACCTCCCAGAAATAGAACCCTTCTGCCACCCCCCCAGCCCCCCTTCAAAAAAAGAAAAACACTCAGGCCCAGCCCCCACTGCCCTCTTCTCTGCCCCCATCCTCCCCCAGCCCCTCTCTCTGGCCGGGCCCTTCTCCCTGCTCCAGGATCTGTGCTGTACAAACCAGGAGCAGATGTGTGCCGGGGCCGCGCTGAAAGACCCCGCTGTTCTGGATGGCAGCCACATGCTTTCCATTCAGAGATGAAGGCTCACAGCTCCCCTTCTTGTGAAGCCAATTTCAAGAAAAAGAAGAAAAAAAAGTAGGGGTGGGGGGAAAACTCACACACACACTTACACACACACACACAGACACACACACACACACACGTGCACCAACTATACACTTCTCAGATGCCTTTAAGTAGTTCCTTAGGAATGAACACCACACGGACCTTAAACATTTTCCCACAGACACAAACTCCCACATGTGCCCATAAACAAAACACCAACTCCTCTCTTCTCTGGAGAAACAACACACAGCTTCCAGAAGGAGAGGGGTTTCAGTCTAAAGAGACACACTTCACCGTAGCACAGTGTGTTGAGTAGGGTTTCAGTCCAAAGAAACACACTTCACAGTGTATGACGAGCCTTCAGTAAAGCAGTCACGCTAACACACACTGTCAGCCTCTGCACTCACTCACTAGAGGCAAGGAACATGAGAAGAGCTGTTCTGTGCGCAAAACGATGAGAGGGGGGCAGGAAAAAAAAAAAGATTTCAGTGTATGTGACAGCATTAAATAGGCCAGATCTCCTTCTCCATTTTCCAAACTAAATAGCACAGAATCAAAACCAACTTTTTTTTTTTTTAACTAGGAGATGCGAGCGCATGCCAGAACTTGACGTGATCCAAACAAAACATCCCTCTCTGGACCCAATCGAGCACAAAAAAAAAAAGTCAGTTTCTTTTATCGCACAGAAATATATCTCATTCACAATGGATACCTGTAGCACATACAACAGTGAAGGCACTCCAGTCAAAAGAACCAGACACCACAACTGGCAGCTCTCCACCAATAACTTGTGTCTGAATCTTCCACAGCACAGAACCTAGCTACACTACTGGGTTACCTTAAGTAAATGTCTCCTAAGCAAATGTCTCATTCACAGGTATTTGATAGTTTTTCTATGCTGACATGCTGACTTGTACAGATATTTTGCAGATTTGTGTGGTTTTAATTCCAAAGGAAAAGGGCCTGTCTTTCAAACTCACAGCAATGCAAACAGACCGCACTCCACTTAAGAACAAAGTTTCCAGTTTTTCCTCTTAGCTACAACAGTCATTGTTTTAAGCTGCAAAGTGTTTCCACAGCCCACCTTGGCTAGGGTCAGACCCAGAGAGACTGGAGACAAGGGCAGTGTTGAAAAACTTGAATGAGACCACCATTATTTGGGTTTTAGAAGGGGCAAAATTACAGCATAGGTCGTGTGTGTGTGTGTGTTTGTATGTGTGTGTGTGTGTGTGTGTGTGCACTAAAACACAGCTGACTGTTGATGTTTCCAGTGCTGAACCGCAGTGAACCTTAAGAAGGCTTAGGTGGGCGGAGGACAGCAAGAACGTGCGGGCAGGCCAAGCGCTGGGTGAGTGTGCGAGTGTGTGTGTATGTGTTTGGGGGGGGGTGTTGGGATAGATTCACACACTCCAACCACACTGATTAAGACCACAGGGCGGCCCCTCTTGTCAAGACTTCCCACCAGTGGCACAGCGGCACTCTCTTGGCAGTGACCCAGGCCACTCATCCACTGTTGACAAGCACCCCCCTCTCGGTGATCTGGGTGACTCACGGCAGCCAGGTGTCCAGGTCCGGTCCGGGCGGTCGTCAGCACCTGCCGCCTGCTGTCAGGACCCCCCCCCCACTTCACGACCAGGGCCAACTCATCCAGCTGAATCACCACCTCCAGTCCTGCCCTCATTACTCCTCACTCTTTTTCCCCTCTCATCCCAGCCACTGCTTTCATCACTGAGTCATTGGATTCTCTCACAGATACCCCACTGCAGTTAAAGGACTCCCCGCTCTGCCTCTCCCCTAATGCACTCAGTACATTATGACTAAAGTAGGTCTAGGTGTTTTGCTAAGAGTGAGAGAGCAAGAGCGAGCGAGAGAGAGAGAGAGAGAGAGAGAGAGAGAGAGGGATATGAACAACCATCTCTTTATGAGCCGTTCTCCCCCCCATCCCTGGGGTGGCTCCCTGCTCCCTGCACAGCACAGACCCATCCCCCAGGACAGGACAGGATAGGGGGGTGGGGGGGCATGAGCGCTGTGGCTCCACTGATACCAGAGACCTCTAATAACTCCTGGCTCAGGCTTTGAAGTCGAGGCCAGACAGCTAAGGAATCCCAAGCCCACCCCCAGTACCCCCAATCCCACCCCCCACCTCCTGCTGCCTCCAGCCTCCCTGACAATGAGGGGGGGGGACTCCGGCCAGCTAATCAGGATTTCATATGAGCAGTTGAGACATGGTGGTTTCAGCTTCACCTATAATTTGAATTGTATTACATAGTCAAGCCAGCATGTAGATGCAAAGATTCATGCAAAACAAAAGGAAGGCCATATTTGTTTACAATGTAGACAGTTGGCAAGGAGAACTACTTTAGACTGAAAAGAACTGTTCTCAGTTTAATTCTCTTCCAAGAAATGAATACTTATTCAGGAAATCCACCATTAAGCCTTAGTGAGGATATATATATATTTGCCTGAAATACCAGAGCCAGAACAAGATATATTTTGGACTCATGAAACTACATCATCACTGTCTAAAGGATTTAGATCCAACCGCTAGCATATGGAGTTATGTGTGGTGGCCAAGCTGAGAACAAAGGTTCGTAAAGGCTGGTTTCACCTTCAGTAGCTCAAGATCATGTCTTGGTGATATGGAAAGAGTAACGTGTTGCCCTTGACTCGACTGAGTGAAATCTGATCTCTGCCATCTAAAAGATTAGTCATACCTTACTGGACGATGACCGATTTATCTCTCGGAGGTCATCTTTGAGTTCCACTGCATGACTGACAGCTTTATCCAATGATTCAACTGTCCACTTGTCAAAGCTTTCATTAGGATTTGGTACTGGACCAGCAACAAACAAAATGTTGATGGCATTAAAACAACTTTAACCTTCTCTAAGTTATGGTGTAATAAATTTCAGATCATAAATCTTCAGCTGATAACACTACGGAGAGTATCCCAGCAATGCAGTGGGCTTAAAGCTGTTTATGATACTATTGTCTCATGCGTAAACGCCACGTGATTCTAAAAATACACCTTTAATTCCTTTTCTTCCCTTCGTAACTCTTAATGGAGGGTGACATGAAAGGATGGATCCCATCGTACTCCAGAGATCCCAAACTGTCCCAGTCCTCCGAGGAGCCCATTAAGGATGGAGAATTAAGCGAAAAGAAAAACAGACAGCAACGCAATTCAGAATGAGAACAAAGTCTCTGTCATCTTCAGACGAAAAAGGGGAAAAAAGCAGTTGTGTCAACAGTTTTCATTTCTGGTAGCCATTAAGGCATTCAGTGCCCAGCCCCACTGCCTCACTGTTGGTTATAGGCTTGGTTTCATTCCTGGCTTCAGTGGAATTGCTAGTCATGTCTTACAGCTGAAACATATTTCCAGCAATCTGACACAAAGACGGTTTGAGTGACACACCAGGGATTCACTGGAATTTCCATATCTCAAAGGGGGATGGGATGTGACAGCACATCATTAAAGTCCTACCCACCACTCCACTTTAAGGGTGACTGTGCTCAACTAAAACAGGAAAACAGAGTTTGTGATTTCCACAAACAAGAACAATGAGCTTTTCACAAGGTTCAGCAGACGAGAGGATTTTCCCAACATTAATAGCAATAAAGAAATTTGTGGACCTCCTAGTCCAAAAAGTACTTTGGAAAAATAAGCAAAAACACTGATTTATGATTTGCAATATACCTGACATTCCATTCAGTGTTTCCTGAGTTCAAATGGAACTCAAAAACAAGGCAGTAAGAAAAAGGCTTGATTGTCTTCAAATGTCATCTTTCCTGTACGCACACCACAGAATGACTTGAAGAAAAGTAACTGTAACACACGTTTAAGGAGGACAGGAGCCATGGCCAAAAGCTGATGCAGTGTGTGGGCTCCAACACAGTCATGACATCTGCACCCTGGTCAAACGCGTGTTTCCCCTGTCTTGACAAATACATTCTTGGCCCCTCTGGAAATGCTCTGAAAAAACGTGGAGGGAGAGCTTGCTCCTCCAACTGAGGCCATGAGCAGTCAGGCTTAATGACTGTGATTTCACCCATAAGTCTTCCAGGGGGAGCCACCCACAGTGCTGGAGAGACGGCATAGAGCCACCAGGCCTCCAGCTGAAGCGCTCAGTCACTCTGTCTGAAGTCACCCTGCCCTTACACCCTTCAACATGACGTGCTAATTGAAGTGATGTAATATTGAGCCACAGATCGTTGCCCGCCGGGAGCAAGCACTATAATGGGAACTATTGAAGGAGAGAAAGACACAAGACCCTGTGATGCTGCCAGCAGCCACTAAAGTGACCCTTTGCACTCATGAACACACACACACACACACACACACACACACACATCCCTTGGTCTGAACTTCCTCCACAGTAAGGTAACATGGTCTATGGATGCCATATTGCCAAAACTGGCCGTAGGGTTGGGGTTGTCAAAAGCGATCAGACGCAGCAGGGAATAACCAGCACGCACCTTTGTCCTGGTGCCAAAGATGACACGTAAAAACAACAGCAACAGCTCTCTCTTAAGAAAGGCTTCAACAAGTCTTTGCAGAGGGCCTTTGAGTGGAAGGCCCACTTAGTTTGGTTTGTTTTCACATCTCGTATTGTGATGACAATAACTCTTCTGTGTCTCAACAACTTTTGAACTGTCAAACGTCGTTTCTCAATGAATGATAAATTTCTGCACCTACCGCAACGATTTCTTTCAACCCATTAGACACAGATAAAGAAGAACTATAGAAACCTTTGCCCTAATTTTAGCCTACTTAACTTGAACAGATATGTTCTGTTATATGTGAAAACCCAGTCGTTATTTTACCACAAACGTTTTCGTCTATAAAAAGGCCGTCAGTTTTGTACAACACTGGGAAAACGTTTGACATTTCAGCCCATCTCGTGTCAGTGTCTATCATAACACCACCAAACCACGTTACATATATTTATTGCTATGAAATGCAGTACCCTCTCTTTGCGCGTAAAAAATAAACGCGTCTTACCTGGATATCCTTTAATTTGTGTTCCGACGCGCTGTATCTCTCGCATTCTTCAGCACCTCTTCTTGATATAAACGCGTTTACAACAAAACTGTCTCCTACAGAAAGATTGACAAGTTGTCTTGGTGTTAGAACAAGCGCAAGTGAGTGAAACAAAATCACAATAAAAAGTTAATGAACAATATGCATGTTACACTCACCCTCTGGATTCTCCCTACGTTTACAAGCTGGATTGTGGACACAAAAATAATAATTATGTTATTATTCACACATTGCAGCGTTGTGAATGAAAGAGGCAAAAATACAAAATGTCCAACTTACCATGTTTTGATTGAAGTTTACCCATGTTATTTAGTAGTTCACCTGATCAGACCGGACAACAATCCTTCACCGTAAACCTTCTCATTTGGTCGGGACAGTCACATTGTATCCGTCTGACAAATTGCAAGAATTACTTCCAAATTCCATAAAGCCGTCAAACGCGGTGGTATTTCATCGACAAGTTTTTGAGTAAAACAGCAACAGAAATTCAAAAAGAACACTTAAATGAAGCCCAGTTGATCTCAAGTCATCCACTCGGCTTGATTCCTCCGTAGTCCTGAAGTTCAAAAAATGTGTTCTAAGCTAAGAGAAGCGCTGAGCCTGAGCTCAGCCAAGCACCCCCCCTTCGGCATCAACGATGCCCTCTAAAGGAGACGTTGAAAGCGCAATGGCGCAAACATCAAGTTTTTATGGCTTTGCACAAAACAGGTTCTGTTATCCAGTTCAAAGACATGTCTCACTTTGTAGTATTCTGCACATTCGATTTTCTTTCAGAGAAACATGTTTTTTGCACATCCATTCACACCACATACACAAGTCTTGGCAACGTTTTATTTGCTGATATGATTTTTGTGAATCACTAATTCTCTCATTTCCCACTTATTGTTGGTGTTTGCAAATACTGTGAAGCTATATTCGCATAGACACTATGATGCCTCTAAATGTATTTTTTTTTGATGGTCTGCTATTATGGGTAAATATTTCATGCTACACAGTATTTATCATTGGTGCTTCTTCCCGTCTACATTATTTTGCTTCTTGTTCTGAGTGCTGCATTACTTGTGGTTCTCTCTGGCTTCACAACACCATGGTGTCACTACTGCTTTCAAATTCCCCTAACTGCATGTGCCTGTGCCTATTCCAGTTGTATGTATTCACATCTGGGGTGAGGACTGTCATAGCTTAAGACACCATAGCCGTGGACTTTCCCCATGTGACTATAGCAGCACACCTGGCATATGCTTTTTCAAACACTATTGTTTCCCTCACACATATTTGGTGTGCTTCCTCTACTCATGCCTATTGGCCTGATCTACTAACAGCTACTGTGTTTTTTTTTTCAGACCGCACTTCTCTATTGTATAACAAGCAGTTGAAATGTATCTTCACAGCATATCTACATGGTTTGTCATTGTTGGTATAATTATTAAAACAGGTCCAAACGTGCATTACCTTAAAGCTCCTGGATTAGTCTCTGACTCACTAAGGATGTTTTGGGTTTTTGTGCACAAGATCCATGAAATGAAGGTGAAAAACTGTAAACTAAAATTCTAAATAAGCAATCTTTCTTCCAGTCTGCCATATTAGTCACTTTTGAATACATTTATGGGCTGAGTGAAACCACACATTCTCTATTCCAACAGAGGGCCAAATTTGGTCAGAAATCATTGTTGTCATTTTCAGAGACGCTCTCACTAGCATCAAAAGCCTTTCATGGCGCATAAATCCATGCAAATGCTGTGCCTCAGAGCAAACCGTGTGGGGCACACACATACCCATTTAAGCACATGCACACAATAATCAAGACAGATGACAAATTAACAGTTCCGTTGTGAGAGATGGAATAAAAAAAACTGTATGGCTGTTGGCCAAAGCCCTTCACCTCTGATGCCAGTGGTTACATGTAATTCCCAGTTGATGACAGCTGCAGTGAAACCTGCCACATCACCATCCACCGCCTTCTATACCCAAGCAGCCAGCCACTGGCCTAGGTCACTCTCTGTGGTTACCTTTTACCAAGCAGCCTCCCTGTCATTAGGGTTTGGGGGCTAGCATTGCGCTCAGCGCTGAACTCCCATTCAAGGTGACACAAGATAAACACCCCCACCCGCAGCATCAAAACGTTCTGGGGCTCTGCCCAGATCCGATGCCCATCCTATCCTATCCTGAGCCCCACAGTTGGATGACAGTCAGGACAATAGTTTGTGCCCGAACACTATGGCTTGGCTGTGATTAGAGAAATGGAGAGTGAGTGAGTGTGTGTGTGTGTGTGTGTGTGTGCGTGCGATACAACAGGATCAGAGCTGCCTATCAGTGCCGGCCCCTCAGATCAGTCTGACAGGATGAGCAGACATTTGCATAGCTCATTGATGGCAGCAGCCTTTGATCCCCTCTGCTCAGCCTAATCATCGTCCGGTTCTCTCCTCCTCTGTGGCAGGGTTTTCAGGCACTCGCTTTAGAGTGAACCCCCCCCCACACACACACACACCCTACTCCATCTTTTTATGTGTGCCGCACACTCTATCTCTCCCTCTCTATCTCTCTTTTTCTCCACTCACAGATGTCTCGCAGCCTTTATGAGATGCGGGGGTGGGGGTTGGAGGGGACAACAAGAACTGAGGATGCGAAACTGCAATGAGACATGGCACAGCAAAGCAAAGCAGACAGTCGCTTTAGAAAAACCATTCTCACATAACATGAGAGGGGGTTTGTCTAAGATGGGAATATACTTCCTTTGACGACCAGGATGTTGACACATCCCCAGCAGAGACGGCGAAACAAAGTACTAATGAACACAATCAGCTTGTTAAAGAAACCACCATTAGCCGTTCACAATCAGCTTGTTAAAGAAACCACCATTAGCCGTTCATGGCTTGCCCATTTCCTGACTGCTAGTTTGCGAGCCATTTCGACGTCATAACTGGCCAAGCACTTTGAAAAACCCACGAAGGACATTGCATCCAAATGGCTGTTGTAAAACAACAAGCCTGTGCATTCATTGTAATGGGTGCTGGCAAAGTTAGTACTCACAAAGCACAAGATGGTTCACGTTAACACAACAGGCTTTACATTGAGTGCTCACCCCCAACGCCGACTTTCCACTCTCCTTTGTGAAAAGCTGAGCGCGTGATTATCTTAAACAAAGACGTGTATCTTTCTTAATTCCCCTAAACAACCTCAAACGTCCTCCCTCTTTCCATTCACGCATCCATGTCTGTTAACTTCTCACTTGGTGCTTTAACATTGGCACTTGTGTCAATATTCCATTGCTAGAGGCCATATACCTGAGCAACCGTTGAGACGATAAACATCATTGTGTTTGTTTATCTTGGGCTTCTCTGCCAGTGTTAAACCACTCAGGCCAGGGACCTGAGTGGTTTAACAATAAGGCTTTTCACTTTTTTTTTTCCCCAGCTTGCCTTTTTTGTGATGATTGCATTTAAACAGCTGCCCCACATTGGCCAAAGAACTATCAAGAAAGGAGAAGGCGTAAAAAAAAAAAAAAAAGAGCCTCCAGACATTGTAATTATGGCTTTTATTTATCGCTTGCTCATTCTCCTTTCACCCATCACATTCTCTCTCTGTCTTTCCCTTTCTCTCTCTGTCGAGTTTTTAATGGCTCCTCAGTCTTGCACTGAGTGGTACCAGAGCAGTGTCGGCCTGCAGGTGCTTACCTGCTCCAAACCATCAGACTGACTGACACAAGAGAAGGTGCTGACAAATATGGTCATCAACCTCAACTGGAGCACAGTGTATTTATACCATAGCAATCAGTTTAATTACAAGCCTCAGCAGCTCTGTGGGAAAGATAGGCAGCGAGAGCAGCCGGCAGCACAAAGGAAAGGACCTGGCTGCACTAGGTGTTAAAGCAATGATACACTGCAACTTATAATTACATACAATATAAAACGCATATGATTTGCGAAATATGGGCTGTGTACTTCACGAGAATGTCATTACATGGAGCCTGTCATTAGAGTAGGTGCTTTTTGCTCATCTTTTGAATGGTATTTGAGTGAAACCCCGTGTCACTGGAATGCTATTTTGTAAATCAAATGATTCCTTCTGCTGCAATAAGGATCAAATTGTTGGTGTTGAGTAGCAGATTTGCATAAGATCTTACAGCTCTGAAATGATCATCTGCACATAACACATGGCGGGGGGGGGGGTGTAAACAGGTATGTGACTTAACACATCCCATTTCATACTTGACAGCATAACAGCCGCCAGGATTAGGCTTTGAAGTGGAGCTGCAGTCTGTTGGCCAATATCAGACAAAGCCCTTATTGTCTGAAGCGACAGGCGGCAGATTGGTTTACACAGAAAGCACTCGCAGAATGCAAAACATGCAAATAAAGGGCGGAAATACTGGTCTGCTCACAGCACCTGGGAGTCCTCGCCGACCACTGACGAAATCAACTCAATTATTCTTTGTGCAGAAAAGAGAAAATTAAATCAACATTCTAATAAATGTAGTAAAAAGGCAAAGCAATTTGATGCCACTTCTTAGATCTTATGCGTCACCTACACTCATCTGATAATCTCAAGAGATGCATTATTAACCTTATACTGGCACAGCAAATTGTTTCTGCAAAGCCTAAAAAATAAATAAATAAAATATATATATAATGCTCAGTGAAGTACAGATCTGCATATTTCTGTATATTTGTGCCATCTAGTGGCCTTTTGCTAAACACTTCAGAGACCTAAATCCTGTTCTCCATTCCTCAAGTCTTCACTATCTGATGTGGGCAAAATTGCTTCAAACATGGTACTATTTATTTAAAACATTGAACATCATTAAATGATTAAAAAACCTTTTAATGGAGATGTAATCCAATGTTATGTAAACAAACAGACAAAGACAAAAAAAATGGTTCCAAACAACAAAACACTGAATCCTGAGTTAACATATATTATTGCTTGGTTGAAGCTGGTGAACTTTACATTCTGTACAAAAACATGAGCGGTTTTCTCAGCAACACCTGAGTGAAATTTGTTGACTTTCCTCACAGGTATTTGAAGGTTGGCACAAATACGTGAACACTTGGATTGTAGGGTTAGACAAACACGCAAAAGAACAGGAAAGGAGAAATAAGAAAAAAAAGAAGCAAAAAGAAAGAATAAAAGCCCTAGATGCTAGAAGATCTATAATGTACAGTACCCCATCTTATTAGGGTACTCCTTTCTAACCATAGCCCTGTTGTTTGAGCTCACTGAGTACTGTCTACCATACAGTTGGTGTAGGCTGCCACTATTTGGTCATGCTGTACCAAATTCTCTTGTTCTTCTTCCTACTGACAGCACTCAGTGACCTGAAACAACAACGACTGTCGTTTTAAGCTCCAAAGTGCATATCTAGCGCTTGTGTGGACCCTTGAATTGTTTGGCACTGATTTAGTCTATATTGTCAGTCCCGTAGTAAAAAGTCAAGACCCACACAGGACTGATGTTCAGCTCAATCAAATACATTCATGAATGACATAGAACTGCCATTGCACAAGTCTGAGCAAAGAGTAAGTGCCTGGAGAGTTCAGATGTTTAGCCAATGGGATAGGAGGATGTTATCCAGTAGTTACTAAAAGGTTACTGAGTCACATGGTAAAATACACCAAACCGTTCAGCCTGGTCTGCTGTGTGTGTGTGAGTGAGTGTGTGTGTCTCATACACAGTTAACCAGATGGGCTCGCTCCTCTAACTGTTTGTCCACAGCTTTGTCCAGAGCCTCCAGGAATCCTTCCAGGGAAACACTGGGGGTCTGTGTGGGAGGAGAAGGTAGTTAGTGACACTGAATGATCTCACCTGACTATGGAACTTAATGCATTCATTCTAAAGTGTCCAACTCAAGAAGCAACATCAGTGCAGTTGAGTACCTTGACAAACAGGGCATGGGCCAAAAAGGGGATTTTCCTCAGTGCTCGCCCACTGAGCCCTTTGCTCTTGCTGGAAACAAAAATGACACAATTAGCCAAAAATATTGCAGCATTAACTGACACTGACACTGACAATGTGTGCTCAATAAAACATCTTCAAACAATAATCATAGAAAACAATGAATGTACTTCAACAACATTAGTAAAAGGGTATGAATGTTTATCAAATGAAAGACTGCAAAATCACTATTATTACTAAACTACATACAGTAAGTATCATCATTCCTTTCCTATTAGACATGTGGATCAGCAACACTGACTCGATCAAAAAATCATAACCGAGTGCAACTGGGGCCAATTTGGATGTTAGATGCACAGGGTTCTGTGGAGCTAACTGTCTTCATCAGTCCGTGTGTCCCAGTGAACGCGAGCAGGCGAGACTCACATGGCAATGCTCCTGAGGGCCAGGCTCAGCTGGGACACGTTACTCTCCTTGAAGTCCATGGTCTGCAGCTCAAACATGGTGAGCAGCTGCTGCCGAGGGTAAATTATCTGACACTGCAGACACAGACATGGGGGACAGGTGAACAACAGTCAGGGAAAATAAGGATGGCTGTGTTGGCATTTCAAGGTGTTTTATCAGATGTCCCGGTATGTGCAACGCCGTAGAGAAGCCTTGAATCAAGGCAGGACAAAATCATTAACCTCCTTAAAGATGGCAGACCTGTCAATGTCAGAAGACAATCTACTGCAAGGATAGATTGCACCATAATCCCTCATCATAAATCTCATTTTAAGGCATGCTGCCAAGATACTCTCGAGCTAAAATGTCTTGAATTCACAAAATCAAAAGATTATGTACAAATAGACTGATTTAGAAAACATAGAGAGTTGAGATAGACGGAGGGTAAACTTTCTAAAACTCCTTGTCCGGTTCCTTCATTTCACTGTGACAAACACCCTTTAGCTTTTGCGCTGCTCTCTTAACTGCTTATATCGTTTTTTTATATTGCTGTTTTTTATAATGTGTAGCCTACTTATACTCATATTCTGCCTGGAACAGAATCTGCACTGGAAATGTACCTGCATTGACACTTTTGCACTAGGGTTACCAAAGCATCCTCTGCACATTCCACCCTACTTCCACACCAAACAAATTAGTACCCTAAGGGGCACACATGATAGGATATATTTAAGCCTAAGGATACCAGAATTTCCTATGCGATAATAAAAGTATTTATCTATCTATCTGTTCTAAATCCAGTGCAAACCCACGGCCTCTCGTGGCTTATTGTTTAAATGAAGAACTGTTGTTGCCAAGTCCAGAGCAGACTCCCATGAAGCAGACGGAGGACTGTGCGACTGTACCTTCATAAGCTCCTCCAGACAGGACAGGTAGATGTTGAAGATGCCCTCCACTGATGGAGGCCCTATGTACTGCTTGATATCGGCCCGATCCACAAAGGCCAGGTCAATCTTCTCTGTAACATTGGAGGTCGTGAGGATCACCACATTTGGATGCCTGGATTGATGAGAGAAGAGAGTCATGTCAAATCTACCACCGGAACAAATTAACTGTTAGTCATCAAACTTCAATGTAATGAGTTTATAAGTATTTGGAAATATACATAAAATAATCTGTTTTGCATTGGTTTGAAGGAATTAATAGGAGCACAATAGCAGCACAATAGGAGGACAGCACATTAAGACATCAGTCTGAGAACAGCACTTAACATCAGTTCATTTCCACTCAGGAAACACAAGTGTGGAGTAGACGTTTAACTGTGTAAGACATGACCTACTGACCGCTTGATCTGGTCCAGCTGTGTGAGGACAGAGTTGACCACGCGGATGGCATCCGAGGGCTCAGTGCCCGCTTGGGATGCGTTACGGGCCGCCGTCAAACTCTCCACCTGCATGGGAACCAGCATGGAACTCAGTTTCATTTCTGGCTCTGGGCCACATCTCACCAGACCCTCTTATGAAATTCTTGCTTCATCATCGTGATCATTCCTTTGATGTTGCCCAAAGCAGGTGAAGCCAACATGTGGCTTAACCCTCAGAATAGGTGCACAAACAAACTTGACACCCACCTGAAATTGGACTGACAATAACAGCCGTAAAAAAACAAATAAGCCTCACCTCATCGATTAAAACAAAAACAAGGGCTTCTTGTCATCAATCAACTGCTGGATTTTCTGGAACATCTTGGTGACGAGTTTCCCACTCTGCAATTAAGCACACATGCCTCAACCAGTGCTCTGGTAATGCCAACCCAAAATGGAGGTGACTGAAAAAATGGTGCAAAACCAGCTGTACCTCTGAGAACCATTTGGAGAAAAGACTGTGGCTGTTAATCTCCACAAATTGCCCATAAGTGTATCTGTGAGAAATAGGATTTATTAAAGATTACGAATGAGCAGTGAGGGAATTAACAACTAGACTTAAGGAGCTCTTTTGGATGTTCTCATACCTGTTTGACAGCCTGATGGAGAGTTTCTGGGCGAGCGCTTTGCACAGTGACGTCTTCCCTGTGCCTGGGGGTCCTGGCGGGATGAGATTACACAAGCCCATGAAATAATTGGTCAGGCCCACAAGTCAGGTGAATAAACACTGTCTGTCTCATGACAAGAACAAATAATATCTGGTTGACACGTTCACATCTGTTTATTAGGCTGACACTTTTATTGCTCACACATCATTGTGTCTGCATGCAGAAGTGAAACCAATGTCCTATCTGGGCCTTACCATGAAGTAAAACCACTCTGTTCCATGCAATCAGGTTACTGTCAACATTTTTGTCAGAGAAGAAAATTGTTGTCGAGACGTAATCCAGAAGCTGGTAACAAAAGAAGAAAAGGGAGAAAAAAAACATTAAATATATTGAATCGATTGAGATGAATAAATCGATTAATAAACTAAATCGATGAGGTTGCCATTAAATTGTCACATGAAAGGGAAATGACCTGGGTTTTAACTCCACTGTCGTAAATCAGGCTCTCCCAGATGCCATGGAACTCAGCTGTAAATAATAGTAATATAAATCAACTCATGCAGGAGATTTTTTTCATGCCATTTTCACACTGTATGTGCACATATCTATTCAGAGATGACCTTTTATAACTTACCTCCCATAGGAATTGTAAAGGGAATTACATTAAGAGAATGAACCTTGTGAATTAAAGTGTGTCGCAAAAACAATTAAACTGCCAACAATTTCAATAATGGACAAAACTTAACTGCTGTTATACAAACAGATTCCAAATATGTTTAAGAATGTGTTTCAAAGCACTTATTGAAGAGTTCATCATAATTGTTTAGCCCGGGTAAACAGGCAGATGCAACACCAGCTAATTTGAATTTGCTCATTATCAATTTGAATTAGCTCATTATCAATTGACCAAAAATCCAGGAACCAATCACAACCACTTATCCATCACAGCATTACATGATTTACAACCATATGTAACCCACATATGATTCACAAACGTATGCAATATTATGTAACTTTTTGCCACTATTTGAGGTATCCTTTTTATCAGACAATTAATTAATCTCCAAATTAATTTATAAACAAAAGTGCTATTCCCACAAGCCATGCAGGATATGCACTGTGTCGTTATGGATGGAGAGTAGGAGACCACCACAAAATAAAATAACCTTGACAACATGACATTCCTGACTGTATCAAAGTTGCTCTTCTAACAGAGCCAATAAGGCTCTGGATTTGTGTGCCTTTTAGGTATCTAGTCCACAAGTTTCACACCTAAAACTCCATAGTGTTGCTTCTGAATTACTGTCTATGGTTAACTTGTGGGTGTTGTACTTTCTTTTGAATTGAATTGAATAAACACCTGCAAAGAACTGTGATTTACATGAATGATGTGTTAACTGCATTCCCAAAGAGTTCTTGTTTGATGTTCTTGTAATGGATCATGCTTGTGATGTTATGCATTTGTGAGGCACTTGTGCTTCCACTTGTTGCTTGGTTTGAAAATGATTATCCCTGTGGTACAATAAAGAGTCTATCTAGTAAGGCATTTCACTTCAAATCTCATGCTGCCTCTGCAATTGGAGGTCACTTTAAATGAGTTTAAAGCAAAGCAAAAGAGGAAAAGATCTATTGGTACCCACATGCTGGTAGAAGCCAGGAGTTGGCAGCTGAGAGCTCCTCATCCTCTTCCAAGGTGAGCATGCTAGGCCCATCATCATTCAGGGAGAAAATGTACATAGATAGGTGCAGCTCTTCAAATCAATTGGCTGAAAAAGCGCATGAGGCAAACACTTCATTAGATCATGCTACACTTAATTAGAGTCAAGGCATGAATCAGTCTATCACTGTGAAACATCTGCCAATTACTGTGTCGAGCTAGTCTGGTTTCTGCTAAACTTCTTTAATGGCATAAGTATTAATTGAATAATTATATTAATTAATTGAATAATAATAATAGTATAAGATTAACACACATTAAAGATGCAATAATATACATGCAGAGGAACAAAATGTTCTTAACACCATAAATCAGATATCTAGTCTCATCACTGATCTCAAAATATTCATGTACTGGGTAGTGTCTTGAGTTTGCACACCTGTCTCTCTGCATCCACTATGGCTACTGACTCTACATTCCTGCTCAGGAAGTCTTCATCAAATTCAGTCCACTTGTAGTTCCCAAATACCATACGGTGCCGGTTTAGCAGTCCAAGTGTGTGCATTTTAATGTCAGCCTTCTTTGCAGTGCTGTTATAGCATAAAGAAGTACAGGCATGTGAATTACAAAGACAATTTAGACATCAACACTGTTATTAATTGATAACATTATGTTTTATGTTTACATTTACACAGACCCTTGAGACTGGCAGTCCAACAGCTTGTTAATATTATACTATTACACTTTTCGTATCACACAGTCTACAAAGCAGAATGCTACACCAGCTGACAGCAAGGGCAAGAGGATTCCTAAATACTTGTGAGGAAAAAGCAGCTCCACAATAGAGTACAGGTTGGCAAACGAAGAAATAAATAGGTCACCTGCTCGACTTCACATGGACTTCCACATTGATAGTTTTATTGCTCAGCCCATTACCGTTTTGATGAGGCTCACCAACAACCTCCATTCTGTCACCATCCATTCTGAAACCAAAGTAATTACATGGGTATTACGTCTTGCCCATTTACTTTGGTAATGGTTCAACTGCATTTCTCAGGAAGGCCAACTAGGACACATAACTATAAAGAAATACGACGCACAATGTCGAGTCAGCCAATTATGTCACATAAAGTTATTAAAGGTTATCTCCAGCACTGACCCACAATTCTGGATAGCTATGTTAGCATAACCAGTCACGTCGCTACATGGTTAAGAACTTCATTTTGCTAAGCACCGTATAACTTGAAACTGTGTAATATTTCCAAATGCTCCATGTAATCTGTTTCATGAAGCAGCAATTTAAATGCGTTAAAAAACACGAGATAGAAGAAATCAAGGCGATTGCCTCACCTGACACCCAACTGCAAACTTGAATTTAGCGCGCGGCGTTGAGCTTTACTAACCCGGAAGTAAACAGTTTCAGCGTCATTTCTGCTCCGGAAATACATTTGGTAGTGGGTTGGACAATGGGGAAATATTTGTAAACGATATACAACATTCTTAGTCTTTCGCCTCTGTTTAACACTGTACAATGGGGAAGAAACATAAAAAGCGCAGGCCTGAATGGAGAACAGTAGATGGTAAGCATTAAGTGATTTTTGTCGCTTTATACCCATTGCAAACATTGATTTTATTATCGTTTGTGCACAGTTAGCAAGCGATATGGCTAACGTTAACTGGATAGCTGCTTGGCTTTCCCGGCCAGTATAACGCTGAGTGAAATTTGAACGTATATATCAAGATATGGGCATTACAATGAATGTCAACGTTATACTAAACCGTATTGAGCGACAGATAAGGTCCACACACCGCCTGGGAGACGCTATTGTTGCAGCCTTTAGTACGCTAGCTAAAGCAAATCAATCAAGCGGTGCATAAAATAATAATGTAGTTTCTTAAATCTGCGATGAATAGAGTGAAATAATGGCAGATTTCATCATGAATAATTGTTGCCTTTCCCCATGTCCGCAAAGATTATGAAGATAAACCCCTGGAGAAGCCACTGAAGCTGGTGTTAAAAGTGGGAGGCAACGAAGTGACCGAGCTCTCTGGTTCTGGACATGACTCTAGTTACTATGATGACAGATCTGACCATGAGCGCGAACGCCACAAAGAAAAGAAGAAGAAAAAGAAGAAGAAATCAGAAAAGGACAAAGACAAACACGTAGACGATGAAGAGAGGAGGAGAAGGAAGGCAAGTGAATGAAAATGTCTCTCACACTTGTGTTGTTCTGTTTGTTTGTTTGTTTGTGTGTGTGTGTGTGTGTGTGTGTGTGCATGCATGCGTGTCTAACAGTGTTAGTTGCTTTCAGGAAGAGAAGAAGAAAAAGAAGGAGCTGAGGGAACAGAGTGAAAATGCTGCAGCCAGTGCACCACCACCACCACCACCACCCCCACAACCACCACTTGAACCCTTTGCTCTGCCAAAACCTGTTGAGGTGAGGATACAAAATGACAGCTATCAGATGAGGGTCTGCATCATATGCACCAACTCAGCACACCAACTTTAATATCTACATTTGTTTTGTTTTGTTTTTTTGTCTTTAGCCAGTAGAGGAGAAGAAGCGGAAACGGGACAAGTTTTATTCAGAAGAAGGAAGTGATGAGTTCCATCCAAGGATTAAGGTTGAAGTTGAACAGGCAGGTGACAGGCCAGTTCGCGCTTGCCGGACCCAACAAGGTAAGCTTTGCAGAAACTTCAAAATGTCTTTATGAAATGTAAAAGCACAAAACTAATCTGCAGTTTTAAGTAGATAAGAGGAACATTGAATAGTGTGTAAAGCCCATCAGGTCTGAAAACTGAAAAAAATGAATTGAATTGAAATTAAATTTTTGAGTTTGCATTACTGACTTGGTAATAAAGCAATATCTCGAAATATGCAAACTAAACAGTCACATTATTTGTAGCTGTGAAGGCTATCTGTGGACTAGTAAATATTGTGTGAGGAGTTTGTATTGTATGTGATGGAGATTTAAAATATGCAAATAACAATTATTTTGACAAGGTAATAAGTGTTTAAATAGTGTGTCTTTGTTTTTGATCACAGAGAATGAATGTACCCCATTTCAGCAGATCCTAGAGCATTTCATTCGACAGCTTCAAAGGTAAGACTTTGGAGTGTGTATTAATAGAATTTCTGTTTGTGGTGTAACAAGGGCTTCAGGTGGGCTTAACATTTGACTCTTTTCACAGGAAAGACCCCAATGGGTTCTTTGCATTTCCAGTGACAGATGTCATTGCTCCTGGCTATTCCACTATCATCAAGCACCCCATGGACTTTAGCACAATGAAGGACAAGATCACTGCAAATGAGTACAAAACAGTTACAGAGTTTAAGGTATTGACAAATTATAGGTATATATTGATAATATTGTCTAGTTCCAAGCTATGAAAACCTGAATAAATTCTTTCAGTCTGTAAGCTTGCGTCTTTCACCTAAGTAATGAAAAAATACAATTTCTCACATCCACAGGCAGATTTCAAGCTGATGTGTGACAATGCCATGCTGTACAATCGACCTGAGACGGTTTACTACAAAGCCGCCAAGAAACTGCTCCACACAGGATTCAAGATGATGAGCAAAGTAAATATCTGAATGCTGCCAATCGATAAGATTCTTAAAATACTTCTCTCTCTGACTTATTTTATGTCCGCAAACCTGCTAATGTTGTGTTTCATGTTGCTTATTCTCTTATTCTCTTCATGTACTTATTCTCATATGATCATGCTAGCTTCTACATTCGGTGTAGCCTAATCAGTGATCGTTGTAGGTGAAGGAAGACGTCAGCACTGTATGCCGGATTATAATGGACTCTTTTTGATCTGTCCACAGGAGCGGCTCCTGACACTAAAGCGCAGCATGTCTTTCATGCAGGACATGGATTTCTCTCAGCAGGCCGCCATTTTGGGCGATGAGGATATTGCTGCCGAGGAGCCACAGCCTGCTGTCATCTCCACCCCAGTGGAGTTAGCAAAAAAGTCCAAGAAGCAGCCCCATCACAGAGAGCCGCTCATCAGGTAGGACAACAGCACTGCCCGCACGACCTTTGGACACTGTCTCATTTGAATAAAAGCTGTTTGTATTAGTATTTGCATTGCTATGTCGTGTGCATGCATTCAAATAATTCTTTGGTGTAATGGATACCAGTGTCTATTGCCTTTCTTAGTAGGAGGTGTTAAAGGAACTATGTAAATTTTCACCACTTTTTGACATGTCCTTTTTATTCAGATAGTCTGTTTTGGTACAATCTCTGAATTAATTTGAATGGCATATAGACATATTAAGGGTGGATAAACACAGTTGTTATTCCCACCAGCCATTCAGATGGAGATGTACTGTGTACACAGCAAACAATTTTTGGTTCTGGGAACGTTCAGAGAATGTTATCTGTTAGGAGATAGGGGTTCTATGAAAGTAGTTTAGGCGTTCTATGAAAGTAGTTTTGGTTCTCTGAAGGGTTGCCATGAAAAGTTTTTCTTGTGAAAATACAATGTTAGTTTGGTTGAATATTTTGGTCAGCAGAAAAAAATGTGTGCAACATGGGATTCAGACCCAGGTCGCTCACTTGTTAATCAGTTGTATTACCCCTACTCTATCAGGACTGCAAAGTTCATGTACACAAATAGACATTTATACATATACGTATGTACTGTCAACTGACTTTGATATGCTGAAGTATTGAACTGGCCATGACATGGCCTTCCAGGAACCTTACCACATGGTTTCATTATAGAATAACAAAAAATAAGCAAATGGGAACGTTATGTGAAGGGCACAATGCAACCATGATGTGACGTTTGAATTTTTGGTACCTAAAATGGTAGGGGAATGTTTGTGAGTGTGACAACCTACAGCTGATGTTCTCTAAACTTACACAGGGGGTTTACGGAACAACAATCTTAAAATAACATTATTTGAAGTTTCTGTGACTTTCCGTGTTAGCTGGGTAGTTCTGGGTGGAGGGCAGGAAACCACCACAAAAGAAAAGAAAAAGCTTTACAGCACGACATTGGTTACTGAATTGCCATTAAACACCAGTTAGCTAGTTTAGTAGTTTTACACCGAAAACTCCAGTGTTGCTTTAATATGTGTGCTTAATGTTTGTGTGTACAAGCATGTACTTGTTTTCATTTGGAAACACTTTGGTAGTAATAATTATCATTGTCCAGATTGTTGACCCATTTGTTGGCAGCATTTAATGTGTGTGTGTGTGTGTATGTGTGTGTGACTCCTCATGTAATCAGTGACATTTATGAGCCAGAGGGGAATGCCTGTAGCTTGACGGACAGCACGGCAGAAGAGCATGTCCTAGCCCTGGTGGAGCATGCTGCAGATGAAGCCCGAGATCGCATCAACCGTTTTATGCCCAACTCCAAGGTACAGCAGCCTCTGTGAGAACAGAATAATACTGGTGGGGCAAGTTGTTTTGAAAACACATTGGCAAACCTCTGCTTTTTGATCTTGTAGATTGGATACCTGAGGAAGGAGGGAGAAGGGCTCATCTACACTGTTGTCAATCAGCAGGAACCAGATGCAGAAGGTGTTTATGCAGATCTCTTTCTGCAGTACTTCTACATAAATGAGAAGCATTTACATTGCATTATATTTGTGTTACACCAGTCCTCAATTAAACCTTTGTGATTCTTTGGTTTCAGAGGAAGAGATCCATCCTGTTGACTTGAGTTCTTTATCAAATAAGCTCTTACCTGGACTAACAGCACTAGGATTCAAAGACGATCGCAGACACAAGGGTGTGTGCTTGGGTGTGCATGTGGGTGGTAGTCTCAGGGTCTACTGTACTTTCTCATTAGTGTCAAGCAGTCACGGGAGAATAGCCAAGATGAAGCCTGGTTTTACCATGAGTAACACCGTGGTCTACTCCCTCTGACCCTTGCAGTGACATTCCTCAGCAGTGCATACAACACACAAACCCTCCAGAACAACTCCATCTACCCTGACCTGCTCCCAGAGGAGATGGACGTGCTATACTCGGCCTATGGGGATGAGACAGGAGTGCAGTGCGCCCTCAGGTAACCTGCCACCGCGGCATTCAGTAAACATCTACTGTCTTCCTGTGGCCGATGGATGGGGGTTGAACTAATTGTCCTTTACTGTGTGTGATGCCACAGTCTCCAGGAATTTGTGAAGGGCTGTGGAGGCATCACCAAGAAACTTGTGGATGAACTGCTGGATAAGATGACTGGTGGCGATCACTCCAAATCAGTGTTCCAGATTCGACAGGTACAGCATATACAGGCAGGCAAAGACCTTACCACTGCCAACAACACAGGTGGTAATGATAAACCTACTTGCTAATGTACAATGTGCAATGGCAATAACAATAATAAAATGTGGTGATAAGAAGCAATAGACAATAGTGAAAGTGGAAAAATATTTTTAAGCATTGCTTCAATGGGAGCTGCTCACAAAATGTAGCATTAAATGAGAGCACTGTTGTTAATCCATTTCTCAGAAAAGAAACATGGCTGCTGCACCAGATGAAACCAAGAATAACATCTCTGATATGCAGGTATTACTATAGCTACTACAAACAGTAATCTACTTCTTTCAGGTATCTGTTAATTATCCAGTATGGAAATGTTCATTGTTACTATGCATCAGCAGGATGGAAGTGGAGCATCAAGGGAGAGTAGCTCAATGCTGGATTTCATGTCTATGAAGAGCTATCCTGACATGTCTCTTGAAATGTCCATGCTTAACAATCTAGGTGAGTCCTAATTTATTTTTTCCTGGCATGCATTTTAGTCTGGATTTAAGTTCTTATTCTTGACCTGTCTGTCTGCCTGCCTGCCCTCCATGCACCCGTTCAGGTAAGACCGTGAAGAAGGAGCCAGAACACGATGAAGGCCACCAGCACTTTGACGACACTGCCAAGCTCCTGCAGGAGTTCCAGGACACGCAGGTGGACAGGGTAGGCTCAAGGCCTTCCTCCAACCTGTCCTCCCTCTCCAACGCTTCAGAAAGGGACCAGCACCACCTGGGTAAGAGGGCCACCCACTCAGAGTAGTGCTGTAGGAGGTTCAGAGCTCTTGATCTGTCAGTAGACTTAATGTCTACTGCACTGCTCCTCTTGGAATCTCATGCCTTACTGCTGTTTTTTATACTTGTATAATATGGTCATATAAATGATTAATATTCAGTGTTCAAAATTTTAGATTTTTTTTTCATGTCATTATCTACTTCATAGCCTATATTCTGTCACTTTTGCCCCTTTTTATCTTGTTTTGTGCAGGGAGTCCAGCACACCTTGGTGTAGGAGATCAGTCAGAAATGATGCACGACCCATATGAGTTTCTCCAGTCTCCTGAACCAGGCACCACTGCCAATAGCTGATGGATGCACTCCCACCCCCTCCAATTGAGCATCTGCTTGTAAATGGACTTTTTCTCTGTTGTGTATTGTGTCTTTACTCAAAATTAATTGAACTGAGTATGTTGTGTGATGTAAGCTGTACAGATTTGTTTGTATTGCTTGGACTTATTTGAAAATAAATGCTCAACCGGCATTTTTTTTATAATGTTATAGTGATTTTATTTTGTTCAGAAGCAGTGAAAATAGCCTGGAAATCAGACCCATATTAATGAACATGTAGGAGCTGGCCACGAATGATTGACCTCCCATTGCAGGAGTGTAAAGTGAAGCATTAAGCAAATGCATAATTTATGTAAACAATTATATTAATTGCAGTTGTTTACTGAACTAACAGAAAATAATATCAACACTTTAACCACAGACAGCAATATAGCTGCCTTCAGTTATGAATAATATACAGTTATGATTTATACACTCAGTTTAACAGCAGACTTGACTGCACTAGCTCTGCATTGTTTTAAGTAATTTGGGTTTTCTGTTTAAGACAGTACCTATAACACCAGTGTCCTTGATTTATTTGTAAACAACGTGGGTGTGTGATAAAACTATTTGTATTATATCTTTGTCACTAACTGATTTATTAACTGAATATTAAGGAAAATCTATTATAGTTTGAATTTCAAGGAACACAGTGAGGTGAAACACATTAAACCGCAGCAGTGGGCAGCCAGGGGAGTAGTGAAGGGTTAGGTGCCTTGCCTTTCGTTATTAAAACGAAAAACGAATCTTGTCTAGTACACAGGCACATACATTTGGTGGCATGGGTCGTAGAGTGAAACGGCCCTTATGACATTTTCACAAAAGAATCATTGTGAAAATCCTAATGAGATTTAACTATTTTTTTCATAGTGTAGTCACATTAAGTAGTAGTCTAAGCCTATTTAATAAAAGATTTCAGATACGACCGACAAACTTTTTTGAAATCCGATGAAAAATAATAACTTTTCTGAAATCCGATGTGTAAGCACTGAAGAAGGAGCAATCTTTAAGGTATTTTAGGGCATGTAACTGAAAGACAAAAGTATTTAACCTCTGTATGATTTCTGTTTTGGTCATGGAAAGATCCTCGGCGTCTGACCATACTGGTAGTCGAAGTGCAGACCTTTAGGACCTTGCGGTTGTGCGCTCAACTGTTTCCATAGCAGTAGGTTATCAGAGAAACCCCAGAGATAACTTCGTCAACTAGATGTCGGCAGCGTTTTGACTACTCTTACCAATGTAAAACAAGTTTACCTTTTTAAAATGTTCGTTTTTGTCTCACTGATTTTGCAGACTATTCGCATTACCGTTGTCTCGTGTAGTCTGAAAATCTTCTGTCAGGTGAGCTGAAAAGTCACCTGCCTATCTAGTTAAGGTAACCATAATGGAAGGGTGCATTCAGCATCCAAGAATCGTGTCCTTCGGAGAGGTAGAGCTGTATCCAGCTGTTAAAGGTAAGTGTCTAATACATCAATGCGGGAGTCAGGTGTTTTAGGAATAGGTAAACTCCCAACTCTTCTTGTCAACCTCTCTTCTTGAAATGGTGACTATTCGTCCATAATGCATAAAAAACGTTTGCATAAAACGCCTGTGTCCGCAGATTACACAGGCTTCTAATTATGGGGTGTAAATCTATTAATTAGAAAAAGCCATTAATGATCCCAACCAATTAACACACATGCTCCATGAGTATCCAGGGGAAAACTCAGATAGAATAGGAACGAAACTGCGTAATAAATCTTGAAATACATTTTTAATAAATTGATTTGTTTGGTCTAAATTTGCAAAGCATTCATTTTCAGTGACTTACTGAAGCGAATCTTTGTCAAGAAATTACGCGCTGCCAGTAGCCTACCGATCAATATATATTACGACCACGTCATACTGCTTACGTTCTGTCACCACTGTCCACATTCATTTTACCGTGGCCAAGCTTAGCCTGCTTGCTGCAATACCAAAAGTAACCCATAGACTACTCAGTAGTGTGTGCAAATAAAGCTTACAAATTTTGGCCACAATAAAGTTATGTTGTTCTGTAAGTGTAAGGCCATTGTTGGTGTTCCGTCAGTGCCATGGCTACGCCAGGCTATTTGTTACGCAAAGCAGCGTTTATGGTGTTACTATCACAGCGAAAGTAAATATAGACGCCCACGATTTACGAGTTCATTCTCACTCATTTCTCATCATTGTGCACGTTAGGATGCAATCTCATTGCCAACCTACGTGTTTCACACAGCTTTTGGAAGACTTTTCGAAAGATCAAGAGGTTCACATGCATTCAGGGACAAGTGTACCTCTCCCTCGCCTGACCCCCCTCTCTTCCCCCAGATGAAGTGCTGTAGTCGGCACCTCAGGCGGACCTGGCCGGCTGGCAGCCTCAACGAGCTGGTGACCCCTGTACCGCGCTCCCGCCGCAACGGCTGGACCCTGCCCCTGGAGACACTGCAGATCTTTTCCTGGTTCACGTACATCTACTTCTTGATCACCGGATTTGGCATTTACATCCCAATGCTGCCCTCCCAATGGGACGTAGTGGCCTACTGTGTATCCTTCATTGTTTGTATGTGGATGCATGGGGGGATGTGGGATTGACCCAGTTCTAGCTTCATATTTTTTTTTTGTAAAAAATGGGGACAACGTGTCATTCAGAGATGATATGCTATTTTTGTTTAAAACACCAGTCAGTTTTCTATGTGTTTTCAACACTCTTGTCACTTGTCAGGTTAGTCACTTCTCAGGGGTTGACATAAAGATTTGATTGTGTCGCCCTCTCTCTGCTCAATGCTCAGGAGATGTGTGGATGGTAATGGCTGGTTCTCAGCTGAGCACAGCAGAGGTCTAATCCAGAGCTGGCGGGAAGTCAAGGCAGCTGTGCTGCTTATGCTTCCTAGAGCCCCAGCTCTGCAGACGACCACTGCAGACACCCTTACTGTGGCCTGCTGGGGGGTTAACAGGCTCTTGACGTCAGGGCTGTCAGTGTGCACAACTAGTGCATTGCTGGGGACATAAAAGGGTGTTTCATGGAGAAATGACTGCATTGTACACACTATGAGGGTTTTGTGAGGAGTTCTGGGCTTTGTTGTTGGATGGTTTTTTTTGTCTGTCTGTGGCTCAAATGTAAGACAATCATGAGAGGTTTATCTGTGATTCTCCTTTTCCACCTTCTTTCTGTGATAGATAACACATAACACAATTGTTAAGATTGTTCTTAAGATAGATAACATACAGACACAACCGAGGAACTGGATTCATTTTTAGAGTTACTCTTTTCAAGTCTCAGTTTTCAAATCAGCAAATTTGACCTTAACTGCTATCTGTACAGCTTATTGGATTTCTCTTTACTGTTCACTTCGGTACCCACATTGCATCCATATCTATCGACCCAGCAGAACCCAATGTGCGCGCTAAAAACTACTCCACTCCCTTGCCAACCTTTGACAGAGACAGACATGCACATGTGATTCAGGACCAATACTGTACTGTCTGTGAGGTTGAAGTGTGAGTGTACTGTCCTCATCAGAAGCTTACACCTTAATATTTGAGTGAACAACAAGTCACAATTTCTTTTAATGTCTTAAGTTTTCACCCTTTCATATCTCAGACAGATTTATTATACATGTCCCTAAACTCTTCTTAACCACCTGTTGCCTTTGTGCTGTTTTCCCTTTGTGTTGCAGAGGACCTGGAGCCAAACACTGTCGTGCATGCAACAAGTGTATTACAGGATTTGATCATCACTGCAAGTACTTGAACAATTGTGTCGGAGAGAGGAACTACTGGTAAATTGCACCTTGGCGCAACCCTTTGATTAGAATGCTTTTCTTCGCCAGCTATCAGGGAACTTTCAGCACCATAATTTTATTCCTGTAGCAAATATTAGCAGTCTCTTTGTCATGCCTAGACTATACAGTAACTAGGCTATATGGCCTGGTGCCACACTGGGGCTTGACCCATAGTCTTCTGTGATGTGGCTGAAATTGAGTACATATTTCATATTAAAAACACTAATGAAGGAAGCACTTTGTTCCAGGGTATAGTGCTAGAACACATCTAAATGTGGTCAGTTACAGACACAATTAAAAATATTATATACAATTTAGAAAAGTTTGTTTAGCACTGTTTGCTAAGTAGCCTAACATATTTATTTTTAAAAGAATGTATGGGGAATTGTGTGGAATTGTAATTTTCTTCTTTTGATTAACTGAGTTTTTTATGGTATGACCTGCAGGGTTTTTTTTGTGACTGTTTTGACTGCAGTCATTGGAATGCTTCTGCTTTTCATGATCATTTTCTTTGGGTTCATTGAGCATTTTTTGAATCCTGACATTCTCCGCACTGCTCCTCAGTTTCAAAGTAAGCATTTAACATTTTGCACTTTGAACAAGTGTTTAATAGCCTAGTTTGAATGTTGCCATAACTACAGTGAAGGCCTGGTAGCAAGCTGGGAAACTATAAATGCAAAATTGACAGAGCCTTTCAGATCACCTTCAAATGTGGAAGTTTGTTATGTGGCTCAGTGCTATCTTTTCAACCTGTACCTATCTGCACAGGTGTGAATAACTCGACATGGTTGGTGTTCTTGCCGCTGGCTCCTGCGAAGATCAGCTCTGCTGGTCTGCTGGTAGTGACCAGCTTTAGCCTTCTGCTGGCGCTTGCCTCTCTGGTGGTCCTCATTCACCTGCTGGGATTTCATTTATATCTGTGTGAGTGTGAACAGCAGGTATTTTGCAGCTTGTGTAACGTAATGTGAAAAGAAGAGCTTGACTGCTCCACAGGCTGCAAATGGCTGCTGTCTGAGTAGTATCTGGCTAACATTTAGTTTCTATTTGTATAGTGTATAACAAGATTACTACATTCGACTACATAATGAAAAGACGACAAGCACAGACCAATCAGGATGTTAAATCGGGACTAAGGCAAAGCCGACCCACCGGTAAAGCCTCAGCAAAGGTAAACCAATGTCCCCTCAACAGTTTCAGCTGCATTTTGAGTCAGAAATTCGGTTACATTGTTGCCCTGTTTTGTTTTCAGAAGGAGCCATCTTTTGAAGCTGAGATCTGTGAATCACCCTTACCCAGCCAAACCAGGTGAGGCTTTGGTATAAGAGTCAGGAGAAGCTGACCTGTTGATCTAATTTGAAGACAGAACCAGTTACCTTTTCGCCTTATTTGTAGTGTGGAGGAGGAAGAGGACCCAAAGGAGTGTACCACTCGTCTCTCTGTGGCTATGAGTGCAGAGGTATATTACACAATGAGCTTTTTCAAACATTTCTACTTTCACAAACACAGTTGAAGATTTTACAATGCATTTGACATTTACCAAAACTTTATGTATTGCAGCTAATGCGTATTCAGGCATTGTCAACCATTCACTACTTTAGTACTAGACTAGCACTAGACGCTGCACGCACGCTACCAGGTGAGCTCCAACAAGCCTTTACAAATCCAAAATGCTAATGATAATTGCATGATGCAGTGAAGATTATTGTGTATTCTTAGTGGTCCACATTATGGAAAACAAAAGTTGTAAAATGCAGTGCTTTGAAGCTGAATGACTTTACTTCAACATCAACATTTGCAGTTAGTTCTGGGTGTTGTGCAATTATAGGACTGCAAATGTAAAAAAAAACATCTACAGTAAGTTTCTTTTGGGTTGTCCACCATTGTTTAGTAGTTTGGCTACATTTTCCAAATGAGGGATGCCCAGAAACCCTGTCTGTTGGGTAATCTAGATCATTGGCTCTCAAAGTGGCAAAAATCCCGCAGCACATTGCCAGGGGATCTGTCAAAAAGTTAAAAAATATAAAAAGCTACAGATCAGTGTCAGTCTAATCACAGTGTGCTCATTACTCCCACCCACAAAACACTGGACCAGTGGCACACTCTGTTGAGATACACTATTTGAGGGGTCCCGACCCAATAAAGTTTGAGAACCCCTGGCCTTGATAGCAAATTTGAAAAAAATAGTGCCTACACCTGACCAAAGATGCAGTTAGCACTCATCGTGCTGTGCTTCCACAGGTGCAGTGGCCCAGGACCAATCTCTCAGTTGGGCTGAGTTGCAGGAGAGGGTGGTGGTTGGGGACCAGGGCAGTGACAAGTCTGTGGAAGGGACTCCTGTCATCCAGAACCCCCTGGGCAGCTCTGTCATGAGCACCGCAGCAGTTGAGCAACAGCTGAACACTGACACAGGGTTTGAGTCTGCCCTCTCACAGCATTGAGGAACCACATGGAAGTGCCTTGGCTTAACCGGACACTCTTTTGACCTGGTTTTCTGACAATGGATATGACTGACTGATTTTGGATTACGGATGTGGAATATGGCTGACTGATGGTTATGTGACAATGGATACGACTATTGCTTCTGACTTTGGATAAAGAGTATGGAATATGTCTGACTGATGGTTACTCTATGTGACAATGGATACGGCTAGTAATGGCTAGATGACCTAGACTGGATCCATCTTGAACCTTGTTTTTGTTTAACATGCTTGAATACTTTGATCTTTATTAGTTTTCAGTTTTCAATTTTTGATAGACAAAAAAACAATATATATATGAGAAGTAACAATGTGTCTTGTACAGATTTTGTCATATCTAACACCACATGGACAGTATATTTTCACCACACGAGGGGGCTGTTGAGCATGATTATTCATTCAGCTGGGTAGGACCCTGAGTGTTTGCAGTTAAAAATAGCATCTGATTGTTGAGCCATGGGAGATGTGGTTGTCCGTCCTCCATGATAGTTTCACATTTGCCTGGTGCCCCTGGCAGCCCACACCATAGTGTTCTGCTGTATCATCTGCCTGGCCCCAGTGCTAAAAGGATTACATAATCTGCTGGGTGCAACTTCAGTCGTTGTGTAACAAGTAGCCCTGCAAATCTGAGTTGCCACAATAATGAGCCACTTCTATCTATTACAGGATGTGAAGAGAATGGAAAGATGTCTAAATAAGATTTTTTGTAAATGAGAAGAGCCACATAGAAGTGTGCACATGGAACATTCCATGGATTGAATTGCTCTACGCATCATCTGAGTCTGGATCCTGGACTGAGGCTTAATCTTGATCTAGGGGGAGAGGAAAAATCCTTTCTAATGGGGGGGAGAAGGGAGAAGATCAGTGGCCTTCGCTCACCCAGCCACAGAAGACATCCTGTGCTCGGCCAAAGGCCAAAAATGCACTTCCTGGAATAATATTTGGATTACCTCTTTGTTTAATCTGTTTGGAGGCATATGCATGCCCAAGGCCTAGTGCTGAATATTGCCTACTGTATCTGGTTGCAGACCTATCTGCAAGGGAGGGGTGTCAGTGTATTTGGTTAGGAGTAGGCTATGCCTGCATTATTAATGAAAAAAGCTAGTTGCGCCATTGCCCTTAATTATGGCATGTATGATATCCATACATAATTTACACTGGGGAGATGAATCTGGTGTTTATCTTCGATCCATTCTAGGACCACGCTTCTTATTATGAAGAATTTGTAGTCATTTAGTTTTTTATAGGACGACAGTAGATGGGTCAAAATAATCAGTCCACAGTATTTGGTGTCATATATTACGAAGCTAAATCCAAAGTCTTTGTTCAGTGTCTCCTTCTCTAACCGTCTCGACAATATTATTTTCCAGAGCGCGAACAACGCTCCTCCATAAGCTGGTTCGTAGACCGCTCATAGGATAGTGTGGTCGAGACAACCAATCAGAGCTGACGGCCGTCTTACAGCGTCTTCCAGGGTTTTGAGCCATCAAGCATATTCCATAACCGTGCGATCAGCGGGAGAGCAAAAATCCAAGCGCGCCTCTGGTTCTCACGGGTACGGGGGACATGGTTATGTTTTTATAGGAGACAACAAGGGTGTGGACCTCACACGTTAAGGATATACGTAAACAGGTAAGTTTGTGCATTATAGACTCCGTACCATTGCAGATGTAACCTGTTTATACTAGCGAAATATTTGGGACGCTTTATAGCAGCCTATGTTGTTGTTTCGATTTCAGTCAACATGGAAATAGTCATACCTGGGGATTTGCATGTTCACCTCAGAATGATTTGAGAATGTGGTTATGTATGATTTCATTTTCTTCTGACCACAATTTGTATTACGTAATGCGTTGTTCAATCCTAACAGATGTGACATTCGTGTATTTAATAGCTTGTATCACAATATTACCTTTCGAAATTTGAAGCCAGGATTCTAAGGATAGTTAGAGCTACTGCAGGGGATGCATTGACAGTTGGACAATAACAATGATCACGTGGACTGCGTTCCCATTGCTCAAGCATGAATATTGCTAAAGCAAGTTTATATAACCCATCTTGTCAAATACATCTGAGTAATGTATGTTCATGTACTCCCGGCTTTATCTGTAGATTCTATTTGCAACATAAACTGTGATTATCAATAACAAAACGAGCAGCCTGGAATGAAGATTTATCAATCCAGTTCAGTTCATTTCAATTCAATTGTAACTCACTACGCGAACGAGCCATTTATTGACACCTACATAGGGATTCATCTGTCCATTATTTTTGTCGGTAAAAAAAATTATGGATAGGATTTGGCTATCAAAGCGAGGCCTTCAGGCTAAAGCTGAATAGAATGAGTTGGTTTAATGTATGCTTTGTGTGCATGAAGGTCTCTTTATTTTCAGACATTTAATCTTAAATATCTTGATATTGAATATGGTGTACAGACATCTGGTCTACGCCTACAATAGGGCTTTATCTTTCGTTAAAATATCACTTTTTTAGACCATGAAATGTCCTGTGTTATGTCAGGCCTAGCCCTGTGTTCCCCATATGTCCACGCATTAGGTACGCTTCAGATGAGAATGCAGTCATTCACTTACTTTGTCCCAGATTTTTGTGCTGTATGTTGCAGTTCAGTGGTCTGTGAGCCACTTGCCTTTGAAGCAAACATCATGCCCTGCATTTACAAGAATGCACCTTGTTAAGGGCCACTTGCTGACATGTTTGACTTAACTGTCCTCTATGTAAAATTATAACCTAATAGGGTTAGTGGAATGTCTTATAAATACACACAACAGTATGTCAGTATCACCAGTCTGGTGATCATTGTGTATTTTCTTTGTAAAATCAATGCACACCATGTGTCACTTACATTTCAAGTTCACAGTACTGGTGAAGGGTGCCCTAAACAGGCTTTTGGCTTTAGTTTAACAAGCTTTTTGCCATCAGCCAAAATGGAAAAGGTGCATAGTTTCCACCGCTCAGTCTTGTGGGTGGCAGATTGAGTCCAAGTTGTCCCCAATCCTTTACTTTTGGTGTGCAGGTGACATCCTGCAGGGACGGTCCAGGCTGGAGTTCAAAAGACCGTTGGAGGGCTGTGCTCTGAGTACTATGTAAACCTCCCCAGTCTGGCTGCTCTTGAGCTGAGACAGGCCCAGTTGGCATTGTACAGCACACATTTATCAGCAGGAATAAATATGACAAGAGCAACCACAGTATTAACCGTCTCTGTTCCTTTACAAAGTAGTCCTCCTGAACCCAGAACAGTGCTGTTTGCTTCCTGTGTTTTTCTCCCTGTCACTGCACCATGCACTGGCATGTGCCATCTAGGGTTATTACTTCTAACAATAACCAGGAGCTGCAGATTGTGTTTGTCATTATTACAGAGACCAATATTATTTAGAGCCACTGTCTGTGACTGGGGTGAGAAGGTAGGGGAGGCGAGAGGGGGCTGATAGTATAGGCAGGCGGGTGTCTTTGGAATGGGAGGAGGGGGGATGTATTGAATAGTGAATAAGACCCACGCGACACAAAGAATGGGATGGATCCTGTCGGGGGCTGGAACGGGCCGAGGAGATGAGATGAGGTAATCAGAGGCACTTAGGTGGGGGCGGTGGCATGAGCAGGGGGAGCCGTCCCTCTGGAGACTGGCATGTGTGTCACTTTTAGTGGGTGTGCTGGCGCTGATGCTGCCCGGATTCCTGTACTCTTATGTCCAGGCAGAGCCAGCAGGATGGGTGGGGGCAGATAGATCCACCCTCCATGCCCAGGCTGTCCATGCAGACTGGAGTGGGCTGTGCTTCCAGACGACGCCCTGATTCATCCCAACTCCCTCCCTCACTTTTCCTGTTTACTGTTCCGCCTCATTACCATTGTAGGTCTTTCTCTTACCTTAATGTTTAAACGTATTTGTGAGGCTTTAAAGAGAGAAATATGTGTGTGAGTGTTCAAATTTTTCCCCTGGTTAAAAATAGAATGAGGCCGAAATAGGCCAATTTATTGTTTAAGCACTCAGCTGTGCAAAGCATCCCCAGAAGCCAAATATATGTAAGCATGCGCTTAGCCACTCAAGATCTGCCTCTTGAGATCCTAGTGCGTGTTAAAAGCTCTTTCCCTTTCACCCACCCCCACCCCCCATTCTGTGGTTAACAAGATCAGGCAACAAATGCTTCAAGCTTCTCAGAGCACCAGATGTTTGACCTATTGAGTATTTTCTATAAGGTTTTAGATGCAGGTCTTTAAACATTTCTAAATTAAAGTACACATGTCCAATTGTAATGGTACACATAACTGATACGAGACATTATGAACATTATCCTTGAAGGTGTAGACTAAAGTTGATCAACTGGTGACAGCAATATGTCAACATCTAAAGTTGTTACCTTTTCAAAATACCGGTAACAATAGCACCACACATTGATATTGTCACTTCTGCTGAAAGAGCTCTCTTTAAGAAAACTATTCTGTATTTTACTTAGCAAATTAATATATGGGATTATACATCATGTGACGTGAAAGAAGCAATAGAGCCAAGAGAGAAACACTAGGCCTGCTCTCAAGACCACGTGCAAATAATGATAACACGTTCATAATCTTTAATCTGCAAGACAATTGGGCAAGATAACTGCTTGGTTTACACTTCCCTATTGGTCATGTTAACAACATTTTGAGAGAAACTAGTTGGAGCTTTTGCTCTCTCTGTTCGGAGTTGACAGCTGTGGTGACCCTGTCATTGTTGTGACTGCCTCTATGGAGAGGCTGGAGTTCTTGAGGTGTCTGGGTGTAAATGCAGTGCTTGACAGGCTGCCTTTGTCCTGGCCTGGTTTGGGTGTCTCCGGCAGTGCACAATAGACGCAGGCCACAGAGGGTTCAGTCAGGGAGAGGAGTGTCTCAGTACATAAAATCAGCGTTTCCCAGACCCCACTTTACATACAAGGAAGAGACACGACTGTCTGGACTTGCAGAGTTTCCTCTGAAATTCTTGTTTATTCTTTTTGATCTTTTGGAAATGTCAGCTTGTCTAAGAGGCTTGCCTGGACAAGACTTTGAATGTTATATTGGAAACGTTAATAATAGGTTGTATGCTGTTTAGACTTTAGATTCAGTTGTGATTATTCATATCAGAACCGTGTAAACATGAAGTATTCTGTGTGAGTGTGTAATCTGGTTGAATTCAAACAGCTTTTTTTTTTCCAAGAATGGGTAAATTTGCTTTTGCTCTCAAATTCTCAACATGTTCAAATAATCTACATGAAATGTGTCTTGTAAACTGTTTTGTTTAGATATGTGGACACATTCAGTTGTACAGTATGAGGTCATCAGCATCTGAAATGACCTCTGACTCTCCCAAGGCCCCGTGACACTATGCGATGTCACTCTAGACAGAACAGCCTGACACTTCAGAGCACAATGAGCCCCTAGTGTCTTCACTTCTCAATGTCATTATTGATAGTGTTTGAGAAAATCTTTGTTTGGTCAAACAATACAACAATCTAATAGCAAATCAATGAAAATGGCCCTTTTCCATAGGGTTGTTCTTACTCCATGGTACAGTACATAGACTGTGCATCATACAGTAGAATTCAGTCATGTCCACCCACCAGTACAAATGAAACCTGGAGTCACAGAACCACCCATGCCTGGGTGGTGGGTGGGGGTGTCCACACTAAATGCTGAGGCAATGTAAATGCATAACACTCTGGGTCTCTTGTATGGCTCGATACATTGGGCTTGCTCTCCGAAGCTGGCGCTGATAAGGAAGGTCTCTGCTTGATGTCTGAGAATCCACACGAGGTGAGGTCATTTGTCTGCAGGACTCTGTACCCAAATTGAGTGTTGGCACTGGCAGTAGAGTGAGCTTGCTAGGGGTGTATTTTGCCATGGCAACACGGGGCCACTGAGGCTGCTGCGGTGACGCTGTGAGGCGTGCGAGTTATGGGAGCAACTGGAAGGTGAGCCTGGTGTCATTCTTTGTTTACTCTGAGTGCTAATGAGAAACAGCGTTAGCGCCATGGAAATACCTCTGTGGGTCTTGTGTTTGTTTTCGGGATCTTGTAAGGAAATAAGGATCAGTTTCGAGCTCAATTCAATATAAACACATGGAAGTGGGGACATGTTGTCCAGTCATCATGGGCTCAAAATTTGGTGCTTTTTGCATTATGTTCTCTGTGTAGGCCTGGTGGTGATCCTCATCACAGCTTCTTTCTCCTAATGATGTATATGTCATTTGTTTGTTTATATTTCCAAAAGTGCTTGGTTAGCTTGGTGCATGTCTGCTTTCTGCAACCGGAGGATAAAAGGCTTTTGCGCTAATTAGCCTCACACACAGGGCAGAGCAGCTGTCTTCAGTGGGATGACTTCATGCACCAAGACGGGATGAAAGCAGAAGTTCAGGGAGGCCAGTTTTATCAGAGGATAGCAGGAGTATTGTTTTAAAAGACAAAAAACGTTTTATATTTATTATGGGCTATAAAACTAGTTTTCCATTATCCCATGTCCTAGTATTTTACTCCTCTGTTTAGGCAATAAAGCATCGCTCAGCACAACTATCATGAAAGGACAATTATAATGGGTCATTCAGAAAGTGAAAGCACTTTGAACACACACACACACACGCATACTGTATGCATGCACACAGTGTATTCACTAACTTCAACAACTGTTTCAGCTGCATCAAGAAACCAAGAGAATCTCCCAATCATAGCAAGCGAGAGGGGCTCATGGAGGGCACTCAGGCTACCACAGGCTCAAAGTGAGTACACATTTCTGTGCAGGTCATTGTGCAGTTATGTAATCTCATTAGTATTTGACATGTTGTGTGGGCTTCATCACATTCAAAATAAACTTAGAGCTTACAGCAGTTTGTCACAGAGCCAACAGAACAGCAAGCCATAATTTTACACATCCATCAACATACAGGACACTCATAGGCCTGTAACTGTGGACAATAACCCCTATAGGTTAATCTGTTATTATACTTTTGATGTGTGGTTAGTACAGGAATGGACATTTTTATGGCTGTATCTGAGGAAAGTGTATATTGATTAAAATATAAATGCTTATGAATGTATAGAAAATACAGTATTTAATGTAAATGTTTGAAGCGAAAAAGTCAGAGGACAATATTATGATGCTTTGAGGGTTCCAGTGTTGCTTGACTTATGAGTTCCTTAGAGGGATCTAGGCAACTCAGAAATGTGGCTGGCATGGTGTGTGGCCTACTGTTTATCTGGTAGCTGCTGGACTCTCCCTAGCAATGCATTCCACATAGGCCTATTAATAAACCTCCCAGAAGTGCCAGAGCTCTTTGCCACATCTGGCTGCTCAGTGCCAGCCTAGAGAGGAGTCCTCTCCTGCCACACCATTCACCACAATGAAATATCATCGCAACTTCAGGAAGGGAAGCAGTCTGAGCCCAGGAAATCACGGGGGCTATTAACCGCAGTAATGTTTGCCATGCTGGTGAACGGCACTTTCAGCATGGCGAGACTGATGGAAAGCCCCTTTTATTCTTCTGGCTTCTTGTTATGTGCAGTTTTATTATAGGACACTGTTATTACTGGGAACACTATGGGTGTGGCGTGTGTTGAGTCTTCCAAGCTGCATTCTGTACACTTGGGAGTTTTGAAGTCAGTTTTTAAACGGTGCTGATAGAATAACCTCATAAATAGGTTGCCACTAATGAAACAAACAAGCTCTGGCCTTGAGGAGTGATATCCCACAGGCCTGCGAAGATGGTAATCAGGCCCCAAACTGTAATCAGTGACCTGGGACTAACTAACATTACTGCTATCAGACCCTTGCCCCCTTTTATTTAGGTCATTATGATGTTTATTGGTGTGTTGTGTGTTTTGGCGCATGCAGTCAAAGTCATTGGTCCTGGCAGGGTGGGTGTGGATAGTCTCTGAACAGGGTGGAGGCATGAAAGCACAACACAACAGCAACCCTTGATGCCCACTGAGAAATTACACCACTTGGTCTGCAGTCAGTCTGAGTAATGTGACTGGCATTTAAAATTTCTTTCTCTTTCTCTCTCTCTCTAGTGCTGCAGAGGAGTTCAAAGTTCAGATGGCGAAGCACAACAACCACGCCCCCCTGCGGCCGCCAAGCGAGCAGTCGAAGGATCGGGCATCAAAGCGGCTGTCGGCAGAGTCAAATGGGCTCAGTGAGGGTGGGGCGGGGGCACGCACCCCTGTTGAAGTGACTGCGCTGGAGGAGGCCTTCCGGCGTTTCGCCATCCATGGAGACACGCGCGCCACCGGTAAGGAGATGCACGGCAAAAACTGGTCCAAGCTGTGCAAGGACTGCGGCGTCATCGACGGCAAGAACATCACGCTCACGGACGTGGACATCGTCTTCTCCAAAGTCAAGTAGGACACCATCTGTTCTGAGTTCTGGGATCTTGGGATTGAAGGGGAAGAGAGGCTGTCCTCTTATACTGCGTGTTCCGTAACCAGCCACTAAATCATTCACCAGTATAAACAGACAAAATGAACAGTGGCTCTTGACAACTGATAAAGCATGGAAACAGTCTCCCCCATTACATGAAAGTTACATATCATACCAGTGGAGCTACACTTCAGTTTCATCTCTCTGTTTGGTAAAAAAAAAAAAAAAAAAAATGAAGAATGCTTTTGAAGCATCTCTATATCCAGCATCCCACACATAGACTGTGAAAGGAGGAGTCTGTCTATTTTATGCGCTTGCCCCAGATTTAGTAAAGGTTGTGGTCCTCCAGTGGTGACTTGTGTAACGTCACAGTCACATTACAGAGGCATAGGTCAGGGTGGCTCATCCCCCCACCCGGGCGGATATCTTCGGGCAGGATGTAGTCATCAGCCCTCCGTCCAGCATCAAGAAGAATTTAAATTAATGAGACAGAACTGCAGAAAACACAGTATTCAGACCACTTGCTGTACTTGTGTATTGTGGCGCAGATGGTTGTTGAGGCCAGACTTTTTTTTTGGCATGTTTTTGATGTTTCAGCCAAGCAGGCTGACTAGGAGTGCATTGTGCACAGCGAGGGATTTCTGTGGGTGTGCTGTTTATGTTTGCATCGATTTTGTTTGTTCGATATGACGGGCTTCTTGTGATCTTCAGCGATTCTGCGCTGAAGTGATTTTGCTTCACCCTGGTTGAACTCCAAAGGCAGCATGAGGGGAAAAAATATTATTCTACTCGACAGCCCAGAGTAGCTGCACAGAAAGCAGAACTGGGGCCACTCAGCTCAGTGGAGGATAGTAGAGGGTGTGTTCTGTGCAGGGTTACTGATTTCATTCAGCTCTCATCTGTCATTTCCTAACAACAGCACTACCTGATAATATCACTTTGGAGTGGTGTATGAAGTACCGTATGATGTTGCCCTGTGAGCTGAAGCAGAAGAGCCTGCATGCATCTGCGTATCTGGATGTGTGTGTTTGTGTGTGTGTGTTTGCGCCAGAGAATAAGGCCAGGCAGAAGTCATGTGGGGGGAAGGGTGTGTTATTTGCTGAGGCTGATTGTAGACATGAGATGCAGATCTAGCCTTCTGCTTTAATCATAGCTAGGTCAGCACTACATTAGAGCTTGTGCAAAATGAACCATCTTTATGGGCTCCGCTGCATAGAATGGCTTTAGGAGCAGAGGCTGTACATCAGAAGGCTGTGGCTGCTGTGTGTTACATCACTGAACTCGAAAGGGAAACAGTATTTTTCAGCTGCCTTCCACCCTCATCCTCCTTATTCCTCTCACTGTCCCTGTTGATGTATTCAAAGTGGACATACTGTGTGTCTGGGACATGAAGTGTTCCACAGTCATTTGTAGCACTAACCTATTATTTCCATTCGGACGACCTGTAAAAAACTTTTACAGGTTTTTGAAGAATGTGTTGACTGAAATGAAGCAAACAAACCCTTCCCCAATGAAGTCTCTCCATGGTGTTCTTCCTCCATAACTAACATTGGTTAGAAACTAATGTGTGAGCTTCTTTGCAAATATTTTGTGAGGCTTTTCCTAGCAGAGTGTCCAGCTGGGAGCAGTATCATTTCAGATATGACATTAGACAGCATGGAACAGGCCTTCAGAGTAATGGAACTCCAGAGTGGTTCCCACTGAAGGATCGCCCAAACAAAACTGGTCACCGAAGAAGTCAAATTAATAATAAACCCAAAGAGGCGTGTTTACTAATGCTTGTTGCTATGACAGCAGGTTACTCCGGTATACAGTGGGCTTTATGGACTTTTGTTTAGGTGATTTATCACCACAGCAGTGGTTGTTTGTATTTGTGTTACTATGCACTTTTTACCTTGGAAATGCAACGTGACACAGTTGAACTAAACCCCCTCTCCCTCCTGCCCCCCGTCCCAGGGTTAAATGTGTTGCTTGAGACAATGTAAACATCCAAGACAGCTTTAAGGGCTAACAGTATGCTGTGGGCTGCTGGACAAGAGAAATCAGAGAATTGTTAGAGCCACTGTCTAGTGTGGGATGACATATCGGTACACAAACATCCTCATGAGCTCCTCAGAGAAAGTGAAATGGAACTCTCAAGTCACTGGCAGTGTCGATGTTGAGTAGTCAGCATGGTGCTTGTGGTTACCACAGTGGAGTTTTTAGGAGGGTGGGTAGAGTTTATGACTCACGTAGTGGCATTTACAACAGCGTTTGAGCTTAAAAATGCAAAGCAGTGCAGCTAATGTGTGAATACCTTGTTTACAGTGTGGGCTATTCTCCCTAAAGACTGAAAGGTTAATAGAGTTCTCGGGTAAAGTTCTTGGGTTGAAGACAGCCTCTCTTCCTGCTTTCCCCTGGCTATGGTCATGCATTGGTCTAAGCATCTCTACTACAACAATGCGTTGTGTCAACTTAGTAACTCATTTATTTGTGCATTACAGGAAGAAATCCAGCCGCACCATTACATTCAGTGAATTCAAAGAGGCTCTCACAGAGCTGTCTCGGAAACGGTTCAAGGAGAAAAACAGTGAGGAGGCAGCAGAGGAGGTCTTTAAGCTGATTGAGGGCAAATCTCCTGTCATATCTGGAGTCACGGTAAGAACTCTGGGCCAATTTCCATCACATTTCAGTCAAGACATATCTGTTCAATGAGTAAAAATAATCAAGTATTGTTTTTGGGTAGGAGTAAAATACCAGTCTGTAGTACAGGGGTGGCCATATTTATCTGTTTGCAGGCCACATACTGAAAAATCTAAGCTGCCAAGGGCCCAAATAAAGAGCACTACTTTTAAACCAGTTTCATGTGAAAAAGTGACTGTGTTTAAGATCAGACAGCCTGTGGGCCATCTAATACTACACTGTTTAATGATACTATTGACAAACGTGTCACACCAGTACTGAAACTGTTATGTGCAATGGATATATAATAACGGGCCACATTAAATTAAAATTTTGACTTCATGGCGGGCCACATGAAAGAGAGAGGAGGGCCACGATTGGCCCCCGTACCGTAGTGTGGCCACCCCTGCTGTAGTATATGTGCAATATCAACATCAGCAGTGAACACACCTTTTGCATGACGGAAAGATCTGGTAAACATATTACTCCCCTGTATGGTGACGCTTTTGACATCATCCTGTTAAAGGATGCTGTAAATAAAATCTCAATTCTGTGACCCTCTGCTTTCTCCACAGAGAGCTGTGGCTTCACCCACAGTGTCGCGCCTGACTGACACCACCAAGTTCACTGGCTCACACAAAGAGCGCTTCGACGAGACGGGCCGTGGAAAGGGCAAGGCTGGCCGTGTAGACATCCTGGACAAGTCAGGTTATGTATCAGGCTACAAGCACGCTGGCTCGTATGAGAAGAAAGTGTGTAAGCCCAAACCAGAGTGAAGCTCTACTGGGGGTCCAGTCAGAAGAGTTAACAGAGAAATACCATCTTAAATTGCATCCTGAACTCTCCTCTGTCTGTTTCCTGCTCCAACACCAAACAGAAAAAGAAGCACAACAAGGAAATATTTTCCATTTCATGTTATTGTTTGTTATTATCTGTGATCGAGACGTGGTTCAAGTTCCTTTTTTTTCCTGTGATGTTTTGAGAACTGGAACGTTGTTTACATCTACACAAAGACATCACCAGCTGGTACATTCCTAACCAATACCAAGCAACTGCCAAGCATTGAGCGGAACCACCACGGAGGGGAAAGCACTATGAGTTATGAAGTCTTACTAATGCAATAGGGCCTTACACTGCCAAGAGCTATGAGGATCATTACGCCAAGAAAAACAATGAGAAATCATCTAACTAGTTTGCACTTTTCACTGGTCCATTTTTTCTTCACTTTCTGAGTCGTTTAACTGTAGAGATAATTCCCTTCATTTAAATCATACAAGCTTTACCAATTCCTTACACAAGCAGCTGATGTGGACATTGTTTCTAAATAACCTTCAAATGCGCTGAGTTGTAGACAGCTAAGAGGGAGGCTACACCAGAGATGTGACAGCAGCGCTACGTCAAAGTTGCATCTGCCGTAAGAATTGGAAAGAGTGAGAACACAGCAAACATTCTAAAAAAAGCCCAAATTCTAAATACGTTTTGATGTGACTTAACGTAACACTTCCGTAGCGTTTCCAGTGCAGCCCTAGACTAGGCTGAAGGGTCGGGGTAGAGCCTTCAGTTTACCACTTTCACCATGTTTGCCACTTAATCTTGTCCTTTCACTGGGAAGATTTTAGAAAATCACTAATCGCAGATTTCCATAATATTGTTTTGATCAATAGGTTCATAGATTTGGCCATTATATGTGTTTTTGTGGTTATGTCTTATTGTTTCTCACCATTCACTTTAATCCAGTGCTGTACTGTTCATGTATAAATATTTAGTTTCAGCTGTAGGACAGAGACTATGTTCATTTCTCCCCACCCATCAAAAGTAGTTTGCACAAGTTCTATAGGACCTGCAAAATCAAATGAAATGTCACATGTGCAACTGGATGCAGTTGGTGTTAGGTACTACTATGGTCCACCCATTCTGACACCTGAAACCGCTAGCTTCATGGAAGAGAACATCAGGGAACAAAAGATATAGTGTTTAAGATTGTATTAAAAAAAAAAAAAAAAAAACTTTGAGTTAATGTGGGTCTTAATATTTATGGAATGCTAGTATATAGTATGCAACATTATTAGCTTGAACTTAAACACTGGCTGCATATTTGTCTTCTGTGTGCATTTTGCAGTGCATTGTGAATTGTACCAGCCCCAGAGTACATGACTTTTGTGAACTCTGTTGAGATGCATCACTTGCGCTAACACCATTGACTCTACTAGGGATATTTCGGTAATGCTCACTGCTCAGTCACGGTAGAAGGGAAAATGCTCTGTGTATTTTAAGTCACCATGGCCCAAAAACACTTACCACTGCCATTTGCTATGGCGAGAGGACAACCTACAAGTTACATTGTGTGGAAGGATATCATATCCTATGGTTTGGATTTTATTACAATTGAGCATATCTTAGTTGTACCGCGATTATATTGAACCAGCAACACATTTACTACTTTTTTAACAAGTGAATTATTTACAGTTTTATACATTTCATACAAAGGCACTTTGATACATTTTGAAATATGTGCAATTTATGAACTAAGGCAAAAAGCAAAAATGTTTACAGTAATTGTGTTTTTAACTAAACAGCCAAATTTGCAACTGCTTTAGATGCACAGGGTAAGCACAACAGGTCCTCTACAACATATGTCATTTCACATAGCCCCTCATGTCTTTCCCTGTACCTCAAAATTAACCAGCGTCCAATTTAAGCTAACATAGAAGTAGAACATGGGGCCAAACTTCAGAAAAAAATATTTATTAATATGTAGTTCCTTTTGCTGTCTGAAGGAAAAGGGAATAACATGTATATAATTATTCTTCTACGGAACATCTATTTTCCACACATAGTGACATACTGTTCCTTCAATATTCATAGCCAGTAGAGTTTGCCTAGAAAGTGACTTGTATTTATGTTGGAAAAAGTAAACATTACTGTACTAACAGTTGGAAGTATTTAATGTATAATTTGATGTTTGTGTGCTTACTGCCAAATATTGTACACCTTTTTGTTTTGAGGAACAATACTGTCTTATTTTTCAGAATAACCTTTTTTTCTAATGGTCTTGTGCCCTGATGCATGTTATTTTGGTCATGGTATGGTACTTTAGACCTTACAGTATATGTGTGTGTCCCAGTTTTGTAGCATTGTTGAGAATAAAAAGAAATGGAACCTCACAAGTTCATCATTTAACTAATGCCTGTGTTTAGCGAGTCACATGTTGCATGCCATTGCCTCATCCCTAACCTTAAATCTAACATGGTTGTATATACAAATTCCTGGCATAGTCATGTTGGCAACCAAACACATGTCTCAGATCTTACTTTTACTGTGTGATCTCACTGAATGACTTTTAGATGTGTATGTGAGAGTCTGTGTGTTCGTGTGTGTATGTATGTATGTGGATGTGTGTGTGTGTGTGCTCACTCTTTGACCCTGGTTGGTGAGGGTGATTAGGTCATTCAGCAGTGTACCAGAGAACAACATGGGGTCAGGAGAATACACTGGCGCAACAGTCTGGATCATGGCTGGTTTATTCTGATACAAAATCTGATACACCCTTTGCAACGCGAAGGGAAAGACATGAATGGTACCAAACTACCACTGAAAAAAATTACTTTAAATGAACAATATGATGTGCAAAGCCTTAGCACAAGTAAAATCAATTAGTCAGCGAGACAGAGGTAAAGTATTGATTGTATATTCAAAATAGCCAACAGGGGAAAGTGTTAACATCCATTAAAAGTCTGCTGCAAACACAGTGACAGATCTTAATAAGCAGACCCGCTAACCCTTCATCACCTGAGGCCTTGCAAGTCTGCTGGTGGTCTCATGCAGCACAATATGAAAAAGAAAAGCATGATTTCCTGCCTGTGTTCAATCCAAAAAACTAAAGGAGAGCTACAACAGATCATCAATTTCACAAGCACCCCTCATGACATAAATACCGATAAATATTCCATTGCACTAGAGTTGTCTGTTAAAAAAACACCGCTATGAACTCAAATGACTGTGTCAGCACAGAGGACAAATTCCTAACTCCCCAGTCCTTATCCCAAGAGCACAGGCTATCTGGTTTAGAAACATGCAGTCACCTTCTAGCACATCTAAAGGCACTTGGGGGTCCACAGGTCACCACGTGAGAGCCTGCAGTCAGGCAAGAGGGTAACTTTTGCTTCAGTCTTCTTAGAGATGCATAGGAGAGGCCATCAAGAACCTAAGACAATCACAGGCATTCAGCAATGGAGCCATAGCTCTATATGGGACACCATGTGCAGAACATGCAAATACTGTATGGGTTAGCACATATGTATGCATGTCCATGCTCCAATATTCATGTGTTGTCTTCCAAGAACTACACATGATGATAATTTTAGGATTATTTCAGATCTTTTCATTTGATGAACTACATGATTTACCCACTTGAATGTGGAAATTGTAAAGTGGCAAACCTGGTTTTCATACCCGCAGAAGTGCATAAATAATCAGTGGTTTGTCTACAACAAACAGATACTTAAGAGTACCTCTACAGCCCAAGATATGACAGTTAGTCCCAGCTGAGGCTGTCAGTTAGAGGGCTCTCTGGACCCCTGCTGATGACAGTACCTCAGACAGGGTGAGCTGGAGCACACTCACTCTCTCTCTCTCTCTCTCCCTCTCTCTCTCTCTCACACACACACACACACACACACACACACACACACACAGCCTACGGCCACTTTCCCAGACATGGATTGGGTCTAATCCTGGACCTACAAACATTCTAATTGAATAATCTGCACAGAGAGGAATCTGCATGACTCGATTCGATGCGTCTGAGAAACTAGTGTTCAGCAGCTCTGTGGTCAGTGACTATGCAGGAGAAACACCTGGTCATAAGTACCAAAATGATATGTGCCCAGCAACAGCATAACCTCCAGAGGTCATTTAACAGTCCCTGCCTTCAGACACACTCACCACTATCAGAGCGCTGGTTAATTTGTTAATTCTGGACGACAAGATGCTCTGCTCCAGAATGATGATCTGTTTCTGCAGACACACGTTCTCCTCCAACACACTTCTCAACTCCTCATCAAGGCTCCCCTGGGACAGTGCAACAACAGAAACAGTGTCAACTGCACACACAGACAAAATACTGCTGTGTTGGACCCTGTGCAAAATAATAACTACATTCAGCATTACACAACACAATGGACAAAATGAAGACTACAAACTAGAATACTGAGCATAATGCACAAAGACCTGCATATGCCTCAAAAGCAGAGTTATGCAGCCCTTGGGTGTGTTTTTAACAACAGTGCTCCCCCTACATTGATGTTTTTTTGTAATGTGCACCAACAGACGTACCAGCATCTTAAATACATGCCTATATAAGGATACCCAAGTGCTTTTGTATGTACCGAGTGTACTATTTTAGAACAACTTAATGCATTAACAGTAGGTTTTAAGTACACTCAGAATGCTTTGCCACATCCTTTAAAGATACTTAATGGCAACCAAGACACTTTAATGCCATGCTGCTGTGTTGTTGGTGCACTGAAAAATATATTTGGAAAAACACAAAGAGCATTTCAAGTGCATGTAAGCAAAGTTCACTACAAGACAAAATATACTTTCCTTGTACTTTAAATGTGCTACAAACATAATAAAGTGCACCCCTTTTCCACTAGGGTAGGACCCAGCTATCAGAATTTTTCAAGAGCTATGTATTTTTACTGGCAGGGTAATAAACACCCCTTCATAAGGCTCATGCATGAGTTCACTTCAGCTTCAGTGTGGGCAAATTTGTAAGACTGAACTCTCCGTAACTCAGCTGCCTGCACCAGGGTGAATGGTGCGTCACTGTATTTATTATTTGTGTTTACCATCCAAATGACTTCAAAGCTGTTATGTTAAGTTAAAAAGTTGCAAAGTTTTGCTATAACTTCAATGCAGGCTAATTTAATTCAGTGTTGAGTGTGTTTTTAGAATTTTTCTGTGTACAAGGTGGTTGGGTCTGAACATGTGGAAAACATGAAATATGTAAAAGGGCCAAGGTCAATAGTATTAGGCCAGCATTAGGAGGTGACGTAAGGAATAAAGTTTAAAAACAAGACCTGAGAATAATAACATTACAAGGTGGATAAAGGTACTGCTAAATCACATTTCATGTGGGGCCAAATATAACACCAGGTTAAAAAAAAAAAGAAAAAGAAAAGATGGCATTTTTTCCCTCCAACTTACAATGGAGCTGTGTGCTTTCTCTAGTTGGGTGGAGAGCTGCTGAACCTCAGACCGATGCCTGTCCTCCTGAGCCTGTGCCTTGGCACTGAGGGCTCGTACCTCCTCTCTGAGGGCCTGCGCCTCCTGCTCCCCACTGGCCAGCTCCCGCTCCATCACAGACAGAACCTGCACAGCCCGGGCTGAGCACCAGGTAGGACACATAAAGACTTTCTATTAAGGGATCTGTGATACTGCAGGTCCCTTAACTACCCAAAATTATATTGCTTGAAAAGCCACACAAAATGGGTGTGGTGATGGTGATCTGATTAGTAGTGAGCGCTCACTGAAGAACTTCTTGTAGTGCTGAGGGTCACTATTGCCTGTAGTCCAGTGATCGCGTACCATGCTTAGCAAAACATCCAGTAGCTTCCTGTAGCTGCCCTAAACAAGAGGAGGAGGAGAAAGAAGGAGAGAAGGGGGAGGTTTTCAAACAACGAGATTCTATCATCTTACATCAGCAGATTTTTATCCTCAAGCAAAACAGCATGCCCACTCGATCCATGTTTTCTTTTCAGAAAATCTGATAAAGTCGAGCAGGGGGAGGATCAGGAAGGTGTGCCGTCATGTAAATTAAATAAAAACTCACTTTTGATTCGCCCACTTTCACAAAACACAGGCCCCTTGTTTGTTAGTTTTGTAGATTTATAGTGATTCATTCAGCCTAAGCTGATCCAAGCCTGTCCTCTGACTAACCTTCTGCTGTGCGGCAGCCTCTTGCTCGGGGCGGCCCCCATCCTCTATGCTCTGGCAGGACAGGCGTTGTGCTCCAGGAGAAAGGTCACCAATCTCCAGACTGCTCTGCCCTGCAGCACTGGGCGGGGATGCATGCTGTGTGGACGCCAGCTGACCATCTCCTACAAAGACAAGAGAAATGAATATTTACTTCCAAATGTAACTGATGTTTTGTGCTTTATATGTGAACGTCTCACTCCAAATCAAGACTTCTAAAGTGGCCACCAGGAGCTGTGATGCACTGGTCATGACAGTGTAAGTTGCCAGGCTTACAGGCATTGAAGACTTGTGGGAGCCAATTTATATGAGCAGATGTGAAGACAGTTCTAAGAAGGGGACTCCGCAGTCATACCATCTGAAGGAGCCCAGGTGGCTCTGGGGTCTGGGGTGAACACTGCCTGAGCTGGGATTCTGAGCTGGGAGGCCTTCTGCCCATGGCTGGCTGGTGGTGGATGGATGCTGTGGGATCCCTTAACATAGCAGTCTGCAAAAGTCACTCTAGGTCTGTCACTGATTGGCCTTGAAGCTCCACCATTGGGCAGAGACCCTTTCCTGGATGGCTGAATGCTTGGCTTGACACCAGAGGCTTGTCAAATATGTGGCATATATACATAGGGTTAGATTTCTGCAAGCAAATCACCACTGAAAACAATTTGCTCATTTCTAATCCATACTGTAATACCATCATTATGGAGGCAGCCCTAAAGCACAAAATGTGTTTCTTGTGACTTGTGAATTTGCCAAGTCAAAAAATATCTGATTGACAGTCTCCACCTAGTGGTAGTGAAGGGAATGGAAGAAAATAGTTACCGCCAATGTTTTGTGATTGTTTGAAGGCTGGCTTTACACAGTCCTGTAATGGTCATAAAAGAGATCACCACTAAATCCAAATTGTCACCAATCACAAATTCCATACATAAACATTGGGATTAGGTTACCTGTTTTTGGAGGTAGGAGTCAGAATCATAATCATTAACCAGGTATATGACTTCATCAGGTACTTCTGCTTTGAGAACAGTATACTAGTAAACCAGTTTTATCAACCCAACATTTAAGAATGCACAGCAATGAGGATATTCCGTATAAAATCACAATGCCATCCCTACTGTAAAATCACAGGATGCATTAAATAGTACACATACAGAAGGCTTTGAACAAGATTGTCTGCTCTTCTTACCTTTCTGTGTTACTGGCATAGGACTCATCTGAGCAATATTCCTGCGGTTGATCTGGTTCACTGCTGTCTCCTCGTTGCCATTGTGGCCAAGTTGCTCAGTCAAACTTCTGGTCAGCCTGTTCACTACTGCCAATCTCAGTTCACTGGTCCTGCAAGCCATAACACTAGATATGCAATTACAGAATACAGTATAACACCATGCACACTGTTAGGGAGGGTACCTTTGGTATGAGTTGTTGGTGATGCTACTGCTTTTCTGCTTAGACTCAAGCTCTGCATCTGAGGTGAAATGCATGATGGCAGCTTTGCGCTCTCGATCCCTCACTGGGCAATCATCTAATTAATCAGATACCATAAGACACAAAATGGATACATGGATATTCTTCCAATCTGCCCATAAAGAGTGCTTTTAATGATGTGTAAACTTGTGAACAACTTTGAAGCAAAGCGTATGAAAAAGTTGTACCAAGTTTCCGCAGTTGGCACAGTGCGTGCACCAAGTGCAGGCGGTATTCAGGATGCTTCTTGACAAGAGGGTTGAGTCTCACGTCCAGCTCCCTCAAACTTCTCAGTTTGGAAAGGGTCATGACCTCTTGAAAAGCTGATATTTTGTTGAAGTACAAATTTAGTCTTTCCAGCACCTTCAGATGTTCAAGACCCTGTGGCATTAGAATAATACTCGAATTTTACTTAAACATGAAGGTTGCCCCTCAACCTCTGGGAGATCATTTCAAAAAGCTGATAACACACGACTGTTGGACAGGTACTCACTGCCACCGAGACGAGCGCATTGTGGGACAAGTCTAATGTCTTCAGCCGCACGAAGTTCTTCAAAGATATTCCTAAATGGCTTATTTTCCCCTCGATGTTACCAGGCAGGCAAAGTGTTCGGACATCAGCTAAAATAGATGACACAATTGTTTCATTTTTAATGTAACAAATTAATGCTGTTAGTTGTTACACTCAGCTAACGTTACTGTTAACGTTATTGCTGCAAGTTCTCCAGCACCTGGCAACAAGATAACATCTTTTGTAGGTTAGCTAGCAACAGCTAGGACTGTTGTCTTTGTTTAAATTAGCCACCCGCTTGAAAATGTTGTTGAAAAGTGTTCCGCCATTTGCATTATAGACTGCCTCTATGGCTTAGAAATTCAAACAGTGTTAACTTAACTTATATTACCTAAAACTTTGTGGTGTAACTGTAGTTTCTCACGTATCCATTCTTCTGTAACTGTCAAATCCTTTGCCGCCATGTTTTGAAACGTGAAGACGGATGGAGACATCAAGGAATGGGAAACATGCGCATACTCCCTAAATTCAGTTAAATCCGTCAGCGCTGCCTAGTGACATTAACTATGTAGTGCAATACAACTCAGATGCTCGTATTCCATAATAAATTGATTTATCGACCGGTTAAAACAGTTAGTAGGTTATTTGAAAGAGGAATTCACTTTTTTCAGATTAAGAAGCCTGAACAAATAATAGATCCCATAGTTAAGTTATTAAAGTGTAATGTCATATTTAAATTTAGACTGAAGACATCCTGGATATTAGACTAGCAAACATGTCATTTGACAATCATTTTTGGGTGACATGAAGCCTATTGTTTTCTTTTCAATTCTGGATGATGTGGTAAATGGACTGCCAGTTGCCGATTATGCAAAATAAAATCAATGCAACACATTGCAACGCAATGCAGAACGCAATTATTTATTTGATCACTGTCTAAATGTTAGTTGATGTTTTAGGTCTATGGGCAAAAATGGAGTCTTTTCAGTCCCTTTGCTCCATTGGTCACAACGATGGTTACTTGTCTAGCTTTAAGACCATGCAAGCTGTGCTCGTCATATGACTATTGTGTACTAAACCACTGCAAGGCGTGGAGCTGCCCATTGAATGGCAGCGCTGTTGCGAGGGGAGGTGTCTACATCTCTCTCAATGACAGGTCGCAGTGCCTGTTTGTTTTTGTTTTCGCTTCACTTCTTCGCACCCTTGACCCCTCTCTTGGTGGATAGGATGAGAGGATGGCGAAATGCCGACAGACCAACGAGAAGAAGCTGATGGATCCTGCAGTCCACCAGGATGGCAAGGATCAAGCGACTCCGGCGCATCCCAACATGGATAGTGATGATGAGAGCGAGGAGCTGTCACTGGAGGAGATTTTGACGCTTTACAATCAGCCGATAAACGAGGAGCAGGCTTGGGCTGTTTGCTATCAATGCTGCAGGTCTTTGGCGGAGGGACACCGGAGGAGAAATTCCAAAAGCAGAGCAAGGCGGATTGAAGGTCCTGGTGATGTTAGAATCTATAAAGATGGTGTTGTCGGATTGCAATGCCAATGCAGTGATCCAGGTAAATTCCTTCTGTAATAATGTACTCTCTTTATGACAACAATAAATATTATTTTCCTTAGAGACTTGGATGTGTCAATTAGGCTAATTTGCCATCGGAAAACTGAGCAAAAATCGTTGTCTCATGCTGATGCGTTTCATTTTTAAGGTTCATTCAGAGTTATGCAATATGGGTAAATGGCCTACCAGTGGATAAAAACAGTGCGGTTTAGCCTATGTATCGGCCTTGCGTCTCACTGTAAAGGGTCCTGGATAGTGCCAAGATGGCAACCCATGTGGGGATGTATTGAACTGTCTTGCTGGGCTTAGAATCTGATGGTATGGCCAGAGGTGCTGACGAGAGAAAGTCTCGTTGATGCCCCAAGCAGAGGCTGTATTATGCTGTATCATGTATGTATAAACATAATATAATCCAACTGCTATTCAGAATGCTCAGTATTTTTTAGTGAATGTAGTAAGTAGTCTGTTGATTATACCTCAGTGCCAGATGAAGTTGATGTTGATGAAGTGGTATCTATTTTCACATAAGTAAACAGGTACTGTTTACTCCTGCCCATCTTCTTGAGAATAGTCTTGGAACTGGAATTATTCTTTCACGGAGTATGGACAATACACCAGTTATGCATGTACCAGGAGACTTAAAAGGGTGGTGACAGCCTTACTTTGTCCCTGTGTTGACATTATCTCATGTAATGCTGAGACTAAGACTCAGCTAGGCCGGTGTCTTGGCATTGGTTTGTGTTCCTTGGGTGTGTCTGTGAACTGAGTATACAAATTAGTTTTGTTACTTCCTCATTCCTAAGCAGTAATGAGGATTATAGTCTGTTTTGGAGACATATTTAGTCCATGTCTACATACTGCATGCTTTCCTCCTGTCTAGCCAAGATTCATGGACTGCAGCATCTCCACACAGATGGCCCCTTCTGACCTAATATAGGTGACAGAGTGGTCATTCAGCTTTCACTGAACCCAAAGTTCAGTCTATGTGCTTTGAGAGCATTTTGCTTTTGACATTGTGCAAGCAGCTTGCTATCTAAAAGCATCTCTTTTGTCTGTTCTTTGCTGTGGCTAACAGAAGTTGTGCCATAGGAACGTGTTAGCTGTGTGACCCAGACAGGTGCTAACCTTCTCTGTGAACCAAAAGAAATTCAAGTTCCATATCTTCATCATTTTTATCAGTCATCAGCAGTTATTCCTTGCACATGCTGTGCTTCATTGTACCTCCAGATAAACATGAAGTTCGTGGAGTGGCAGAAACATTCTGCCTGGGATAAGGGGCATTGGGGTGGCAATTTAACTTTATTTTACTTACTTTATTCTTGTTTATTTGCAAAGCCCCTTGTGTGTGGAGCTGGACTTTGTAGAGAAGATAGTGAAACATTGCCACAATGGTGAACATGGTGAACAACATAATGCTTTTATTTCACCAAGCTGACATTTTTGTACAGAGGGCCATTAAAATGTTTTCACTCACACACCAAACTGCTGCCTTCAGTCATTTACAATGAAGCCATTTGTTCCTGCTGACTGATGATGGTCACTGGACCTTGTTGCTCCACTGTAGTCAAAACAGATGGTTCAAATATTCTCTTAGCTATAGAGTCATGTTAAAGTTAAGACCAGTAACTAAATCTGTGGGTCATCACTAGTTGACACACATAGGTTTGTGATGGATGGTTTGGGAATTTGCAATGGGACAAAATGTGAACATTCTTTCGACTGACCTACTCAGAATACAATCCTGTTTGTGGTTGTGGTGAATGGTGTTGTTCTACTCACGCAGAGTTAGCTTACACCATACATTTGCTGGCCTACTTCAGAAGAAGTTGTCCTTCTTATGAATTTTTTCATTGAAAAGTCTAGATTCACTAAGCATGATTTACTATTGATGTAGTGGTCTGTGATTTGTTGATGGATCTAATGGTCACTCTGAAGACCTGAATTGAATTAATTATGCATTGCCAAAAATACATGCATCTTCTTTACATAAGCAAACTCAGCCGCTGCTAGCCTGTCCGTTGCATAATGTTTATATGGTTAGTGTGTGCTCTGTTTCCTGTTCTCTGTCCTTTGACTTCTGTGCTCTCCTTCTCTCTTTTCCACAGATACCTTAGCCTCAGCTTGTACATCCAAACAGGTGAGTGACTGACTTATCACTCTCTCTCGCTCTCTCTCTCACTCTCTCTCTCAGTCTTTTTCTCTATATATAAGTAAAAATGCAGGCTGTATAATATAGGAATAGTGTGTAATGTGTCCTCTTTCCATTAGAAACATTTATCTTGAACACAAACAGTCCATTCAACCTGTGTACTGTACAAATTGTTTTGTATTCCACGTGTAGTCTTCAATTTAGAGTTACACTGAACACATCTTAACATGTGGACACTGAGAGAAAGCTGTGTACTGCTGTATAGCTTTCTGTCCATTTGTGGAGATTTAACAACTTACACACATTTAATTGCAGAAGTGTGCAGTCTCTTTCATAAACATAGACATCTTTATCTTTGTCTATAGCCCTCAGATCCCGTTAGCACTTCATGTTACACTTCATACTAACATGGCTAATGTCTCTCTTCAAATACATACATTCATACAGAGTGTAAATTGAATTTCGTCCCTTATGGTAGCACGCACAATGAAAATGTCACTTAGGGTTTTCTCTGTATGATAGCAGTGATGGTTGACATTTAAACCCCAATTACAGGGAAGTAGTGATGACCCCCCTGCTGAGATTAGCGATCACATTCCCAGGCACTCCCCTCACCCAGACAGATTTACCATGGGGTCAGCGGGTACCCCTCATAGAAAACAACACTTCCTTTTAAAAAGACTCTCTTTGAGTTGCAATCGAATGTTGTTCTAGTGATAGGAGAACATGTTATTTGTGCTTCTGTGTCAGACATTTTGAGTGGTGTTGTTCTTGGATCAGTCAGTGATAAACGTGAGTCTGTCTAACTGGGGTGATTGGTTGTTGTGCGGCTGGCTGAGTGGATGTGGGTGATTTGGAGTCGTGTGGGGGAGGTGGTCAGTGCTGCCGTGGGAGGACTGGAGAGGCATGAGTGCCAGTTAGTGGAGTACCCAGAGCAGATGGAACGCCCACTAACACACTCACATGATCAAGCGCACACACATACACACACACACACTTAGATACAAACACACACATGTACACATGTATGCACTCACATACTTGTGCACATGGTAACAACTTGACACATGAAACACATTTCATTTCACACACACTTCACTTCACCCAGTCTCTATCTCACACACACACACACACACACACACACACACACACATATGCACACACAAACGCAGACATACACACACACACACATATCTAATTGGTGCTTGGCCCACCCCTGAGAGAATAAGAGAATCTGAGACAAATCCCTACTAAGCAGCTTTTCAGCAGAGATGAGTTCTCACAGTGGTTTGGTGAAAACTCTAAAAGTTGGACATGGTGCAGAACGTGTGAATGTGAGACCATCATTCTAATTCATAATGGCTAAAACAAAAGATTGCTTATGTTTGTGTTGGACCATACACCCTCTAGTGAGGAAATGAGGAAAATTACAAACCAAAAGCTGTTGTGTGAGGCTACATCCCTGTTTCAATTACCATCTCCTTCCCTTGAAACCTTTCTGCTTTTCAAGACACATCATTCAGTCATGCTTCACCTGAGGAAAACGATTCTTATGTTTCAGTAATGAGACACTTAACACCTATTTCGATCTTAATATAGACCAGAGACTGCGCACACCTCACCCACACTCTCTATCCAGCAGTGAAATATAATCCTTACAGCACTGGACTGTTATTAGATCAGCAAACAGTTACTGATGTGGGTATAATTGTGTGGGTATAATTGAATGCTTTTAGTACTGTACATTTAGGACTGGAAATGAAATGTTCTATTTGTCATCTCTGTTCATCTGTATTCCTTATCTGATTGTCCTACCACAACCATACCAACCGGCGATAGAGATTTCTTAGTGACTACAGTCTGAAGACAATGAGTGACACAGAACAGATGAGTGACTTGAGCCTGTTTTGGTGCAGCCAGCGCAGTGGAATTTGGCTGGCAGAAACAGCACAGTGGGATCACCCTCTCTGGTGGGCAAGGAAAAGTGCAGACATCTTAAGCTCACTGCAGGATATGAGTGATTATCCTGAGAGACTCAGAGACATATAGTTAATGATAATTTTTCAAAGAATGAGAGAAGACAGAGAGAGTGGTGAAGCTGTCATACTATTCCAACCCTGAGCAAGACATGCTGTTGTATCATCTGCTCCCTTAATTGACCAGCCACAACAAGTCTTCTGTCTCAGTCGGGGTGAGAGGAGAGATGAATTAGTCTGAGGATTGACCTTCTAGAATCTGCTTGACTGGTGCCTTTTATCTCTGGTCCTTCTGTCACAAATTTGGACAAACGTGCAGTATTAAGTTGTGGCCTATTGTTAGAATTAGCTTAAAACATGCCAGACATCTCTTGCTGTGTTTTGGCTTGATGTGGGATTGAACACACTCCTTATGATTTGGATGGCCACATCAAAGGGCCTCTCGTCTCGTGATGTTTCTTCTCCCTCTTATGGTGGATTAGGTCTCATTAGTGCACCTCCTCTCTGTCACCTTTAACTTGACCATGGCTTGTTATTCACTTAGAGGAAGACTTTGAAGTGGAAATGACCTCCAGAAGACTAGATTGTATGCCGGATGTAAATAAAGACACTCACAGTCACAGAGACACACGTTCACACATAGTTGCATGTACACATATGTTTTCAAATGTGTATTTGTCTGTGTGTATGTTTGTGTGTGTGTGTGCAGCTTTGCTGTGTTGCGTAGGCAATGTTTTTTGTACCCATGAGTGTCAAAGCTGTATTTCACCTCTCAAAATATTTAAATATTTATTGATTGGTGGGTTCAAATAAAGAATTCAAATGTGTGTGTGTGTTTGTTTGTGGACGCTTGCATGGGTGCCTGTATGAGTAAATGTAGATTTTCATTGGTGACCATTTAGCATTAGTTTCTTAAGGGCCTATTCCCTGTCTCCTTGATTCTCAGCACTGAGGCAAACTGAATAAGCATAACAAACCCCATCAAATTCAATTTGTCCTGGTCTTCAGCTCTATTCATTCATCTCAATTCAATTTCATAACCCAAGGAAGCATTTTAGATTCAAAACATAACTCCCTCTCTGTCCCACCTTCATGAAATGCACCTTACTCTATAATACCCACTATTATTGTGGCTGCAGGTCACCTCAGCTTGTCAGGGAGGTCAAGATGATTTTGCTCCTGGATGAAACGGGCAACTGTTCAGCCTTTATGATGTGGGGCACATCAAAAGGCAAGGGGATACTGGGGCACACAAAGCCGCCATTATTGCTCTGCTCTTCATGGGGAGGGAGGGGTGGGGTGGTGGTGGTCAGGTCCTAGCCTCCTCTCTTTGCAAGCTCCTAGTCTCTTTGTGTTCCTGGCTTGGGTTTCCAAGGTGAGCGAGTCACAGTCTGTCAGGGGGGCCAATCCAAAGTTTGTTTCTAACTGATTCATTTCTCTAACTCTAGCTGTACAGCCAGTGTTATGGAGCCTAGTTTAAACTATTTTGTTACATAGTGTTCTGGAAAGTGTGGAAAGTGGCCCTCATCAGATTTTTCGTTAAGGCATTGTCTCAAATCAGCCTTGGTAGTCTAACTTGTGTTTTGTATTCATGCAGTGATTAATTAAAAAGGAAAAAAGGTCCTATTATTATCAAAAGATAATAATGTAATGTGTAAAAGTTTAACATCATAGATCATGTGGCATTGCATAGATCATAGATCACGTGGCTTTACATAGATCATAGACCATGTGGCATTACATAGAGCATAGATCATGTGGCATTACAAAGAAAATGAACATGTTGGACTTGATTCGACTAGACAGACATGGGAGGGGCAGAGGCTTACTGTGGATCTGTGTGTGCGCATATTTTTGTGTGTATTTATTTATACCTTTTGCCCTGTGACCTGGAGCTGGAAATGCGCTCAGAGACAGGAGAATTCTCTCACTTGATTATGTAACAGCCATGGCCACAGTCAGCTAGGGCAGCAATGCGGTCTTGTTGCTAACCACACACACCACACACACTCATTCGCTCATCGGTTTCCCATGGCTGGCACTGTCCTAACTAGTACAGTATGCCTAGATTTGACAGGATTACGACTGGTGATGCATAAGGGAGCTTCTTGAACAATGTTCCTGGGCAGTGTCCCTGGTTGTTGTTGCTCGGGCACATTCTCATCAATACTGGTCATCATCTTTTTATCATTTAGAGCCGAAGACATCAGAGCTTTAGTCGTGAATAGGAAAATTGTCATGACCGTCCCATCGGAATGCATGGAACTGAAATTTTATTCTTTGGAAGGTACATTAAGATAATGTAGGCAATTTCCTGAAGGTAAATAATTGGTACAATGCTTTTGACAGTCAAAAAGGTGTCTGACATATTCCTGTGGTAGTAGAACAGAGTCTGTTGGTGTTTTGTAGAAACCCACATTGTTTGGCAGGAATTCTTCAGAGATTGGCAGGTTTCTAAATTCCCCTATTTTTTGCTCTTACTCATTTAGCTTTCAGCCTAAGTCACTGGACATATAATTGGAAACTTAGCAAAAAAAAAACTTTGCTTAGCAAAAAGGCACTTAGAGCTGGCACTGTCATCAAGGAATTGCTGTACTTCATGATATTTAATTTAAAACAACTCCAAATGAGTACATGGCACTTTTTAGCCAAAGCTCTTACCATTAAGTTAAGTCAAAACCTAGAGTCATTTCTATCTGTGATTTTCTGTATTGTTTATATGGTCACCCATGAACTATTGGTTGTACCAAAGATGGTAGATAGGCAGAGCAAGATATTTCATGTTGAGCCACTTCCTGGATCCACAATTGCACAAGGGGGGCCCCTTTTATGCAGTGCAGAGGCACACTGTTTAACACTGAGGTCGATGGTCCCAGAATTTCACTGAATATTCAAAAGCCTTATATTTCTGAGCAATGGATGTACATTTCGGACACAGTATCATTATCTCCAAACTCTCCTGCTCATTTAAGGGAAATGCTGTGACAGTATGACTCTCCACTCCGGAGAAAATCAGCTTTAATTCAGGTGTGTACTGAGCTTATTTCAGTGCACTGTACTATCTACTACTAGCCAGGCCCTGTCTAGTGCTTTAGACTTCTACAAGTGCTTCGACTACAGCCAAGCACATCAACGACACACCTATTTATGCAGATTGAAACTGATCACCACATTCCTCCCATAGGCATGAACTACCATGAACAATCTTGCTCCACCTATCCTTTATCTTTGGTTGTACATAGCCTTTAGGATAACAGTGAAATGAGGGTGTCCAGTATCAGTAACTGCCTATTGGCCTACAAAAGTATGCAGTGACATGCTGGGTCTCTGTAGAACAGGTGACTCCATATGGCAATGGAGTGGATTTATGTTGTTCTGGAGAAGAAGACGGTTTTATAACATGTTTGCATAGTGATCATTGTTGACATGCTATAGTATTATAAACTCATGGCCTAGCTTTTGGCCATATTGCTTCCATAAAGATGAAGGAGCCTAAAGCCACTGATTGGACACAGTAACCAGAGCTTGTGCTGTTCCCCCAAACCTACCTGGTCCCCAGGTATGGCTGGACAATTTTGCATCTGTACTTTCTCACGGCAGGGTGTAGTTTCCTCAGACATGTTTGATCTCCGGTTTGTTGTGTAACTGGATCTTCAAAGGGAGGGTCACTCTGTATTCTGGTTTCCATTCACGGTCAAATGTTCGTACATTACCATGGGATTCAGCTTTCATTTGGGTCAGATTTGTAACAATACATGCATTTAGCATGGTCTAATTACCTTAAGGACAGCTATTTGCCTTATCTGCCAGCTCACAGTGTGATAGCGCAGCTAATCTGTGTGATTTGTCCTGCACAGATTAAGACTTTGTTGGAGGGTAAACTCTATTCCCCAAATCTCCCTTATTTAAAAGAGAACAGCCTAGGAGCTATGTTGGACTTCTGGGCTTGAGCCTGATTGCGGGCATCCTTTCAGAATAAAGTAACATTGCAACTATACAGCAGGGAAGTATTATAATCAGTCAAGGAAGCTCAAAATGAATGGGAATGAGCTAATAGCTACTGTACAATCCTCTGCGCACGTTCACAGCTACAGTTTATTAGCACAGTGCCAATGATGCAGCCCTCCAGAAGCTAGCCTGTAACAGCCTGGCTGGGTTCATGGGCTGTGATGTTATTGTGCATGCCTTGGAAAACATTCTCCTGAATGGCTGTGGATTCACAGTGTCACAGCTGTCAGCCGCACACACTCCGCTCCGAGATGAAGATTACATTACATAACCACAACACATATCCATCCATTTAGTTTTGCTTGGCAGAACATGACCATGTGGATTTAAGATGCTGGAGAGTCCTGTCAGACATGTTTGTCTGCCATGCAGTGTGTCTGTGTGCGTAATGGGTGGTTTTCATTGTGGCCAATTAGCATGGGTGTATTCATACACCATCCTTCGAAATACTCTGTATCTGACATATAATGCCAATTTAGAGGATGGGATTATGCTATTGTCAGTATTTGAAATACCAGCATTATGCAATGTTATCAGCTTCTTTGTTAGCATAAAACAGCGTCATGTTTTCTATCCGCAAGCTAAATTTAGTAAATATTTTGTTTTTTGTTTGTTTGTTTTGCCTTTTGGTTTTCTATTTGTATGCTGGTATTGTAGTGTGTTGTTTGTATCCATATGGCAATAGTAATCTGGTCTATTTGTGCTAGACAGTATGCTCATGTGTGTGTGTTTGTGTATGTGCATGCATACCTTACTGTATACAGTACTGGGCATGTGGGCAGTGTATTGTGTGTAAAATAAACAATAAACAATGTGTGTGTGTGTATGTGTGTGTGCAGGTAATTGAGTCTCTGGGCATCATGATCTATAAGGCTCTAGACTATGGCCTGAAGGAGAATGAAGAGCGAGAGCTGAGCCCTCCACTCGAGCAGCTCATTGACCTCATGACCAACCTGGCCGACACCGAGAGGGACACCTGCCCTGACGAGGGCTACGATGCCACCGAGGAAGAAGATGAGGAGGGCGAGGATGATTGTGCTAGAGCCTGCCTTGTCCGAAGCTACCGAGATATCCTGAAGGTATTTAATTTGGATTGTTCCCTCCATATTGGAACAACTGATAACGTTAATGTCTGCTCTCGTAGCAAAGTAAATTCTCTACGCCAACACACCAACTTTTTGTATTTATAAGAGTATAATCAATATGTTATGCAATAATACATTTATGCAGTTACATTTATGTATGTAGCAGATGCTTATGTTTGTCACCTATCAGTCTCCAGTCTCCCCTAGAGCAATTTAGGGTTAAGTGCCTTGCTCAAGGGCGCAAAAATGGCAGACAGGATTTGAACCAACAATTTCCAGGCTACCAGCATGCTAGCCAGGTTCCTTACGTTACGTTACCATCACCACCATAGACAGTAACAACTAGACAATAACGGTGCTATGTATTTTAGATGGTTTACACTTGCATAGTTAAATGGTTAATTTTGTCATGCTTTAGTGTTTATACATAGGTGCCCAGTTGGCTTAGCATAGAGCAGAGTATACAATATACTATAGGTGTGTTGAGCAGTGGTGTGGTGTGGCTATGCACAGCGACACCTCCATTAGTTTCCATTCCCTCTCCATCAGTTCTTCCTGCTTACTGCACTGAATGAGAGTGTGGTGGGGGTTAGCAGGGCAGACACTCCAGCAGGAAGTAGCGTGTGACTGCTCTGATCAAACTGCAGCGGCCCTGAGATGAACCAGCCAATGTGTTACATAAGCAGCAGGCAGCATGAGGCCAGGAGAATAGAGGCTAGAGAGGACTGTAGTCTTTAGCACTGCGGGATTTCCTCCCTGCAGCGTGGGGGCTAACCAGAGAGGCAGAGCAGGAGCTGGGAGACTAACTGTGGCTCTGGTCTTAGTGCTGTAATGGTTTCATTCACCACTTGATTTGTAACTGAACTGTAATCTTTCTCCCTTTTCTCTTCTGCATTTGTTGTTCAATTTCTTTGTCCCATATATTTGCTCATTTTCTTTGTCGCATATATTTTGCTCAATTTTATTTCCTGTATTCCTGTGTCATAATAATGCTTCAAGCCACACATTCATACACACATTCCATTCCATTATCCACACACAAACATACACACACACACACACACACACTCACACAGAAGATGCATACTCACCCACTGTCCCATATTATTAATCTCACTCAAACCATTTCCCATGCTCCAATATTAGTTTCAGTTTATTTAAACCCAGGTTCACGCTCTAATCAAAGCTAATCCACATCAAACAGATTATGGATTATGTTCGACAAGGGATGTGGAAATTTGGATGTGTAGATTTTGAACTCATTTTGAAGAGCATTGCATGTAGAACCAAACCAGGGCTTCTGCTAATTAGCTGATTACAGCAGCCTGAGCTAATGGAGAGAGCCATGTGCCAAGCGCAAGTGGAGCATGAGTCAGAGGGCCGTGTGCTGGGTCTCGGTAGGAGAAGCCAATGCTGGGTTTGTTTCTAACTGCTGCTATCACACCTCTAACTCCCACATGCAGCTCAATACATATGGGCTCATATCTGTTGCTCCTGGTACTGATAGACTAGTGCAGGAACAGAGCAGAGCAACCAAACGTGTAGGAGGCTTTTGGCAAAAGGATGGAAGCTTTTGCTATTTTTTCGTATTCGCTCTCAGCTGCGCTCTTTAATTTTCTCTCTATCTGTCTCAACTTCTGCTTTTCTCTCTCTTTCTTTCTCCCTCTCTCCCCATATCTTTCCTTCTCTCTCCATATCTTTCTCTCCTGTAGCGGTGCTCCTCCCGTCTGCCCAGTCCGTCAGATGCCCCTGCTCACTACCAGGCGGTGTGTCGCGCCCTCTACACAGAGACCCGAGAGCTGAGCACCTTCCTGCAGAAGATCCACAATGCCAAAGAGGTGAGGGCTGAGGGGCTCTGGTGGGATCCATCATCACACTGAACTACCAGTACCTCTCCAATGTATTTATAGCCCCCACAGATCTACATCCTTTACAGAGAAGAAACACCAAAACACTAAAAGTAATTCGTTTGTAGTAAGAATTGCAGACTGGTGGTAGACTCCGGAACTTCAGGAAACAGGTTTAATCGTTACAATGGCACACGTCAAGGGAGACATAAAGGTTTCAGCCCGAAAGCATCCACCATTAAATCTAATTTAAACAATGAAAGTGTTCCACTTAAATACACTTAATTGAGGGGAGTTGCATACAGTTGAAGGAAGTACAATGAAAGGTGATTGGTTCTTTACCTGGAACCATTGTGTCTAATGGCTCAAGGACACACCTATGGCAATTAGCATTGTTAAGTGGCTATCCAGTTGTATGTATACACCAAGATTCAGAAATATTACTTATGGATGGTCATATACTTTGATTATTGCACTCTTTGTACTGAGACAGTAAAAATGATACCAAACATGAATACATTTACATTTCATAACATACAGAAATACATTCCAAATCTATCTGAGGTAAGGTCTTTGCAATGTAAATACGAACAAAAGGGTCTACCCAGCCACAGGGGTACCAGCAGTTAATTTACATTGATCACCGGGGGAGGATGATTCCTATAGTTTCCAATAGTTGCCATGCCAAATGGTGGCGGCTCCTGGCTGTCTGAGGCAGAATACACTTCTAAAATTATTGCTATCAACACCATAAGAAAAGGTTGAATTTTTGTTCGAATCTCCTCCGTCATTGGTTCAGCAGGTTTGATAAATGGGAGGCTAACCAATAGGTGCCCAGGGAATCTGTTAGACTGCTCAGTGCTTTTCCACAGCAGCCCAAAGCTGTTTAGGCCCTGTGATTGGCTGCCACAGCCAGCTGATGGAAATGGATGAAGGAGCAACAGATTTCTTTAAAAAAAAGTTATTTTCTCACACATGTTCTGCTGACATAGGTATTCATCTTCATTGGAGAGATACAATGGGACTTAAACAGCTACTCTGTCATTTGTTAGGAATGCATTTTTCGTATCACATTTGTATGCATAATTGTTCTCACAGTGTGAGTTTATCCAGACTGCTGCTTGAGTGGAAGTGATGTGCAGTGAGTGTTTCCCCTAAGGGCTTGTGCTTCGCTGACGCTTTCTTTTCCTCCACCATCCGTTTACATGGAACCAAGGATTTCAGTCATTATATAATTCTCTGTTACAAAAGAGATCGGATTCTTCCTCTTGCAATGCGTAAGAAGATTACGTTAATAGGGAGAGAAAATGTAGGTCTGAGGAACACGGATTTAAGGGGGGTTGCCGATTGACAAAGCCCTGATGTACATTCTGATCAGAATGTGAAGAGTGAGTCAGGAGGTCTGAATGTCTGGTCTTGGATCAGTTGTGCTGTGATGATGGGGCAGAGGGGTGATCTGTGAGAATGGAGTCAGATTAAAGATTAGAGCAGTCATCGGTCCATGTCATCATGGGATAGGATTGTAGGTCAAGGTTTAAGCTCTGTGTGTGTTCATGTTGATAAACGTTGCGTCAAGGTCTGTTAATTTCAGCATTGTGAAGTTTTAGATGAAAGTGTGTGTGTGTGTGTGTGTGTGTATGTGTGTGTATATACACAGGAAGTATTTTACTTAGCATCTTAACATTTAAGCACATGCATAAATGCATGCGCACACACACACACATCAAGATCACATCTGCAGTTCTCTCTGGTGGTGCTGTCCTCTCCCTCAGGGAGTTTTGTGTGTCAGCGCTGCAAAACAGGCCTTTTATTTCATAACAAAAGAGGTAACAGAGGGAGGCTGTTACGGAGCTATAATTGTATCTGCATTACTGAGCCGCTCTCTCTCTCTCTCTCTCTCTCTCTCACTCTCACTCTCTCTCTCTCTCTGTGCCCAGGCAGGCAGGAAAACAAGCCTCTCAGGCCAGAGCCCAGCATAAATCTTCAGCTCATGTTTTTATGTGTGGTCAAGAGGGCACCGCATGTTTGTGTGTGATAGTAAACACACAGCACATGAAACCAAAAACAACACCACACCAAAACCACACAAGATGTGTCAGGGAATAGAAATATTTGTTGTGTCTGTGTCTGTCTACATGAAGGAATGAATTAGGTGATCATCATCACCTTGACAGGGGTAGCTGCTTGCAGTTTAGGCAATAGTGAATGAGGTATTGTGTTGACTAATTATCAGCTGCTGACAGGCAGTGTTGGTGATATGGCTGAATTTCTACATTACTCTCTCTTCCGCTTCAGACTGTTTAAACAAATACGTGGCCTGTAAACCATCATGCCTCTGGAGAAAGACAAGGACACAATAATGAACCAAGTTAAATATGCTATGATTTTGATAAATTTCCTCATCTATGAGGTTAATATATGGGGATGGGTTATATACAGTAATGCATTTGTTTGTCATCATTCTACTTTGTCATGAACATGATCTGATTCTGGGAGTGTTCAAATAAACTGCGGTTAATACATAGCTGTGGTCAGTACCTGGTTTTGTCTGCATAAAATATTGATCTGTGGTTTATACGTGGGGTGGCTTAAAAAGTAAATCTGGGATAAAAAGTATCACTGATTTTTATTCTATTTTTTTTTAAATAGCTTTTACATATAAATATTGAAAGCATTGTTTTGACATTGTTTTGACTGTTTCTTTCTTCTTCTCTGTCTATGTGACTGTCTGCTTGTCTGTTTGCCTGTCTGTCTGTTTGTCTGTCTCATCATCCACCACTAGAACCTGCGTAAGATGGAGGGGGATGCTGTGGACGACCCCGGCCGAGACCTGACGGAGCTGCAGAACTCAGACTGGGTGAGGGGCCTGTCGCCGCCACCCCATACCTGTCTGTGCCGCCTTGTGACCCACCGAGACTCAGCTGAGCTCCACACAGCCAATCTCCTTATCACACTTGACTCTCAGTTACATATGAGCACCACGCATGCACTGCTCCGTCTAGCACAGTGTTGACATTGCACTATTAGCCACTACAGTCTTAGCAGGATTTAAAGGTTTTCTTTGCATTCCCACATTCTCTCGCCCCTGCTAATCTATAGGAACGAAGGGTATTTTCCGCAAACATGTTTTCCTTGTGTAACAGTTCCCAGAGCTGTTTGGGCTTATTTGCCTGTAAGTGACTACTGGAGGCCATTTGCTCGGTGTGGCTGCTGGCTGCTGGTGCTGCTGCTGTGTGTGTGTGTGAGTGACCGTGGTCCTTTCCTCTGCGTAGGCTCGCTTCTGGGTGCAAGTCATGAGGGACCTGAGGCACGGCGTCAAGCTGAAGAAGGTGCAGGAGCGCCAGTACAACCCGCTGCCCATCGAGTACCAGCTGACACCCTACGAGATGCTCATGGATGACATCCGCTCCAAGCGCTACAAACTACGCAAGGTCATGGTGAGTCAAGGAGTAGGGTTCTTTTGAAGCACTAAGGCCTTGTCCACACGGAGCCGGGTATCTGATAAAACGAATATATCTACAATTTGGCCTGTCATCCACACATAACCGCAGGATTATCTCCTTTAAAATGGAGCATTTGAAAACCTCCGACCAAAGTGAAGATTTGGAAAAACTCCTGTTTGCCGTTTCAGTGTGGATATCAATAATCGGAGTTTTATGTTGTTAAAACGTCACTAACTGCGACAAGTGATGCGTAAACGTCACATATACGCCCTTGTTTATGTCAGACAATTGACAACATGGATCAACTGAGAAGCCTGTTACCGCTAAATTCTGCGGTTTTGTGTGGATGTAAGTATATTTAAAACAGTCGTGTGTGGACCCAAGAGTTTTTAGAAAACGGAGGACAGCAAATGTGCGTTTGTAAAAATACCCGCCTACGTGTGTACATGGTCTAAGGAAAACTGAAAACAACCTTTAAATGACCTTTAAACTCTGCTGCTCATAAAAATGTGCTGTAACAAGTGAAAACACAAACCCCTTAATGTGAAGTACTAGAGAAGTGGTTCAAATTAATTATTGATGGAATGTAATTTTTTTTATTACGTAATACAAATGTTTTTACAAAAGTTTTTATTGGCCCTTCTCTCACACCACCCATGTGTTAGGTACACAAACTGGAAATACCAGTAGACTCCTAGATGTTTGTTTGCATGTCACCTGTCATGCGTAGGTGTGAGCAGCATTACAGTAGTTTCTAGAAGGGTTCCAAGAGTACACTGTGGGTCACGTGTCACTTCCTGAAACAGAAAACAGTTTACTGCATCTTCCACAACTACTGCTTGGGAAATTATTTTATTAAGAATTCAATAATTTTCAGTATTTTTTCAGGATCCAAAAACGTTCTTGGCTCCCTCTTATGATGGGGGTGGGTCTGAATTATATAGCATATAGAAACAAACCCTCTTATGATGGGGGTGGGTCTAAATTATATAGCATATAGAAACAAACCCTCTTATGATGGGGGTGGGTCTGAATTATATAGTATGTAGAAACAAACCCTCTATTAATAATCAAATTGTTAAAGCATCACTGATCCTCAACTTTACATTTTTTGATGTTATTTCAGGAACTGAATACTTTTTCTGTTCCTTTTTGTTATATTTAACACACTTGCACTGTCTTACTATTTATTTTTGAGGGCATATTGTGTTGTGTGCCCTCATGTTGTAAGTTTGCTGAAAAGGAATTCTCATACATTTTTTCGTAGTGTCCAAAAAATCATCTTCAGGTATCATTGAGTGTCTTTAAAGAAAATTTGAGTTCACTTCAACACTGTTCATTTAAAACTATTCCAAAATAGGATTTAAAGGCTTTGCAGTGCTATGACAACACATTTCCATTGCATTAAAGTACACTTTTGAGGGCTTAAGTGCACTCTTTGTAATTTTACTGAAAAGGAAGTAGTTGCAGTGCAACTAAAGTTGCCCAAAACAGTGTCTAGAATATGGCAAGGCGTTCTTAATGTATAAATAGTGCACTCAGTACATACACTATACACACTTTGTAAGAATATTCCAGGACCCTAAGCATACTTTTGAAAAGTACACTTCCTTTCTACCTGGGAATCACTTGTGTTTTTTTAGACAAATAAAACTGTCATCTGTGTCCTTGCAGGTGAATGGAGACATTCCGCCTCGGCTAAAGAAGAGCGCCCACGAGGTCATTTTGGACTTCATCCGCTCAAGACCACCTCTCAATCCTGTGAGTGCCTTCCTGATGTTACAAGTAGATTAAAAGCGGTTTCTTATTCAAAGGACTTTAAGAGGACTTGAGACTATTCATTATTTCCGTGGCTCAGTGCATAGTGAATTTGAGTGTGAAACAGAACATGCATTTCAAGTAGCTTATTTGTTATCAAATGGCATAGCAAGAGCTGCTCAACCAGCTTCATAATAAGCTCCTGATCACGGCTCCCTGTGTGTTTCTCCCTCCCTGCCTGTAGGTGGCGGCGCGTAAGCTGAAACCTCAGACGGAGCGTCCTCAGAGCCTCCACGAAAAGATCCTGGAGGAGATCAAGTCTGAGAGGAAACTAAGACCTGTGTCTCCAGACATGATCCGCAAGAGCAGACTAGGTGAAAGGGCCCTGCTCTCTCTCACTTTCTTTCTGTATGACTCTCTGTCTGTCTCTCTCTTGCTGTCTCTTTTCTTCCTCTTCTTCTTCGTCTTGCAAAAGTAAACTCATCCACTCACATATACACAAGTATAAACAAATAGCTTATTAATTGCACACATGCACTACACAAAAATGCACAATGTGGAACACAGACAAATAAACCCCTGCTTTGTATTGTAGTTGCAGTGTTAGGACTTACTAAAGTAATCATTTTATTTGCACTGCATCCCCTTCTTTGATGCATAACACCATTATGCATTGCGGCTGTGTCGGAATCACATGCTTGCACAGTTAGCCTAGCATCATGGACACGCGTGAATGCCAAAGCTCAATTAAGACTCAATTAAGTTTGAGCATTAACGACTTCTTAGCAATCTGGCCTGACCTTTCCTCTGATTGCAGGCAGCGTGCCACTCGAGAGCTGGCCGCCTCTCTTTGCCCTGGTGTTGTGCAGAGCTCAGATGGCTCTTCTTGTTACAGAGAGCCTCTCCTGGCTGTGCTGCAGCAGCCTGTAGTAGCTGTCGCCCCACTGCATCACACTCCTCATCCACTGCTGTATCTGGGCACACCCCAAATGCACACACCGTGCCGTATATAGTCAGCTCACATCACATTGTTTTGTGTCGTTTCATTTAGATTTCTCATCTGGACTTGCCGTACTTAATGTGTTGGGTTGAATAAGTGTGAGGGTCATTTGTTTGCGCGGTAATGGGAAGCAGTAAGGTGTGTGATTTGTACAGACCCTAGTGACGTCCACCCCTGTCGCTTCACTACAGAGTAAATGCTGCTCAGTGTTTCTGTCTTATGCTTTAGCACAGACAATAACAAATTCTCCAGGGAAGATTGTTATTTGATTAAGGCTGGGGCAGAGTCCCGCTGCTCTACAAGCGGCCTTCAGAATAAAACATCTTTTACTCAGTTTTCTTGCCTGACAACCATTTCCACTGTTGATGTTTTTAACCGCCTGCCTGTTTTTCTGCAGCTATTAGGCCGCTTAGCATGTCACAGAGTTTTGACACGTCAGGTAAATGGCTGACAGGTTACCTGGCTACAGGTGTTCTGTTGTGGTTTTGTGGTGGTTTTTGTGTAACTTATTGTGCAGTGGTTGGACATTCACATTTTGCATTTCATGCTTCAGTCAGTTCTGGTAACATTCCAGTTGCTGTGGGAGGGGTGCTTCATATGTTGTCATGTCTAAAAATGTGCACTATTCCATGTGGGGATTTAAAAAATGCTTTTTGTTTTCAGTTGTCATACCAGTAATTGATGTTTGATATTTATCTAAAGGAGAAACTGAACTTAAACTGGATTATTTGACTGGAATGTTGCCATATTCACACTGACATCATTTGCAACCTTTGATATTCCTGTCAGTGAGCAACAAGCTTGTTGCTGGTAACAACAAGATAGCCCTGACATGCCCACATATCTGAAAATGTTCATCATTTGGAAGTATTTCATATGTCTTTGGTCAACCCTAACAACCATATCAATTGCACACAAATCGATACATAAAATGATGAAAAGATACAGTTCATTCATACATGAGTGTATGCGTAATAGTCATAGTTAGGAATTCAGTGCAAGCCCTTGTTGTGGGCATTTTAAGTAGTTTGATACAGATTCAGAATTTTTAATTATTTGTAAGAAGAATAGTCACTAACTGGAAGCCTTTGAAGGTCCTTGCACCATTTCCTAGTTTCAGTTCCAAAATAAGAACAATACGCTAGCTGGCTCTGGACTTTCATTGCAGACCTTCACTGTCACACAGAGAGCCCTTTTATCTTGGCAAATGAATGTGCAGAATTGAATCTGAGCTAATGGAGTCACTTTAGGACACAAATCCACAACTACATGTATGGATGAACAGAGGCCCCAGACACTGAAACACTTGTCAGTCCTGTGTAGTGTTCCAATTCCTTTTTATGCAGCGGAGAGTTATTATGATGCAGAGAAAATGACAGCTGCAAGATTGTATGTAATTTCCAAGAGATTGAAATATCATCCCTTTCTCTAGTGCCAAAGATAAGTGGAAGCACATAGTACATCAGTCTTCTACTGCCTGTTAAACAATGGCTCTCCTAAGTGGCCAGGTGTGAGTATACCAGTATGGTATACACCAGATGTAGAGGAGGCTTCTCTGATCTTACATAGTAGTGTTCCTTTATAGGTGCAGGCAAAAGCATCAGCCTGTTGTGCAGAGCAGGTACAGGTAGTGTACAGCAGCCAAGCTGTGAGCCTATACTAGCATGTCTCTCGCTCACCCCTCCTGCTGAGACCTATCTGTGTGTGTCCATCTGTCTGCTCAGCTCTTAATAAAGCCACCAGCTATTCGGGAATGCAACTGCTGGCCTGTAGGCAAAGCCAAATCTCATTATAGCATTTTTTTTTTTCAAAGAAAGGCAAAGACTTTCATGTTTCTTATCCTCTACAGGGTACAGAATAGATGAAAGAAAGAATTACTGGGTAGTTTAAATAGTTCAGAGAAATTCCAGCAGAAGTGCAAGTTTTGACTAACGGTCTCCGTTATGTCTGTTATAGATCAGGCTTCATGCTTTGGCTTCTTCACTCTCCAGTCATCTGCCACTCACCCTCTACTGGATCTCTCTACTTTGTTTCTGTTCAGTATTGTGTTTGATTGTGGCTGGATGTATTTACTGTATGTGTGTTTATGTGCTGTGGCTGCACAGATGTCTCTTCCCCTGATGCGGCGAGGAAGGCGGCCAGCACCCTGTCTCTGGCCAATGGCATACCTCTGCATCAGAATGGCAGTGCTGGAGGTGCTCAGGGCCTCTTTCAGAGGAAGAGGCTTCCAGCCCCCACACTATCTGAGCTGGACAGCTCCGATTCAGATGTGAGTATTTCAGGGCTGAGAAAGAGAGATAAAGTGTGTGTGTGTGTGTGTGTTTGTTTGTGGGGCTAGACTATTTTAATGGCTGATTTGATATCCGGTAGTCCTGTGTGACTTAGCATTGGGTGTTCATGAGCATGTGACATGTTTTAATGGGATTGTCCTGACTGTGGCCCCAGGACGAGACGGTGGGGCAGAGATCTGCCAGCAGCTCCAGCATTGCCACATCTGTGGTGGAAGACACGTCTCCTGAAACTGCATTTGGAAAGAAAAGTGAGTTTGCTTCGGTAGACTTAGAAGACAAAAGACTCAGTCAAAAGGATCATCAAAAGGCTTGTTGTTTTGTTGTGTTGTTTCCCACTGACTGGCTATTTTGACATGTTCCACCCAGCACCCCCCATGTTCCTACCCATCTCCTCCACCCCGCAGCCAGAGCGGAGGCAGGTGGCCCAGCGGAGACACTCCATAGAGAAGGAGACGCCCACTAACGTGCGCCAGTTTTTACCTCCTACCCGACAAAGCTCCAAGTCTCTGGTGAGTTCTTCAAGCAGGACTGAACTTCTAAAGTGATCTTTTTTTTCAAGGCATCAACATAAAAACTGTAAAAATGTAGAGCATACTGCTGTCAATGCTCATAATGAAAAATAGATTGGTTGGTTAACTTAACTTTTAAACTTTTTTTAAATAAAGTCTTTCTCCAGCATTTCTACCCTTTGCCTGTGAAATAGAGACCCACCACTCTAGAGGATTACATAACTCTTATCCTTGAGCAGAAGCTAGTTGGTCTTGTACACATTGTGTCCACACTGCACACCCTCTGTCCTTCTGCTGCATGAAGTTGTCATGCTGGCTGCCCATCGTTTGCTGAACTGGCTTGGTGCATCCTGGTCCAGCTTTATCTGATGAGCCAAAGCTACTGACTCAGAGGATCTCCATGCTTACCTGTGTATCTCCATCATGGCTGTATTTGACCTGCGTTCCCTCCTTGCCCCCCTTTCTCTGTGGACGTCCCACCACGGCAGGTGATGTGGATGGGCCTGCTGCGGTGGATGCCCTCCCACCTCTCTCAGTGGGCCCTGCACCCCGTACAGAGCCCCCTCCCTTTAGAGGCATCAGCTCTGGGCATGGCTGGCTCACTCGCCGCTCTATACACTCGAGTGTACAGTTCTGGGAGGAAGGTGCCAAAGGTTTGCCTGGTCGCCATCGCAGCTTAGAGCATAGAACTGTGTCAGCACTTACTGCTTGTAGGTTTTGTAGCCAGCGTTGTATAGCTCTTCAATATAGCCTAGAGGGCAGTATTTACCTAGTGCAATAGCTAACACTAAACTTGAGCCCATTTTAATAAATGTTACATGAGTATATTTCAGAAACTCATATCCAATCCATTTTGTAAACATGTAACATGTACATTATATGACTACCTCAAAACAGAATGCATATCTCTACTGCTGCTAGCTCTTTTATCATTGTAAGAGAGATGTGGTGTGTGATGTTGCATTATATTTATGTGGTTTCAAGTTCAGTGTTGCTGAAATTTAATTAGCAGAGGTCTTTTAAAGGTCAGAGCAGTGCACTAATCATTCCTCTAATCAAAGCGCAAGCTTCTCCCTCTTTAGCAACAGCTGTAGCTTAGCGAATATTGCTGAACCATATCAAGTGCTGAACAGCTGTGTTTCCTCTCCAGCAAGTCTTAAAGTGCACAGTGGAATTAATGTCAGTTTTAGACCAGTAATGTGTAATGCAAAAGCTTGTTGATAGTGTGGGCTAACATGAGACAGGCTGTTTATTGAAGTAGATGTACTAACTCTAAGCATACTCAGCAAGTCTGGCCATGTTGCTAAGGGACACTTAGAGCACAAACACAAACAGGAGCCCTGAGGTGAGTTTGAATTTGAGCACTGAGCTGAATTTGGCTGAATCTGTTGAACTGCTTAACCTCTCTCCCCCACTGTAACACAAGGAAATTCAAATACAACTCTGTAAATCTGCAGAGTGCTCCCTTGCACAATCAGACAGATGACTCAGACAAGTTACGAGGTACTGCAATTTAACCTTAAGCAAATACTCTAGTGCTCAGTCATTAAAGATGCAAAGCAGCCCCCTCTCATATGAAGTAGGTCTTTTTACTTGATCAATTATCTGGCTGTTTTAGTTCTCTTTTAAGTGCAAGATGGGAACATTCTGCCATCTTGCTTTGGAGACCCCACCATTGTAGTCCTGACAAGGGCACTCTAGGGCTGACAGTGACACAGGGCTGCTGTCATTGGCAAAGGGGACGAGTGAAAGGGGGAGTCTGGACTGGGCTGGGGGAAGTGGTGGCATTTGGAACACACTGAGAGACCCATGTCTAGTGTTGCCATGGTAACTGTGGTCCGTGTCATAAACTGTGGTTTATGGTCCGCATTCCCTTCAGGAGGAGTTCTGTTACCCTGTGGAGTGTCTGGCGCTGACGGTGGAGGAGGTGATGCACATCCGGCAGGTGCTCGTCAAAGCCGAGCTGGAGAAGTTCCAGCAGTACAGGGACGTCTACAACGCCCTGAAGAAGGGAAAGGTTAGCCACAAGTTAATGGTTCTCAAGTGAGAGGGTGCATAGTGATTTCTGCTTTGTACCTTGGCCTGCACTGCACTTTTCAGGTCAGGAACGCATTGAAGGACCTATTCATTGTGTTCCTTTAATTATCCTTACTGTATGTAACTGTATGAACAGCAGAGAGGATCCATGATGCTGTAATCTTGTTCTGTAATTCTTACATTAACTTTTTTTGCCTTTTTTTTCCTCAAAAAGCTTTGCTTCTGTTGCCGAACGAAGAGGTTCTCTTTCTTCATTTGGTCCTACATCTGCCAGTTCTGCAAAAGGTAAAGCACTGTCTCCTCTGTCTGACAACTCTATTTGCTTGCAGCCATCCATCATTGAGAAATCATAACACTCATCTCCCCCCTTTGTTTTCAGGCCTGTCTGTTCTCAGTGCTGTAAAAAAGTAAGTAATTATTTCAGTTAGCCTCATTATATTTTGTTATCATCCATGGTGAGGAGAGAATATAATGTATTTACAATTCTAATGACACCTCCATAAAGACTGTTTGAATCTGGGTCTCTCTGCCTTCTAACTGTCTTGTGTTGTCACTTCTAACTCTGACTCCTGCCCAGATGAGGCTGCCGTCGAGGCCTTATGGCAGCCTGCCTATCTACTCTCTGGGCCCCTCCACCTCCACGGCTACTCTCACCAAGGAGGCAACAGCCCAAAAGCCTGACAAGGCCAGCAGTAGTCCTCGCCGACACAGCATTCAGAAGACAATGTCCAGGTACAAAACCTCACCCTCAGTAGTGCCATGCAGTGAAGCCTAATGACAGACCTACCTCTGGCTGTGATCATTTTGTGGTGTTGGTGTGGAGGTGGTGTATTTTGAACCTCAAAAAAGCCACACGGGGAATGAGGTTTTCTACCCCCTTACTCCTCGTCTTTCTCCCCTACTGTTTGTAATTTATCTCCATCACCTCTCCACAGGTTGTCAAAGCACAGCTCTAGTTCATCGAAGGATGAGGTGGAGTTGCCGAAGGAGCTCACAGAGGACTGGAGCACCATGGAGGTGTGCGTGGACTGCAAGAAGTTCATCTCGGACATCATCACCTCCAGCAAGCACAGCCTGTCACTGGCCAACAAGCGAGCCCGCTTGAAGCGCAAGACCCAGTCCTTCCACGGGGCCTCAGGCTCCCCTAAGGGGAGCGAGTACAAGCCCTCAGAGAGAACTATCAAAGAGGTGTAGCACGGCTATCCCTCCGTCTTGCTCTTTCTCTCTCTCTCTGTCTCTCTCTGACCTCAACCCCCATTAATTTGGCTGCCAGTGTAACTGCCCTCAAGCAGTCATGTCTCTGTCTCTCTCGTTCTTTCTCTCTTTTTCTCGTTCTTTCTCTCTTTTTCTCATTCTTTTTCTCTTTCTTCTTCTTAATCTCTTTCACTCTATTGTTCTTTCTGTCTGTGCAGAGTTTGGTCCTCTCTTTCTCCTTCTCTGTGAGTGAGTCAGTGTGTGTCAACAAGGTCATAGGAAAGGCTTGTGGAGGCTGGCTGTTCCTCATCTGGTGCATAGTGGGTGGTGTCGTGCACGTGGAATTGTATTTCTAATCATCACAAACTAGCTCCTCTAACCAGTTGTAGGCATAGCTGGTTTTATAGTTTCTGATTCCAATGTACATAAGAGTGCCTCATGGTCCACCTCCAGCCCCTCTGCCTCCTCCCATCTACTGCCACAGCAGGGATGAGGACATTGAGTCCATCAGTGAGGTACAGTGTGGGTGGTGACAAGCCGTACACATCTTTCCATGATACACTTGGTCCCACTCTGAATGTCATCTGAGGCATCATGTTTGGTTACAGGCCATCCTGGGTTTCAGGGCAGAGGAAAAGCACAATTTCTTCCCACAGAGCATAGAAGAGGATGACAAGAAGATTGGATAAAACGTTTCCCTCTTGCTGTGGTCTAAGCATGGTAGTAGTGCCTGCTTGGATCCACTGAGGTAGAAGGTTGAGTAAAGAGCAACAAATCTGAGATGTACTTTAAGGGATTTGGAGCACTAAACTTGTTGCTGTTTTCTACAAGTGTGACTTTTGTACAGATTTTGTGGCCAACATGTATATTTATGTGGTCCATTTCTGAGATGGGTTTGTGATGGATATTTTTGTATCTTTTTTTAAACCTTTGGCAGATTAAGGATATTCTGCATATCATTTTAATGCTGATCTTTTATGTTTCAGTTATTGGCTTTAGAGAAATTACTGCATGTTGTGCCACAAATTTGCACTTTCCAAAGCCCCCAACCCCTAGCACTAGGTTTTAATCAAGAATAAAAATACAAAGAGATTCATTATCTAATACTTTCCTGGAGTCCTCTATCATGAGACTGACATGTTAAACAGATGCTAATTCCTGTCCTGGCTTGTTCTAACACTGTCATGTTACCACTGTAGGTAAATGTCATGACAGTTCTCATGTCATATAATATTGTCTGTCATGGCAGTTATCAAGGATAGTAATTGTACCAGTAGATATAATCTGTCAAGTAAACATTGTGGCATATATGTGTGAACTACAGAATGGTTGAATCCATCAATGAAGGCTACAAATTTAAAAAAAATCAATAGGGGTAAAAGTGTTAGCATTAGTGAAAAATAAGAAATACTGCAGAATATAAGCTACAGGTAAAACTTGCCTATCTGATATCGGATGTTTGTAAGACAGGGGGCAGTCTAACACTGATCTCCAGGACACCATTCATGGTGACGTTTATGGTGCCAAAGGGACTCCATGTTTTCTTCCTAATGATATAGCACAGTTCTCTGTAAAAAACATAGCCACCTGGCAGATGTACTCTATCAAGTGAACTATCTAATTGGATGCTGGTTTGACCATGTTTATATGTATAAATGTAAGTTTTTGTACATTCTTTTAAAAAAAAACAAAATCTCTTCCAAGTCAGTCTCATCACTGACCCGGTACTTTGAATGATTCAGTGAAATGCAAGCTGCAATGTCTTCAGTCTAACGCTAATAGTCTTCAAGTGTGTGTTCCTAAGCTGCATACCATGAATACAGTATAGTAGTCCAGTCTTAGTCACAGGCTTGCAATATGACCAGAGGCACATATTTCTTTGGAAATGTTTCTGTTTGAATAAGGGTCCTGTCTGCAAGTCTGTAATACATAGAGATGGTGTTATCATAACCTTGGCAGATTCAGTTCTGTTAGTCACTTTATAGTACAATGCTGGAGGAAGACATGACATGACATTAAAAAAAATGTTACGTTTTACAATGTTTATTTCCCTAAAGCACACATACCTACGTAGGCTGATTTGCACTTTTCTCCAAAAAGGTGGGTACAGCCTCTGTAGTTCCCTTTCGAATTGCAACTCATACATAATCATATCTGATTGTTGTGTTCAGAAGACCCGTCATGAAAATTTGAAAATTAGAAATCAATTTAGCTATTAAATGCCCCTGAAAATATAATCCAGGGACAGAAATAATCTGGTCAGATGCATATAAAAAATATTCTAACCATTATGTATGTTTGACCATGTATTAGTTTTATGTTTAGTGTCATCATATACAGTAGATCTCTCTGACTATAATTAATTTTATGTTCTGAAAGGAGGTATCTGTTCAGAAGGTGATATGAATCCATGTAAAGATATTGGTGTGTATTCTGTGAAAATATAAATGGTCGCCCTCCATCTGGGGCTATTGGAGGCTAAGTGGTAAAGCAGTTTAACATTGAGCAGCGTCAATGACCAGTTCATTCCAATTATAATACCTTTCTCAATGAGGCCTCCAGCTGGGGCTGAATTCCATAAACCTTGCCAATGATTTTGCCTTAAAAACATTGCCTTTTTCATCTCTGCATATTCTTTTTGTGCAAGAAAGGTATCATTACTAGCTGTAACAAAATTACAGTGGACTTGAAGACCGGACTGGACTTATCTATGTTTTGATCCAAGACTGTGCTACAAATGAGATGATGTTTCCAATCTCACACAATCAGCAGATGAATTTCAGACAAGCTTCCCATCCTTCATGTGGCAGTAATGTGCATGTGTCTACTGTGTAGCTGTGCTTCTAAGGTGTAGCTGTGCTTTTTTGTTGGTGGTGTTTTTATTTTTCAAAGTCTCAAGACATGATGATTATGATGCCATTAATGAACATGGTGGTGATGATGATAATAAATTCATGCAATACCTCTAAAGGGTGAATGTTTTGATTTTCACAGTTTTTAAAAGCCTGACCTATTTTTTTACACATGCTATCATGTTCAGGCTTTTTTTTACACATGCTATCATGTTCAGGCTAAATTGGATGAGGATATAAAATCCCAGTTCTCTATTTTTCAGATTCATCTAATACACATCTTGAAACTCATCCACAGTCAGATAACTCATATTTTCTTGACCTTCTGCCATTTTAAGCCCTTTTTGAGCATTTTCAGCTTTACATACTCTGAAAGGACCTTGTGGCAGGAGATTTGTCACATGGTTAAACCTCACAAAAGGAAAAGCTACAGGCCACCTGTGACATGCTAAGAGCAGGGATGTCAAACACAGAGCAAACCTTCTCAGGAATGATAGCTTTCACTGTATAGAGTATAGCTGGATGAAAGAACTGGATTGATGGCTGATTGTATATTCCTGCTCGTATTATAGGTAATGCAGCAAAATCAATTCACCCACTAATATTAAAACTGTGATTCACAGGTGTCCAGTAACTACATTCCAATTTTGTGTTTGTGTTTTTTATTACAGCATCACCTTTTACATTGATTTTTATAACTAGAGAGCATCACAATGAGATACACATTGTTAAACACAATAAGATCTGGAATATCTACACACACCTAATCAGACACGCCATACTCAGTCTCGTAAAGTGTATCTACACACACCTTATCATACACACCATACTCAGTCTGATAGACTTCAGGCACTCACCTCATCATGTTATTGAACATGACTTAGGCACTGTGTTAGACTGCCACACAATGAGCGGCCAGTGCGTTGTCTCAGAGCGACCAGGACTGGATATATGTGGCATCTGTATACTTCAGTCAAATTCAAGTAGTGAGTAAGGCTGATAGTGAAATGTTCTGAAAAACTTTAGTGTGTGTCACTGAAGTAAAAGGCTCACAGCCTGAGCATCTTTTAATGTCTTTCTCTGCAGCATTTTACAGTAGGCTTTTCCTCCCTGTCATTTAACTCAGTGTGCACCCAGCATTGGCCACTGCCATATCATGCAAAATAGCAACCTGTCTTCTCAAGCATCTGATCAGAATTCAGTGTTTGATACTAAGAAAGAGATTTCTAATGGTGGGAATTTGTGACGACTGAACAGACCAGCAATTCAGACATTTACAGCTGCAACCAGCTGCATGACTGCGGGACAGATTCCCCTCGCCCATGTCAGAATAAAACCTTCCCTACAAGTCCAGCAAACATCTGATGGCCTGTACGTGATGAGTTTGGTGGCACAAGTGCATGTTAGCTGGATGGAAGGAGCTGTGTCTGTGTCCTGAAGAGCCGGTGTAATCCAGGGTCCTGCCACCTACTTGCCATCACATGGGTTTTCCTCAGGGCAGGGGCTCTGCTGGACATTCTTTGATGTGACAACCTCCTTGGAGGACAATTTCCTGGGTTTTGGTTTACTCTGCACAGTGTGAGAGGGGGAAAAGAAAGAAAAGGAAAGATAAATAAAACCAGTTAGAAGTACTTGAGTTGGTCGAGAATGTCACGCATTATTTAGCTCAGTTTGTATGTAATTTGTGTGGTGAGGGAGTCCACTAACGAACAGTCATCCCCTGGAGACAGAACAAAAACATCCATCCACATTGATGTCATAGTGCAGTCAGTGTTTCTCACAGACATCTTAGCAACGGGTCTGAATCAGCAACACAGCCTACTGAGCAGCAGGTTTGAGGGGGAAAGGGATGAGCGACAGCATGGCTCTCGTCTCTCACCTCGTCTCTGTGCAGCGCTCTGCTTTTGATGCCACTGCTGCCAGTGGCATGGACGGGAGGCTTCCCACACTGGGTGGCTGTGTTCACCAGCTTCTTCTCCCTGCCTGGGGCACCTGAGGGCCCGTGCCCAGGGGCCCGACCATCCTCACCTTTGCCTGTGCAAATATAGACAGGAGTTAAGCATGATTGCTGTGGCTAGGCCTATGTTGGAAAAAAAACAGTAATACTCTATTACATAACACACAATTCAAATGCAAGCTGGCTACGAACCTTACACACATCAGTAAAAGTGGTTAGGTGATCACTAAGTAACCATAGCTACGACTACTATGAAAGTTCAATTAGTGATGATCCTGATAATGAATTAGTGACTTATCCTATCTTACTTTGTTTCAATGAATTTAGATTTAGTTAGTTTTATCTGTTAGAAGCAACAACTGGTAATATTTTTATGCATTATTTCATGTCCACTAAACATCAGACAATGGAGTGTAGAGACACTGACAACTGTTATTTTCTCAGGAAATGACTATTGCCTGGTGACATGTCTTTTTCTAGGCTATATATTAAAGCATTAACAAAACAAACCTTGGCAAGTTGTCGTGCATTGTCTCACTGATGCGCTGCCGGCATCTGATATCCCACGCTGATTATTATTATTACTGGCGATAGCTTGGCCAATTTCCGTGTCCGTATTCGTGAGCCATGTCGACTCAGTCTCCCTTGTCCAACTCTCATAGTAACGGGGTTCAATTGTATCAGCCCTGCTGCCTCCGCAACCCATTGAAATTTCCAGCGACACTCTTGACAGCCCTCTCCTCTAGGACTAGAGCAGCACTTGGATTACTTCCTCACACCAGAACCGTGGCAGCATCAGTAACTGAATGTTCGTCACAGCTATCCGCATCCTCTTTCCCTCGTCGCGAATCCGGTTTCGCCGCTGCTCCGTGCGCTAGCTAGGATGCTTTGCTCTTATGGATGCATGCCTCTGCTTAACTTGCTGGATATACGACCACATACGTCATTGTCGACGTAAATTAGAGTAATTGAAAAGACACTAAACGGCTGACTCGCTCAAGTCAGAGGCTGGTTCGTATTGACAGGTCCGCAAACGCTTACGGTCCAGTGCGTGCAAGTGCCTTCATGGCTCGTAAACAACATCTATGGATGCTTCGATGTCTGCAGTGAAAACGACCTCGCTGACATATCGTTGCCATAGAGCTAATATGTGGACAACCACATACATCTCCCACAAAACACAAAATGAACGTAGAAAGACGCTTCAAAGTCTTAGATTTTGTTTCTTCAAGTCAACATCAGACACTGATAACATTTAAAGTATATATTTATTTATAGATATATGTTTATCTTCACAACAAATATACAGAACATGACAACACATAATAAATTACATCCTTTAAACATGATCCACTTGCTCTTGAGGTGAACCAAGACTGTTTCAATAAAGACTTAACATGGTAGAGGCCAACCTGATGTCCACACACAAGCCAACATCTCACTCTGCACTGAAAAGGAGTTCAATGATCAGTGATACAGCTACCACACACAACACTACATCAAAGTGGAATGACCGAAAAATACAGTGTTTCTTACACAAGTAAACCTGATTCATCCATTCGAGAGAAGACATCTGACTATTCCAGTGTTCCTTTTCAAAAGCACACAAATGAATATTCTGATGACCTCAGGAAAAAAATGTAAACAAAATCGTAAACTGTGATACCAGTGCTCTTTCTCTGGCAGTGAGAATTTACCTTGTCAATGGAATGAAGATAAGGTGACCAGATTTTCTGCAGTTCATAAACATCATAAAACAAAGACCCTTCATACAGTGAAGAGACTGAAGATCAATGGGCTTGTTCACCCATGGTGGCAAGGGGAAAGAGGTGGTACAAACACACACTGCAGCTGAGCAACACATTTCCTTTGCCAACTTGACAAATGGACACATTTTGGAAAAAATACAATCAGGACACAATAAATTAAGCAGCAAAAAACTAAGAATGCATCTTGTACCTGGGAGGGAAAAAAACTGTACATCTGGTCACCCAATGAGCATGCAGAGAGAGCAAGAAGGGGTGGGTGTAGGGAAGAGCCAGACCAATCAAGAGGTGCCCTGGTCAGTCCATTTTCAACACAAAGACAGAGCAAGATCAGCTGAGCGCTCTATTTGAAGTCTAAGAGGTTGCAATCGATCTTGTAGTACACATAGGGGTAATACTCCTGCTGGCTGAGGTTCAGACCTGGGATGTCCATGGCAGACTGCTGCAGAAAACAGAAATGAAACAGCATCAGCAACAGCATACGACAACTCTGAGATCGTCTAGTTCTAACCTAACATACAGATAATGATGTTCATTTTATGCCATACTAGAGTTGTTTCACTCACAATGTTGTGATTAGAGGATCAGGATGTTCACACAGATATTTAATAGACTGGAATTTCTCCCTGATAGAAAAAGGCTCTCTGTAGGCTTTTTTGCCCTGACAGAGAGGGTGAATGTTTGAACTTACATCTATGATGGCGGCTGCACTGCTGTCCAGGTGCTTGTAGAGGTCATACAGGACCTCGCGCAGCTTCTTCATGGTCTTCTTGTTGGGCTGTAGCAGCATGGCCTGGAAGTTGACAGGCAGGCCATACCTGTGTGGACCCACAAAGAGAACTCATGAGCAAATCTACATTCACCTGTAGTTGTGCAGAACTGAATGATGGCCAGAATCACACACAGCTACTATTTGTTCAGTCTAAAGTCACTTGGCAACTGAGGCTGTGTGCTGATAACGGATGAAAGGGGACAATTAGATAAAAATGTGTGTGTCTGTGCACAATTTAGCTCAGAATCCTTTAGGGCCGCCATTAACAACTAATCTTCCATCAATTAAACTACTGACTATTTTTATCGATTAATCACTTGTTGTGAACTCTTCACATTGGTTGTTCAACAAAGCTTTTAGGAACTTTGGCACCATCACTGTACCATTTTTGCTACCTTGCCAGATTGTGCTGTCTGGAGTGCAGATACTGAAATGAATTACTCTGTTACCCGTGGAAACTGAGAAATCAGTTTTTTAAACACAATGAGCCTATGAGACTATGTCAACTAATCATGGCAGTCCCAATGTGCTTTTTTATTTCAAGACACTTTTATACAGACAGATCCAGCAGACAGCACAGCTGCCATGCCTGATACACAGTTCATACTGTAACAAAAATCTGTGAGGTAGGAGGCACAATGATGCATGCTGGGGGACCAGCACTGGCATTTGAGATTACCTTAAGACTGACTCCACAAACACTCGCAGGGCTTTGATGTGGATCCAGGCGATGAAGGCCTCACTGAAGTTCACCTTCAGCCATCGAACCAGTGGACCCTAACAACAGCATATAGACATGTGTCAAAGCATGCAAACATCCCATCAATCTAGAACATTCAAGAGCCACGTGCAGAGTCTGTGAAAAAGAGGCAGACTGGGTGACATTTCTGGCTTCTAGCTGGCTTATTTTATCATTGAGACTAACAGATTAATCGAGGCCTTCTGAGTCAGTGAGATTATTTCCGCTCTCTGACTGTTCCCTAGGACATGGACAGTAGCTCATTTGGAATGCATGTCATTGCAGTGTTTCACAGCTGTTGTGGTGTGGGTCCGTACAAACTGCTTCTTCTTGTCAGTAGAAAGACGAGTCATCTCCTCCTTGTCTGCCTTCATCTCCTCCTCATTATACTGGAAGTCCCTCACCATGAATCTGTTGGTGCGCACATACACACACACACACACACACACACACACACAAGCACATACAGAGCAGTTTGTAATGTAATTCAGGGAAAAACAGGATTCAATTTGACCTGTGTGCTTCCCATTATCAGATTACACGGCTTTATCTCCTCACCAGGGGGACAGTCATTTTCACAGCTCAATCAAGCATGTAATGAAGGGGAAACACATATACAGGCCTAAGATCCCAGTCCCACGAACACACCACTGGCATGCAGCCCTCTCTCACACCTCAGTTGAGTGGAGTATGCTCTACAGCGTGCGGCGTGTCTTACTTGTTCTCCCTGGCCTTGTGTCTGAAGTCGTCGATGGCCTTCCTGAAGAGGGTCACGCTGAACAAGCCACTCTCATGGTCCTCAAACAGCAGACTGGTAAAGAAAGGAGAACACAATGAGGCTGATTCACTTGTGATTTGACAAACTCTCCAGGAATATCCTCTGAAATATGTTGTTGTTTCAGAGGTTGATGGACAGAATGCCAGTTCTTATGAACTGTATGGATAAAATCCTCAGCAGTGACTTCAGTGTTTGATCTTTCGGTATGCATCTTCCCACTAATTAGAGTCATCATAGGTCATATTTTTTTTTTTGATAGAACATAACTCTTCAGAGAAGAGGCTACATAAATATTATTCAGAGAAAAAATTCAAATACATTGTCTTCATGCAAAGAAAGGGATAATATGTGTGTGTGTGTGTGTGTGTGTGCCTCTCAGGGTGTATATTTGAGAGAAAGTGAGAGAGATCTGACTCCCTTGTCAGAGGAGATTGTACCAGTCTGCTAATGTGCTAGCACAGGAAGCTAATTGGTTTCCTTGGCAACCAGCTAGCGACTAATCCCTGGGGGCATGGCCTCTCAGCTCCCCTCCCATCTTCATTGACTGGGAAATGGTAAATGTCAGAGTCTCTGCACCACTAGCCCTCTAGAGCTACCACACTCCATCATCCCCACCTCACTCACTCACAGCCATGTTCAGACAACGCACAACCATTGTTCCCAGACTTACTTTGTGGATCGGGGGACCACCATCTCTGAGAGGGTTTCATAGGTCTTCTGCCAGTCAACATAGTTTGTTCTGGAAAAGATCAATTGGTTTTAAGTACCCCAAATAAGCCAGTGATACACAATTATCAGAAACAACAAACCAGTAGAACAGTGCAAATCACTAGGTCTATAGCTTATTGCTGCTATATTAATACATTGTAAACTATTAGTCTTACACAGATACAGTAATACAATCATGACTTTGGCGGATTCTTACTTTGGTACAACCACAAGCATTGTGATCAGATATTCAGAGTCCAACACAAAGTCCTCCTTTTTGACAATATCAGCCAAACTCCTTGTCAGTAGACTCCCCCTAGTGGAGAGAAGTCACACTACAACATGGAATATAAACAATATAATGCATCATAAGTGTTATAAGTAAAAGTATATAAACTCTTTTGATCCCTTGCTACAGCGGCGCCCAGGGAGCAGTGAGGAGGAGTAAAATGCACATAACAATTGCGTGATGACATAAATATTTTAGGCCCACAACTCACGCATTCTTTCTCTCCAGATTCTGCAGGTTGCCCTTCAGATTGTTGTAGGCAGATGCCCTGGCCTTCAGGTCATTATCAATCTGGGTCACTTGCTATGGAAGGGAAAAAATGGATTAACATTAAGTGCACTAAAAGGCTCCTATGAGTTCACTTGCTCACTCATTTTCCTAGCGTTAGTATTTTTTAGGGTTTTCAGCAAAGTTATAATAATGCATGAGTAAATGTAACAAGGGAACTGTTGATTACTGAGGCATTGGTAACAGTGGAAAGTCATGATTCATGATTGATAAATGACTATTATGATTAATAGCATATGACCAACTAAAAAGGAGTGCTATCAGTCCTCTATACTGCACTGCACTGACCTTGGAAACAATCTCAGAGATGTTCTTTAAAGACTGCTTGATGGGATACTTGGCCATGTCCCACTGAAACCTTGTGATGTAGGTAACCAGATCAACTGGGGGGAGAGATGAGGTAAACAAAACACTGTTTATAACAAATGCTCCCATCTGTGATCAGTAAAGCAATGAGCCTCGTGGGCTGTGGCTGTAGCCTCACCTCCATTGGCCAGCAGGTTTTCCTGAACTTTGTCTCGGCTGTCCTCCAGCACGTCGGCCATGTACTGAGCGACCTTCTTCACCACACTGCGAACAGGATCAAAAGGCATCACACACCAGTGCCACAGCCATATATAATCCTTCCATGATGCTCAATGGCACTTCATCTGAAAACAACTGCGATAATGGATGATCATGACACACAGACACGGCTAATGGGTCGGGCTCGTGGCGTTTGGGGCTGAGGACGCAGTGTGCCCGGAGAGCCTCTTGTGCTCTTTTGTCCTGAGGCCTGAGTGGGTTAGAGGAGGCCCACGCACCCATCTGCAGGGATAATGCGATCTCTGAGCTGACACCTGACAAGGCTGCTGCTCAGGACTGTCAAACAAATGCTGGTCCGACTGATTGGAATCACATTTGTTATGATTTATGTTGACAGAATAGCTCAGTTATAACAGTGACATTGTACTTGTGAATGAAGCTTAACTCTATAATGTATGTATGATACGATATCACATATGCATTTTGTATACACAACATTACTACACTACATACACACACACACACACACACACACACACATCATTACTAGCTGCCTACTCAGCTCTGAATATAAATGAACAATCCACTTTTCCGGTACTTTACACGTGACCAGTTCTCTGCTTTGTATACTGCATTCTTGCATTTTAGATACCTGAGTGGGAACTGATAGAATTTTATTAATATTGATACCATTGTCGATCCTCTTTATCCATCGGATTCTTTATCAACTATCTTCTCACTTTCAGTTTCAACACGTTGACCTATAATGTAGTCACACTATATTACTTCAGTGATAACCCAGCATTAGTCTCAGTTCTACTTGATACCCGGTTCTCCATAGCCACCCTACAAGATGCTACTGCTTTAGGAAGTTGGTTATATCAAAAACAGTCAGATTTCAAGACATTTCCAGACAATTCTGCTTTTAGAAATAGATTTATTTCAAGTTGTGGAAGACACACCAGTCATGGGATTTAAATATGACTGGCTGAAGAGCTGCCAGTGTGTCACCCAACTGCTAATGGCTAATTTTAGCAAGCAGGCATGGACACCGCACTACTGTGTGATATTTCTCACTATGGGAAGTCAAACAGAAGAGATTAAAGTGCGCTGATTTTGACAGAGAGTCGGTCAGCCTTCAGATGAAAACAAAGCACAGATTTGTATCATGTCATTAAGCAGAGAAGAAATATCATGCCAACATTAAAGCACTGACATTTTCCACAATTTGACTATCAATACGCTTGCCACCGCTGTTAAAAAACGCAGCATATCAAATACAGGGAAAAGTCTGGCATACCTCTCCACAAAGGAGTCCAGTTTGGCCAGCTCATCGGACAGTCCCACCAAGACATCTAGTGTCCCGACCTGTTGAGGGTGGGGGCAGGTGGAGAGGGGAGAGAGGGCAAACCTTTGATCAACATTCTGTGTAATGCACTTATCCAAACGCAGCCAGTGAGTGTTAGTTCAGCAGCACATGAAGTTCAGTCAGCCAGCAGAGGCATTCAGGACCCTGGGGCGTCTGTTCCAAGCCCATCAGGCAGTGAATAAAAGCCCTAGGAAACCACTGGCCACCCAACATGTGGCAGAGGCCAGCAGGGTCAGGTTATCCAGGGCAAGATGGGGGTAAAAGGGGGTCCACAGTGAGCATACACACCACCCAGACCAGTTATGCATCTTAAAAAAATCACATAACCTATAATGTTACAAACTGTGGAGTAACTAATACATCTATTCATTCCTGGAATTGACTGAGTGAGCAGTTCAACTGGATTACATAAATAAAAATAATGACATTTGCATACAAAGCCAAATCTTAACTGTACAACACCAGAATAGCCCCTATAAATCTGTGAAATAAGAGGGAAATAACTTGTTTATTCAAACATCTACTATAACTGATTTCTTAGATCTCCAAAAATGGACCTACTATCATCATACCAACAAGCATAGGTGATGTTGTGACCTTTCATGATGGGTGGATAAAACTAAGTAAAAGAAAAGCAGTTATATGGTGGTATGTGCATCCTTATGAAAGACTTTCAGGCCTACATGTCCACAAATCAAAGCACAATTAATTTTGGTGTCTTTACCAATCGCTGATTCATGTAAACCATATGGTAATATCTTTAACACATATCAGTGCCTTGCCTTTAAGTCAGGAATGTTGAATTTGTGGTTAGTGGACAGGTTGTTGGTGCGGGTGGTGGCCAACATCATCTTGTCCCATGTCTGTTGACAAGTCTTCTCTCCAGGGGCCGAAATTAACCAGAACTCTGTCATGGCTGCTTATTACTAAAACAAGAAAGACTTGCTGTGCATTCACATAATAAACAAATGAAAAAAATTTCATATCAACCAATTTAATGGTAGGACAAGGGCAAAGAAGTGGTGAAGTAAAGCTGGAAGTTATCATGTGGTCATTTTGTTCCCTTTTCTGACGTGGCTTTCAAAAATCTGTCACAAGTCACGAGATATCCTCGCGCTCTGGGTAAAAGAAGCTCACTGTCCAGCACAATGCTATTTTGTATTGACATTAATTTGACTGTAACCGGCACAATACTATGCGTACATAATTACTGAGGGGGCGACGCTGCTTAGTTACAAGTTACTTACATGCCACTCAACACCTAGCCTGAAGTAGCTATTAGTTTCCATGTAGACCCATCATTCTACCTAAAGCTTTTACGATATTGTATCATTAACGTTACACTGGCCTATTCCATTCATAGTATAACTATTGGCAGTTTAAATATAATACGAAGTGAACAGTCTTAAATTTCCTCTAATATCATTCAAGTATTATGACAAACTTCACACATTAGTCAACAGAGGACCCACTAACCGCGGTACCATTTCTAATCGTTTTCAATTTAGGTTAAGGTTGATATTGATGTTCCAAATTGTCAAGGCTAGTGGTTGACATTTGCTTGCAATAACAGCTTGTCGCAGTGTACACTAACAATACTCATTCGACGAGACTCAAATTTAATTAAAAAAAAGACATCTGGTTTATTAGCATACATTTGCTGAATAGATATTACCATATTTAGTGCTACTGGCCCTCTTGCTACATAATCCATCTACGGCTAGCACTGCGATGCTAGGTTACTCAGTTGTTGTCATAGCTGTCTTCTACCAGGGTAGCAAGGTTATCGATGGCTATCCCTCTGCAAGGCAGATAGCTCGCGAAGAAAATATCAGATAACTCACCTGATTTTATGGCGATTGCTATCTGTGTAGTGTAATCGGTTAAAATGTGATGTAAATACAATCAAACGATAAAAATTGTGTTACTGTCCATTAGACTGTGAAGTGGTCTCTGACAGCATCAGACTCCAAAGAAGTCAGCTGATCAAAGTGGGTGTTCCCAGACTGAACATGACCAGGCTTGAAAAGGTTCTACCAGAAAAACAAACGGCTACTATCGGTGGAGGTGTAGTATTGCAACTGAAGAAAATGCTGAAACTGATCAATATTGCATTTTCTAGGAAAGGAGATATATGCTATGATTTTGACTAATTCACTGACAGCAGATCTGAAGTCAGGGCACATAAGAATTTTGGGATGTTAGTTGGTATCCTAAGTAGGCTATAGCACAAGTATGCGCCTACCTATCTCCACCTGAAATTGTGATTGTAGGTGATTGTAGGCTATTTACTGTCAGGAGTTACCGGTTAAACTCATAATCATGCTGGAGCTATCAGCAAACATATTTCAGGGAGTTGCCCAGCCCCCGCCAAAAAAACAAAAAGAACTATTGGCTCGATGCAGAATGCATTGCAATGCAGAAGAAATTATGCTATTTAAAAATAGTTTATACACATAAACAGACTGAATCAGCGTATATATTATATAATATATTTCTACCAAAGTTCTACCAAGCACAGTAGAAACATGATGTAGCGTATGTAGGCCAACAATGCACGAGCACACTTTATTTGAGGGTGAAATGCATTTTTTTTTCATTCGTGCTGCAAGAAGCTTTCACTTTAAATGACAAAAGGTTTGATGATGACATTTACATTTACATTTATGCATTTAGCAGACGCTTTTATCCAAAGCAACTTACAAAAGAGGATAACATTCAAGCTACAACACAATGAAAGAAACTAACAATGAGTGCATATTGCTAACATAAAAACTGCACTATTTTAAGTTGAAAGTGCAATAGTGTAATAAAGTGCAGTATAAAAGAGAAATTAAGTATAAGATGTTAAGTGCATTCTCAAAATTTAAGCCAGGAGATATTCTTGGAAGAGCTGGGTCTTCAAGAGTTTCTTGAAGGTGGAGAGGGTATCAGTTGATCTGGTAGCACTTGGAAGGTCATTCCACCAGCGTGGAACCAAACATGATAAGAGTCTGGACTGACCTGGGCAAGGTGTTGGTCGTGCTAGATAACGTCTGTTAGAGGAGCGAATTGTCGGCGGGTGACATAGGGCTTTAGGAGAGTATTCAGGTAGATGGCAGCAGAGCCATCAAGGGTCGCCAGTGGAGTTCAATGAACAGAGGTGTGACATGTGCCCTTTTTGGCTGGTTAAAGACCAGACGTGCAGCTGCATTCTGGATCATCTGTAGCGGTCTCACCGCACAGGCTGGAAGACCTGATAGGAGGACATTGCAGTAGTCAAGATGAGAGATAACCAGGGTCTGTACCAGGAGCTGGGTTGCATGTTGGGTTAGGTACGGCCTGATCTTCCTTATGTTGAATAGGGAAAAACGGCATGATCAAGCCACAGAGGCAACGTGATCTGCAAAGGTCAGCTGGTCATCGATCATGACACCTAAGTTTCTTGCCACCTTGGTGGGAGAAACAGACAGGGAGTCACTTGATGCTGATGTTGTGATGTATGGCTTGTTTGGCTGGGAGGACCAGCAGTTCAGTTTTGGAGAGATTTATTTGGAGGTGATGTCCTTTCATCCATGCAGATATATCAGAAAGACAGCCCGAGATCCACGTTGACACCATGGAGTCGTCAGGCGGAAAGGACAGATAGAGCTCGGTATCATCAGCATAGCAGTGATAAGGGAAGCCATGGGAGTGGATGATCGAGCCCAGCGAGGTGATGTACAAAGCGAAGAGAAGGGGCCCCAGCCTCCCTGATGAGAGAGACAGAGGTCATACGTCAGCAAAAATATTACACGGATGCTCACAGACTCTCTCTCCCTCACCTCTGTGAAGGATGTTGTTTTCGCCAGGGTTTGTCTGTTTGTCTGTGAGAAAAATAACGCACGGAAAAGTAAAGCGCGGATTTAGATGAAATTTTCGGGAGACTTGTGATGTCTGTATCAGTATCTTTTCAAACTCCAAAAGCTGCCTGAGGCAAGAGACAAAAATGTTCTCCTGCAAATACTAGTCCATTTACAAGGTTGTTTCAGCTCAACCAGGAGACTGCTGAGGAAAACTACAGCGTCTGACTTGAGAACTTTTGAAATCTTGTAGCCAAGCTGCTGGTTTCTGCTGTAGTGCTGTTTGTTACCAAACAATATTATTTTAACTGGTCACATAAGAACTCATCGCAGTCATTTCATGTCACTCTTTAATGTGTTGATATACAACAATGAACATATGGTGTAAAACGAAACCTAGTAGAAGGCCCTACAATACTAAAATGAAGAGTAATATTCAATTGTTTATATCCATGACTGGTGACCCTTTGGATTCACATGATTGCATCTTTATTCTGTTATAGATTTGGGTTTTGATTGAAGAGGCCATAAGGCTAAGGCCATAAGAGGCACCTATGGTGCAAGTATAGTGTGGAGTTGTTCTAAGGCCAGACCTCTGCATACAAAGTCTATGCACCAGTGGAGATTTCATGTTCCCTTGAGGTTGCTGGCAGGATTGCCCAGTCAGCAGTGGCTTTCAGGGAGGCACATACTTTCTAAATTTGGACAGGAGTCCCACTTCCTGGCGATGGGTGTCTCCCGCACCAAATTCAAGGAAAAACCCACAAAGGAACGTGTTTATGGAGTTCAGTAGGTCTAGGGTGCATTGTTTGAGATACAATGCCGGGACAGTGTGGAGCCGGCCCCATAGATCAAACAGCAGGGTGGGCTGCCCATTCTCTGGCCTTGGTCCAGGTCAGTGGGGACATTGTCTGGGCACACGTTCCATAATCATTTTTTGGATGCCGATTAGGGTGATGGAGGATTGTCAAGATATATTTATTATGTCTGGTGTAGTGGGTGGAGATGCATGGTCTTGGTTCCAGTAGACCTTTGTGACATCTGATTATTTTTCACAAAACTCACACATAAATATGAATACAAGACAAGGCCATACTCCCTCTCACAAATGTTTCCTAATTGTTAGGTTAACAAAGTGCATTCAACCACATAAGGACCACATAGTATAGTTTAAGCACCTTTGTAGACACTCCACTTCTCTTCTCTGGGTGTTTAGTGCATTGCTTCACTTTGTGAACACTTGTGACTTTCCCTTTTGAATCGATAGAGAGGTACCTTGAACCCTAAGACATCAACATTGCTCAGTAACCACCAATAGACCATAAACACACTCATTTAGTTTACTCTGTAAATTTTAACATCAATAACATTCTCTTTTGATTGCAATCCATCTTCGTTTATTAACCTGCATGACCATCATGACTTTTTTTTAATATTACACAAGATGATCAGTTCTGTTCTAAAAACAGTGATCCATTTATCTTGAAGGGCAATCATTCTGAGTGATGCAATAGTTTGTCTGAGAGCGAATGAGGTGATGTTGGTTAGGCCTACAGTAAGCAAGTTATTTTAAAATTTCTTTTCATATCACTCTTTAAAGGATATTGCCGTAAGCCTAGTCTGCAAATGCACTTCTATTGTAATGTGACCTTTTATAAATTTGTTCAGGCCTATGTGTGTCATTTAAGCCTATTCATCATATCCTCTGAACATCTAGTAGGCCTGTGCGGCTATCAGAACAGGTTATCATTAAGCCCACACCTATACTTTATGCTGAGCATTTCAGTCATAGCGGTGGTTATCGCTGACTTGTGACCCTGATTAGAGTTCGACTACAGGGACATTCCTGTTGCAGAAGCATGCGCTGCACCATGTTTTCGTTTACAGTGGGTGGCAGACACGCGTCGGCCCCTATTATGATCAAAACAATGGCAATCAAACATCGCGTTTTTACTGGAAAGTCACTTTAGATGGTATTTGTGATTAGGCACTACATTCACATTTAGTCCATGGGGACCAAACACAAATCACGGAACAGCTTTTGTGTGGTCAGGGGAACAAACCTGCACACAAGTCGTATAATCTAAGCAACACTGACATGATTTAAACAAACATCCATTGTGTTATTTTCCCATACCAATACCATTGGCTCATCTGACATTCTTGTCTCAGATAGTCTATTTTTAGGTATGGTTACCAACTCATACAAACAAAAGTCCAGGGATACCACATTAAAGTAGCCTATAGTCTACTGCATAACTGCAACCAAGGAGCCTACAGTATTACCCGATTATGATATCAGGCCTTTCTAGAATGATAGCAAGACCAGACCTTACAGGGTCAGCAAATCAAGAAATCTGAGCAAAACTGAGATTTGGCTCATGTGTCTTTGGAAAATAGGCCTATAGTCTAATAGCCCAACAGAGATGAATGTAAACTACTCGCCTCCCATTTGCCCATAATAATCTAGTCAATGAGGCAACTCCAAACACTCCTCCAACAGGGGATGACTATAAAAGGAGACATGCAAATCGGTGAAGAGCACTACACACCAACCAGCTGTGGTTAGGAGAGTGAGCAGGCGTGTTGACAGCTTCTCGACTTTAATCTGTACCTTTAGCTCATAGTAAGAACATTACTGTATCAAATTAGACATAGAAGTAAAAGTTTAGGAATGAATAGTTTGCTTGCATTACTGGAGAAGAACCTTTGACAACACTTTCATCGGCCAGTGAATTGTCCTATGAAAAAGAATGAAGACGTCACTCTGGTATTAAAACATTTTGCTGTACTATATTACGCAACACACTCGCTTCTAGGGCAATATTACCGATATAGTACAATCATTTGAAACTGAAATATGTCTTGTTTATGAGGTTAATCGTTTTTTCTTCTTCCATGCAAGTAGCAATTATATATTTGGTGATTATTATGAAGGTTACTATAGCTGTCTGTGTCTGATTGATGGTGCAAGGAGCAATGCTGTTCCTGAATAGGCTATTTAGGGTAACCAAACTCAGAAGACGACCGATGGCTGTTCCTAAATAGGCTATTTTTGGTATGTTACCTTGCTTTGGCTATAACGTTGTAGGAGATGTTGGCTATAACGTTGTAAGAACAATGTTGGAAAGTCCAGACGTTGCATGGCTGCACACAATGTAACAGTCAGCTCACATGGATACTGAAACACATGCTGCTATCAGCACAAACTGAGCTGTGACTGTTTGAATTTTCTTTGAAATTACGTCGTTACTTTTAAACACCGCCCCTCTGTCGCCACTCTGTCAAGTAGCTGGCGGGCTCTCCGTAGAAGGCGAGTTGTTGAAAGACTGCATCTTCAATGCAACACCGGGAAGGGTGGTCGTGGTAGTAGAAATCATAGGCTATTACCAGTAAGATTGTTTTTCATTTCATGTACTGGACCCTGATACTCTTTAAAAATTCCGCCTAAACAGAGATCTCGATTTTCCCAAAGGATTGGGCCTTTTTCACACGTAAGTAGCTCTTAACGTACGATGACATTAGCTAGCTGGTTTTCATTGTGGCTAACTTAGATACATTTGCTAAACGGTCAGATATTTTGTACACCTTTCCTAGATTGCTGGTCATCAGCATTTAGTCCCAACAGTAAAAATAGATACCTTGGCCTACGTTTGGTCGATAATTTTAGCCCTGACTGGATATTTGACGTTAACGTTCGCTTGCAAATGCCAGTCAGACATATCGGCGCGCAGTGGGTGTGTTTGAAAACTGAGTTAACATTAATGCTAAATTCCAGTCAGTGAATGGTGGCTTCGTAGCAATCTTTGCAAGCTCAGTTTGACCTTATATGTTATTTTCCCTGACACGTGTCTGTCTTGCCGGTAATATTATGTTAGCTGTCATTATATTTTGGTTGTCGCTGCCCTTCTGCGAAAACGGAATGTCCTAGTTGTTAGCTATTTATACTTGATACATTCTGAGAAAAATGTTGATACCTTGCCAGTCAACTTATGGATACATTACCTAGTACCTAGTAACCAAGTAACCAGTGGCTAATTTAACCAATGTGTGTTTAAACTTGTGTCATTATAATAATACTGCAGCACTGAAATAAATTAATAATAATACCAGACTATTTTTCTTTACATTATTGTTTTGTGAGCTGATGTCTTTCATCACTACCTAATATTAATATCATTATGAAGACAACTTAAGCATGTCTGTTCTCGTAAGAATATTATTTCGAGGTGAGATTTTCTGATTGTTTGCAGGTTGTTTTACTTTTTTGTTTTCCGTCGCGCGTTTTTCCTTGACTTGCTTTCTATTGGTTAACTATTTATTTTTCTAGAGTGTTGTTGGACATCAACCCACAATAGTACATTTAAACTTAGTTACACCCATGCACTCAGACCATGAAATTCTTTCTTTATACAGTGCATAGTGTGACATATACTTCATTATCTGTTATGAAGGTGCACTACATCTACGAGGTCGTCATAGGGGCAGCTCTCTACCACGAGCAGGTGGACTTCAACGCCGAGCCTCCTTGGGATCCTAGCTGATAGCAGGAGAGCGCATTCTCCTGGCTTGTCACAGTGAGTACAGCTTCTACTCCTAAACTCATCATAGCTCTACTCCAGCCATGGTCATATTGCACTGCTGTCCAGCTCTTCCCAGTCAGGCTTGGGAGCAGAGGAGCCCATGCAGCCTAGTAGTCTCAGGTCAGTGAGGGCAAACCAGACTCCCACTAGTCAGCCTCACACCCCAGTCACGCATTATGCAACGTGATTAAAGGTTAAGACATGACGCTAGAACCACTGTATGCATTGTGTGACACTAATGCATTCAACAAAAGCCTTGCCAGTAGCATTCATAGAAACCACCAGGCGGCAATGCAAACAGACTCCACAGAGGCCAATCCCCAAAGAGTGAGAGAGGCCTTGTTTTCTCAGCATCCAGTGCAGACGTCCAGAGACCGTCTCATTGGTCAATCTGCTGTGATGTCTGACTGGATCCAACAACTGCATAGCCTGCAGGGAGGATTTGCCAGTTCTGTGAACTCTGTTTGTAGTAATCGTGGAATTCTCAAACATTCATCCCTATCCAGTTAAAATCGCCCTATTGATGACATTACTATTACTATTGCCATTGTGAAACCCATCACTGAATTTCTCTTTCATGCTGTGTGTCTGTGCCTGTTTTTCTTCTTTATTTCTCTGGCTCTCTTCTCTTGGCAGTTTGTTGCTTACCTAGGACCCCAAGGGCTCAGAGCGTCCCTCACTCAGGTCTTTTGTTTTCTGACTGTGTGCGAAGAGTACTGGCAAAGATGAAGGGAATTGTGGATGAACTGCACTACACCGTGGACCTCCTGGAAGGAGGCACCGCTCTTGGCGATATCATAGACAACCATATTTACGAGCAGACTTTGGTGAGTTTGAGCACCGTCAAATGGCATCTATTTTTGTGTGTCTTTTTTTTTAGGTTTTGCCTAGTTCAGTCTGAGAGATTTAAAATTTTGCATATTTTGCATGTCTGATGTTATTGAAGTTTTTCCTGGATTGCCTCTATGTTTTGATCCTGTTGTCAGTGCTGACATTGTTTTCCTCTTCTAAGGAAATTGTTTTGAAGTGAACTAGGTTATGTCCTTGAGTAGTCTGTTTGATGTCAAAACACATTGAATGTGCGGGTGGACCTGGGAACGGGACGCGTGAGAATGCTGTTAAATATATTTTTGTTTTTGTCTCTCCCAGACGCAGAAGGACGCCTTCTTTGTGGCCGACCTGGGGGTGATACTGTCGCAGCACGCTCGCTGGCGAACTCGCATGAGTGAAATCCGGCCTTTCTACCCAGTCAGGTGCAACAGCAGCTCCGCTGTCATTGAGATCTTGGCTGCCCTTGGCTGTGGCTTCCTTTGTGCCAACAAGGTGAGTTCTTAAGGGAATCCCCGGCATATCTTCCCCCATGTGCCTCTTTGCCTTTCTCACATGCATGACAGGTATAGTTGAATATTAAACACTGGTAGTGCTCTGGTTTGTACAGGCCCATTCGGGCTTACAGTAATATTTCTTTATTTTTTTTTACCCAGTATGAGCTGGAGCTGATTAAGAGCTTTGGCATCTCTTCGGAGGACATAATTCTTGGAGGCATGTGCAAGCAGCTCTCCCTGATCAAGTACGCCGCCAAAAGTGGTGTTGACCTCCTGCTGTGCGACAACGAGACAGAGCTACGCAAAATTGCTCGTTGCCACCCCAAAGCAAGGTAGTCATGGAATCATAGACCATTTCTTGTGAGTGGATAATATGTCCTACTGTCAGGTGTTTTGATGGATGTTCCTGGTCCATCACTTGTCGCAGGTTGCTGCTGCAGGTGACTGTGGCTCCCAGTGCAGACGGTGAGGGGCTGGCCATGACATTCGGCTCCACCCTCAAGGACTGCCGTCACCTGTTAGAGTGTGCCAAGGAGCTGAAACTGCAGGTGGTGGGGGCCAAGTAAGTATGAGTATGTGGTGCCCACACATCAACCTAACAGACCCCCAGACACTTTTAACACATTTTGCTGTTTGTATACTGCAATTCTGTGATAGGATCCACTTGGCTGGAGTATTTGGCCTATTTTCACCTCACTGATGTACACCTACTTCCCTCTGTATTCAGGTTCCATGTCCCCAGTGCTTGTCAGGACCCTGAGGTGTATGTGCATGCTGTTTCCGACGCCCGCTGTGTGTTTGACATGGGAGTAAGTGACTCAAAATGACTGCCTCTGTATTATCACATGCATCATGTTAATATAGCATACAGATTTCTGTTTGTCTGTATGCTGATATTAATTTTCCCTCTTGCACCCTAACAGGAAGAGCTGGGTTTCCACATGACCATGTTAGACATTGGAGGAGGCTTCAGTGGTTCTGACACTCAGTTAGAGAAGGTAATGGTCAACACAGGGCCCTTTCACAGCTGCGTAGAACATCCCATATAGCTCACTTATCATGTTGATGCCTTATGACAGATGTTAGAGTGATATCTTAGATATGTCAGACTACTGATACGGGACTTAAAAGGGATTTGTATCAATTTAACGGGTATAGTTAATTTAAGAGGCATAGTTATTAAAATCCTTTAAGAAAACCTGAGCTATGGTGTCTATGCAGAAGCAGTGGCCACTTTAAAGTGAGGAATACAAGGTCAGCACCTTATTCATTGGTGACCCTTTTTTTTTCTTCTGCCCAGGTGCACGGAGCCTTGAGGCCGATGTTAGACATTTACTTCCCACCGTCATGCGGCGTCTCCCTCCTGGCCGAGCCTGGCAGCTACTATGTGTCCTCCGCATTCACGCTGGCCGTGAATGTCATCGCCAAGAAAGTGGTTGCTCGGGATCGCCACGAGCAACCGTATGGTGAGTGGCAGCCCTTCTCTTGATGTCTGATTTTGATGAAGAGAAGAGGAGTACAGTGTGCAGTCAGTCACCCTGACAGTGTGTCTCATCTGTGTCGTGCAGAGGCGGTGTGCGCCAGTGATGAGCCAGAGTTCCTGTACTACATGAACGATGGAGTGTATGGATCGTTTGCGTACAAGCTGCTAGAAGAGTCCATTCCAGCCCCCACAGTGCACAAGGTGAGGGAATGCTGAGGAATATGTGCTGCAGACAGTGCTCTTGGATAAGCCAAAGGAGCTCAAGGCACTCTTGCTTAAATCCAAACACTAAGGCATGTTAGTACAGGATTAGGCCTCTCACAGAAAAATAGCCCTTTCTCTTTATCGAGGGAAACATGGCATTCACAGTCCAGTGCAGTCCCTGTGCCACCTTGCCCAGCCTATTCCCAATGTCGCCTTGTGCCTAATACAGACTGCAGACCTAAATTTGGTCATAGACTGCACTAAACACTATACTCTCTGTGTGTGCCCACAGGCGGTGTCCCCCGAGGAGCCGCTGTTCTCCAGTAGTCTGTGGGGGCCGTCCATGGATGGGCTTGATCAGGTGGTGGAGAGCTGCCTCCTGCCTGAGCTGAGCGTCGGCGACTGGCTGCTCTTCGCCAACTCTGGGGCCAACAGCCTGGGAGCCACTGCCTCCGACGAGCAGAAGCCACCTGTATATTACATGATCTCTGCTAATGACTGGTAAGAGAGTTGTCCCACCTTCATGCCGTTGGCCAACTTGGCGGATGCATGTCTTGGCTTAAGACACGGCTCCTGTCTGCCTCATGCCCTCTTGAACAACTCAGCAATAATGCAGTCTCCAGTCCCTCTCTGGTGACATGATTAAAGTGATGTTGGATTTCTTTAATGTTTTGTGTTTTTGTTTCTACCTAGGTACGAGATGCAGGACTTGGGCATCAGCCTGGACACATCCATGAAGAATTTCTCCCTGGTGCCCTACAGTTTATTGTCTGGTCCGCCCAGGACCACTGTGTCCACTCCAGCCTAGACAAAGTCCACTAATGGCCAACCAGCTCTCTGCTTTCTGTAGAGCTGGTCTGGTCGACATTCCAGAGGCAAGGGGCAGCCTGGTTCTCAGGTTTCAGAGAGGTTGGCGAGCAACATGCCTGGCACTGGTAATAAAAGCCTGAATGGAAGGGAGAGTGACTGTGTCAGCAGGGGACCCTCACACATGGGCTTATTAATGCCATTGCAGTTTACACATAAACTTATTTAAATCTAATATTTCATAGAGGTATGTTTATCTCTAAACTTGTATCTAAACAGACTGTACAGCACGTGTCAAGTATTTATCGTACAGTGAAGACAAAGCTAATAGTATGGAGGGAGTGTTGTCTGTTTTTGCTTCAGTATGTTTCATTGTGCTTAACTCCTGGAGAAAATGACCCTTGACTTTTGATTTTATGTGGCATGCAACAATACATCAATCAACCCAGTTTTGTACATTGCTATCGTCATCAAAATCCTCTGCCCTCTGGTGAAGGACTTTTAGAGGGGTTGTGTTTTAATAACTTCACTGGGTTTGCCAGAAGTATTTGATGTATTTACAAGCACCTAAGGAGCTGTGTTGATACACTGTATGAGCTGCATGATGTTGCTTTGCAACAAGTGCTGCCAGGACTGTGCAGAGGCTCGGGAGCGGTCCGCAATATCCCTGGACAGGATCGAAAGCAAAATGCCTCACAACTAGTGTGGATGCTGTTGTGGTTCTCTAAACATTGCTCAGCTTAGTAAGTGCTATAGATGGCATTGAGGAAGTGCTGCTGGATTTTTGGGAGTTAAGGTGCATTTGTATAGACTAACATTAACAAGGCTACCTTGAATTTGACCTTCAATGCATATTTACATTTATGCATTTTTATGCATATCTTTAGTGTCCTCACAAAATTACTTCTTGAGTGATGCATTGTTTTTCAAGAGGATATTTTTTAAGTGAGCTTTTTTCAGGTGTCTAACCTGAATCTGGCACATGTTGACAGTAAGTAATTTTTAAATATTAGGCTATAGCCTTAAATTAAGATGCTTTAAGTCTATATTAATGTCTCCTGACTATCAAATATTTGTACTTTCTGTGTTGTCTGTGAAACTGAACCCTACCTGAATTATAATATACACCATGAATTGGATTGTTTTTGAATGACTTGTTTTTTTCTTTCCTGAGTAGACATGCATTTGTATTGTAAATTACACACATACAACACTGCCAAATAATATCCTTCATTGACATACAAAAGCTTTATTTCCACATTTGTAAAATATTCACAATGTGCAAAGTACTGATCACATTTTTTCTTAGTAAGCAAGTTCAACATAAATAACAGGTGAGCAGATGTAACAAAGTGACTGTGTAAAACAGTAAGGAATCCCTGATAGTCTTCAAGCTGCATTGTACTTTTCGTGTTGGTCAATGCTCACCAAGAACAGGAAAGTGAATGGATTTCGTTCCAAACACACGTACTGTAAATAACATTAGCAAACACTTTGCATTGAAGTAGTCATCACATATAAACATATACAAAAGAATTCTATTAAATTCTGTAAAAGCAGTCTTTAAATATTAAACACTTACACTGTACAATAATCAATAAAATGTAAAAACATCAGAGTAACCCACATTTTCATTCCCTTTAGTAATGTGCTGTTAGCCCTTAGTGCAACCTGCCATAATAAGAACAGTGACGCCTAGTGGTGTGTGCCCAGAAAATGCAGGCTAGATATTTGAGCCTGATTCACCACACATAGTACTGTGTTCAGACTGGGTTTTTCAGTGTGCAAATCACTTTCCAGCTCAACCACCTCTATCATTTTTTCGTCCATGCCTGGACCTTGACCCTGAGCTCCTCACTGGCTTTTGGAAATGGCCCTTCTCTTCACCCCAGTGAACCCCACGGGCAGTTTCAGGTTAGAGGCTGCAGGGGGCGACACACACCTGTGAGATTCCCCAGCTGGCCCACCTGGACCTTCCACCCAGGCATCCTGCTGCTATTGCTGAGGTGGCGTCGAGCGTGCTTTGCCAGGTGATCGCTGCGCATGAACCGGCTCTGGCAGACAGTGCAGGTGAATCTCTTCTCCCCTGTGTGGGTACGGCGGTGGCGGGAAAGTTCGTCCGAACGAGCAAAGCGCCTCTCACATCCCTTCCAACTACAGCTGAATGGCTTTTCACCTGTGAAAAAAATGGAGCATGTGAGACAAGTGCTAGACTAAAATGGGAATGAGTATTACCCTGAATAAAAGTGCACACAAAAGGGACAGAGTGATTCTCACCTGTGTGGGTCCTCAGGTGTGCCTTTAGGTGAGAGCTCTTGAAGTACGTTTTTCCACACCCCACATGATTGCATACGTGACTGCGAATCCGACCGTTATCTTCTCCCTGAAGGCTGACTCTTCTCACCATGGGCCCGAACCCGGGTGCTGGGGCAATGGTAACAAGTTTAGTACCTCTCGAGGTGATGACCTCAGGTCGTTTAGGAGCTGTTTGCTGAGGCACAATGAAGATCACGGAGCCCTCAGGAATCTGATGACCCACAAGAACCATGGGAGGTTGACACAAAACAGTGGGACTGCCTGGAGGGGGCGCTGGCCCGGCCTCTCCTGAGTTTTTTAGGGGTGAGCCAGTAGCGAGGGTCTGAAACTGAACTGGCACTGCCAAAGTGTTTCCTCCAATGGAAGAACCCACTGTTGCTGCTGCAGCTGAATGAGGAAGTCTGCCCATTTCTGAGTCCTTGAGTGCAGTCAAAGGACATGGCGCACATGAGGTCGCTCCGTGGACTTTTGAATCACGCCCAGCTGTGTCTCCCACCTGGGCCTGGTCCGGCCTGCCCAAATTGAACTGAGGCAACAGAGAGTTCCTGCTGCTGGCGTTCCCAGAATAGCATGAGCATGGCTGAGCGTCTGATGTGTGCCTGATCACGCTGGTGGCCTGTGCCCGGGGCCGTGAGCAGTCCTTTTCTTGGAAGCATGGGGCGGCCTGTGCTGGAGCATCTGTGCTGACACACGAGGGCTCAAAGTTCACGGGGCTGTGTGGCGGAGTCATACACTGCAATGACTGTTGGGGAGAACACAGGAAAGTTGAGTTTTAGTGGACAGTTTATTAGTCAGCACTTGTTTACAGGATGTAGCTTGGATGTGACTCAGTCAATGACACAATCTTTAATATGTGGCTCTCTGCAGCAGTCGAAGAGAACGTGACGGGTGTGGTCTGACTGTCCGAAAACATCCTGTATTTCAATCTATTAAATTAAAGAACCATCTAGATTGTTCCAAATGCTCTCATGACCTTTAGCATGGTAGTTGTACACTTATGTGTCTAAGAGAAGTGACATGAACACTCACACAAGGTGAGGGAGGGAACAGCGCTGGGCCAGGCAGAAGAGGTTCTTCCCCAGAAGAATCTGAGAAAGGAGTAAGTGGCCTCAGCTCTTTCCGCAGCACATTCCTGTTCCTCCAGTTGCTGGTCATGGACATCAGGACCTCCACAGCCTCCAGCTCGCCCATCTCTGTGGATTGCTTCACAAGCCGTTGACTGCCTTGTAAATGTTCTACATCCATCTTTCCCAAATCTTCCTGTGAGCCAAAACAAGAGACTTTCTTTGTCATCATACAACTGTACCCAGTGATTGGACAAGGCAACATGTTAGACCTACACTATAGAATAAAGTTGCATGGTACCAACCTCACTTACATCTCAAACACACACACAGAGACACACACACACAAACACACACGCACAAAGTGTCAAAGAGTTCATACACACACACACACAGGCATACTGATGGACGTGAAAGATGCAAACTAGCATAAAGCTAACTAGCATGCAAAAAGTGCGTGGTCGCTTAACTGAGTAACCTTTCACCCACATTCCTAAACACTACAAACATATCGGCTATTTGGGCAGGGCTACGCTTCTTGTGCCGAAAAAAGAGACGCTTAACAAGACATGGGTCACGGAGGATATAAAATAACACTCTTCGTTGTTCAAACTACACACACAAAAAAAATGTATCTGGCTCTCCTACATCAACAGATGTTAATTATCATAGATGTTACAATATTCATTGTAAAATACTCACAGTGCAAGTAGGTACACTAGAGACCGTGTTGAGCAATCTTGCAGTAGAGTTGGAAAAAACAGAATACTATCCCAAATTGGGTCTCCGCAGGTGAGAATTCTGATACACGTAAATAAGGTTGGGATGCAATTATGTGTCTAGCACCAATTCCCAGCTTCATTCAGGCAGCATTTCAAATGCAAATACTTGGGGAGGGCATGGAGTAGATACTATCCAATCACGAGCAAAGGTGTGAGGGGCTTTGACCAATAAGGGAATGTTTAACGCGTGATCAGTGAATGATACACGCCGTGAGAATAGCGTGGTACACAACCCCGCAGGCGTGTAACTGTGATGATCTGAGTGTGGTAAGTCCCCAATGACTCAGAATCTGACAGGTCGATAAACATGTGAAAAGTTATACTCGAATTACTCGTATTATGTGATCTACAATTTCTAAGTATTGGAGTGGTTTTAAGTTAAGCTTAAAATATAAAGCCTGTTACATGTACATTTTTCTTTGACACTGAACGGATTAGAAAATCATTATAAGTTTATATATATATTTATATACACTTTGCGTATTTGTTTTTGTAATAGCCCATACTAGAAGTTTTTCTCCTCTGCCCTGCCTGATTTGTCTCACAAAGCAAATTCTTGCAATGAGTTCAGAGAATCCTTGTGGGGGTGGAAGATGATTAATTTTGTCACACATTTAGCTTTATATGCATGTTGTAAAAAACAATAAACATTGCCCATTGTAAGCACGGTGTAATAACGACTGTCAGAATCAAGTGTGCACAGCTGTCTGAGTGCTGAAGGTTTTTATGTTGCATGTATCCTAAATCCACTTTGGCTTGGAGGTCACTCAGGGCATGGGACAGTGATCGTTTGGATTAGGATCAGCTCACACATCTAGCCCTGACTCTGGGAACAAAGGGGAGCAAAGGGCAGGCACAATGGCCAAATGAGCACAAATAGATGAGGTCTCTCCTTTAGCCAGAGAGGATCCCCCATTTTGAGTCTATATCTCCAGTCTTGACAACTCGTGAGTTTCAACCAGGTTAGTCTCGCTTTGCCTTTGGTACACATGAATGCTTTGTTTGTATCTTCAGTCTTTTGAAATGCTCTTCCTCAGCAGTGACCTCCTTCCTTTGTCCTGTGAGGCCAATGAAACAGTGTTGTAGTAGGGAATATCTATTAGAAGCAATGATGAGTAAGAAACATATCTTGCAAGGTGTAAGATACTAATGCATCAATTCCATTATCAAAAATAGCTAGCATTTGACCTTAAATGTCAATGCTGCTAACAGAATTTTCACTGCATTATTTTACTGAATATGATCGGTAGAAATCCCATTCTAGTTCTATGATAACAAAAATAACATAATCAACTACAAAGTTATTTATGTGATCTCCATTCTATGCTCTCTCTCTCCAGCTGGAGGTACTCCATGTGACTTCGTGAAGTGCTTGATGCTTGAGGAGCAGCCTCGCTGCAGCTCATCCCCTCTGGCAACAACAGCCCTGGCCAGGCCATGCCAGAGATCTGTGTGACTAACAGCACCAGCTGAAGCCACCTCAGCCCTTGTTTGGCCAAGGGTTCCGGAATCAGGGCAGGTGTTTGACATTGCCAAACAGTTACCATTAGCGATACCTACTGCACTGCACTTACATCTGTGAGCATTTGCTCTCTGAGTACATAAGTGAACTAGCCCAATTAAGGCTTTTAAACACAGTGAATCTCTTTCCCACATAAAATGAGAAAACAGCCTTCAAACAGCTCTTAGTCTGTATCATTATGACATAGGTGTGTACAGGGTAATATCTGCGCCACCTTGGGACCTTAACACTTCCTTGTGAATCCAAAATATTTGACCTGGTTCTAGTTCTGGTGTCCTGCACCAGTAGGGGGAATCCAAGGATAAGCATTGCCATGGGCCTCCAGACATTTAGATCTAGAGACATTCAGAAGCACACACCCCCACCGGGACCCCAGGCCCCTCCTGCACTCTCCTGCATTTGTGTCATGCTTCAGGTCAGTGCTGCTACACCCGATATGATGTGTGTGGTGTGTGTGTCTGTGTGAGGAGGGGTGTGTGCTCTAACTAATGGGTGATAGGGCAGGGGGTTCTCTGTGCTTCATTTCTAGAACATGCCATAGACAGCACTCGGTGGGATTATTCTGGAAACACTGTCCCTGGGATTGTGTTACTGAAATGAGAGGGTCAAATGCAGTGAAAAGGCCTGACTGACAAGGGCTGCTGTCAGTTCACTTAGGGTATCTCCATGTGAAAAAGGGAAATCATAGCTTAATCACAGCTGATATCACTCGGCAGGATATAGGTGGAGTCTAATTCCATGCAGCTGTCAATTTGAGAGAATTTTTCACAGTGTTGAAGATTCCCAAAGAAGACCCATTCTTTGTTTGTCCTAAATATGGTTGGTTGGACTAGGCCATAAACAGTCAATCAAAATACATGCTTAAGGGAGGGTGGGTGTAATTTGTAGTTTGATTGATTTGATGAGTGCAAAAAATATACATTGTGAAAGATCATGGGCTGCAGTCTACACTGTGCATCTGCATGAATTTATTTGGGACAGAGTTCCAAAACAGAATTTACCAAAGACATTACAAAAGCAGGCACAAAGTTCTAAACTTTAAACTTGGACAAAGGCCTTGCAAAGGGTGCTGACATTCAGGGATTACTGCAGGGTTAATTTCATCATATTAAATCTGTGTCTTATCCCATGTGTAAAGCAGAAAATATACAAAGTGAGATCAATTTGTTTCAAACTGTTTTATTTTTCCCAGACTTCAAAGTCATTTGCCTCACACTCCTCCCAGATCAGTCAGCGCTGTACGGTCGGCAATTGCCAGTTATAAAATGACACTAAAAACAAGGCAATAAACATTGGGAAGACAGATTGTCCATCACTCTAGTGTGATTGTCCTGTGCCCACCAGTTTACTGCCCACACATTTCAATACATCCTCCTTTACTTTGTCCATTGGTTGAACTAGTCTATGAGCTGATTGAGGACATACCTCAAGAATGATTCCATCAAAAGCCTCTGATATGTGAAAGATCTTATACATTCTAGCTACCAGTATGATATGTTCTGTAAGCCTGTCCTTAACTCCAAGCACGTGCACTGAACCTCAAAAGATTAGTGATAGTCTCACAGTAGTGGTATTTATCCACAAGGTCATTTTTAGACACATTTACTAGATTTTGCTCTAAAAATAGCTTTTGACCATCTATTTGTGTTTGACTGGTCACAGTTCCAAATAGGCATATGGCTAAGACCTAAGACCAATTCTACAAAAAAAAAGTTGATTTTAAAGTGTTTGTTAAATTAGCCTAGCTAATAGATTTGGGTTAGTTCAAGCTTACTTTCTCGAACAACTTGAGCACATGAGATATTTTTATGAACAATTTTACATTTTTATTCAGGTATAGGAACCCAAACTTTGTTTTACCCAATCAATACTTATCCTTCTAGCCCGCTGTACAAATAACTTCAGTATGCATAACCTCAAGTAGGCAGTGCATTGAACTTTAGGGGACAGTGACAGTCGTGCTGGACAATGATGGTATTTACTCAAGGTCATTTTTAGACACATTGACCAGGTTTTGCTCTAAAAATAGCTTTTGACCATGGATTTGTATTTCACTTTGTTCCTAATAAGCAAAGAGGCTATAGATGTGTGCCAGAAAGGTTCTTTGATCATCGTTTATGTAAAAGGACCTAATAAGGTTGGGGTAGTTCAAACATAGATGGTTTACTTTACTTACTAATATGAGCATAGAGGCCATTGTATTTTTATAAACAACTTGTCTGGTAAATATATAAATATAATATATCTGTCTATATTAACAGAAGTACTTTTACTGTATGCATAATATTGTCTATCGTATTTAGAATACTTAGGCCTGTACCAAATTGTAATTTCAACAGTCTTACTACAGCAAGTAGACCTTGAATTACCTGCAGAAAATTATGATTTACCTGTACAGCAAGAGAGTTATGTGATATTAAATGTGCAGCCACGGTAATATTGCATTTGTTTATGTTTGTATTAATGTGCGGGTCTATTTACAGTGTACTCAGATAATGGAAAGCTATGAATTTGGAGAGATATTAACTGAATGTATTATTATTATTATTGTTGTTATTATTATTACTTGTTTATAGCCTAAACCACTCAGCATCACAGGCTGCACATTTAAAGCAACACTAAAACTACCTAAAAGGCATGAAACCTTCCAAAGCCTTATTGGTACAGCTAGAACATGCTAATTCCTGTTTGATGGTAATACAGTCAGCAGTATCATGCTGTACAACAAGGGTCTCCAACCTTTTTTTCTCCAAGAGCTACTTCAACAAAATCAATGTGGTTGAGAGCAATTGTACTACTATTGATGTTCCTAGAGATAGATTTTATATCCTTTACCATCTCACAGACGTATAGGACAGCCCAAACAGTCATCTAAACTGACATCTAAATTTGTGGGGAGAAAAATATTTTCTGACATTTCTTGGCCCCTTTTATTTCTGATAGCCAAATGTGGTGTGCACTATACTACTATCAGCTCTCATAGTAAGGAGTAAACTAGGAAAGAATGATTTTGTACCAGACAGGGCATGGAAATTTTTACAGGTTTACCTTTTGTGATTTATTTCCTTTGACCATTTTGGGAGTTATTAAGCAGGTGGGGTGTTCCTGGTAGCTCCCAAGCTACCTGTTGGAGACCGCTGCTATAGAGGTTTTCCTTTATTTTTCAGTGGTTTACCTAGAAAAGCACAATGCATATCCTTGGATGGCTGGTGGTAATCTGGTGTTTATCCATCTTTGTATGACTGTCATAAATTAATTTGAAGATGATACCAAAACTAATTGTGTTATAAAGATATCTCACATAGTGGTGAACTGTTACGCTGTTACATAAAGTTTTTTGTGCTAGGAGGTGTGATCAACAGAATAGTGTTTCTCAACTCAAACAGGACAACAAAGGTACAGAATATTTGATTATTATTTGATCTGGTATGAGATAAGTCATAACTTCATGTCAGTTTAGAAGGGGCAAAACAAATGTGTTAATCAAACAGAGATTGTTTACATTTCTTAATTTATGCACTAATTGACAAAACCAGTATTCATGGACATGATGTGTGCTTGGGTCTATGTCCCTTTAGAAAAGCTTGTTTCTCAACTCAAACTATGAAAAAAGCTATGATCACACAGGCATTTCAGCAAACTTTAATAAAGATCCCTGCTTATGTAGTATTTCATGGGCTTAGATATAAATTCCCAGCGCATGTGTGTGTGTTTGTTTGCCCAATTTCAGGTAGGCCCACTTGAAGCAGAACTGTGACACAGGACAACTAAGGCCAAATGCTGCCACCTGCTGGGGCTATAATGAGTTATGGCATGTGTCGTGCTTTTAACTCAAATGGTTATTGAATCTTCCCTTGACACTTAATTTGTCTTCTTATGGAAAGGAGTGTACGGTAGACTAATTGCAGAAGTTAATCCTACATATTAAAAGTAGTGTATTCTTTTTTATACCATGACATTTAACATTACAATTTTCAGTTCTCACTCTACATAACTCTACCCCTATGTGAAAGCTATTTTAGGCTTCATACCCCAACAGCAGCTGCCACAATTTTTTGTTTGACATTGAAAATAGCAGTTCATCTCTGCTAATTTAGGAAAGAAAAAAATGTTATATGTTGTTTGTCACTGTTATGTTCATATGTCACTAAATAAAATATGAGGTGCATGATGTATCTAGGTTAGCAAACAGAGGTGTGAAACATTTGGACATGTGTTAGAGAGCTTCTTAAATGCTCCTCCCATACGCAGTGTGTTGAAACCACCGGTATTCTTTTTTGACCTAGAGTCTGGAATGAGTTTCTTTACATACAGTTTGGAAACAAAATTCTCCTCACATCCAAACATCCTCATGTTTTACATTTAGTGTAGTTTTTTCCCCTTATTGTGATTTATAATAGGCCTAATAGACACATAGACAAAAAGGCTTAATAGTAATAATTAACCAAATCTTCTCAGAAAGACTTCACAAAATGATTTTATTTAATTATTTATACTTTATTTTAATAAATAGATAATAAAAATGACTGAAAATACATAAACTCTTAAACATGTAAATATTGAAAGGCTAGAAGGGTTAGAAAATGAGAGAAGAAAGATAAGATATATTTATGGTAGGCAATGGCACTGATGTGTGCTGAGTTTAAAAGATTTAAAGTAGGCAGTCCAAATTTAAAGTAGCCCATTGTATTCTACTCAAGTGATAGATGTGAACAAAAGGCAGACTTTCCCAGTTCTGGTTGTGTGGGTGGAGACTGAAGATGTTTTTTCCGATGCGAGCACAGTTAATGCAGAGAGTTAATGCATCTAAGGTATGATGATGTCCGCTGCACCATCTCGTACAGCTTACAGTGATGTGTCCTTGCTGCAGCACCAGATACAAACTTCAGTGCAGACAATGACAATGTCCAGCTTGTGCAGGAAAAGGTTTTGAAAAGGTACAGAATATTTGATTATTATTTGATCTGGTATGAGATAAGTCATAACTTCATGTCAGTTTAGAAGGGGCAAAACAAATGTGTTAATCAAATAGGGATTGTTTACATTTCTTAATTTATACACTAATTGACAAAACCAGTATTCATGGTCAGATGATGTGTGCTTGGGTCTATGTCCCTTTAGAAAAGCTTGTAATTTAGCCAAAATATAGGACTTAATTTTTTCAGATATATTCAACTTATTACAGCCTGTAAATGTTATGATGATAAATCAGGCTGTTAAGAATGATTCCATGTGTACAAATTTGTCGGTTTTGATAGCCTAGAAAAGACGTAACACTGGCAACATCTGCATTTCAAGGTGTGGATTTGTTTCCAGGTTACTAAGTGGAACTGAATAAAACTAGACTAATCTCTCAGGACTAATGTAGGGTGAATGGATGCGTTCCAAATATTCTTGGGCAGTAGCAAAATGAGTTTGGGGCAGTAGGACAGCACACCCGCTTGGAAGACTTCAAAGAAAGAAGAAGGCCTATGAACAAGGTTTATAGATAAAGAATGATAGCTATGTGCTCCACTCTGGAAACAGGCTATCAGTGGATACCAGTGAGCCTGGTACTGGTTAACATTGTAAGCCTTATTCCAGTAAACCTTAATATTGGGGATTTTTTTTTAGGTTTATCTGGACCTGTGGACTTGTGTAGGCTATTTTGTCTTGTAAGTTGTAGGCCTAACTGAAAATTGCTAAGTTTTCTTCCCTTTGATCATTCAATAATTTTCCTCAGACACTACAGTGGTCGAAGATTATTTTTGATTATACTTCTTTGGAGTACAGAATTCAGTGAATAAACAGTAATGTTCATTATCTCTAGCCTTTAGTCTATATCTCTCCAAAACAGCATGCACTTTTGAAAAAAAAAATCCCTACAGAAAACAGAATGTATTATTCCATCTCAGGGAATCATAGCACATGGACATCAGACTATGCTTTGCCTGTAGGGTTTGATGTAGTGTTTTTTCATTGCCTTTATTCTCTGAGCCAATCCCGTTCACGATAACATGTTTTCACATTACTGTTCAAGGACCAACCAGAAACCTTGTTGTATCTTTGCTTATCGACACAGAACGAAGGAGCCTAGTAGAGTTAAGATGGCGGCATGTGGGTGAGGAGGCTGTAGAGCAAAGCTCCGGTTTTCTTTCGTTTTAAGGACTTATATGAAACCACAGAGCTGTAGCTACCTAGAAAATAATATTCCCCCCATACTACATATATTTTCGTCTTACTTGGATAGAAATAATGACGTCTATACACTTCGTGGTTCACCCGTTGCCCGGGACCGAGGACCAGCTCAATGACAGGTATTTGTTACGGGCGGGGAAAAGAAGGTTTAAATCAATAATTATGCATACAGGCTTTGATACATTACATGTTTTATGTATTCGGCATCAGGGGCAGCTCATTGCGTATGGTTCACATACACATTTTTATTTTTTGTTTTGTGGCCGGCATCTTGTCCAGACTACCTCGACGTTACTAGCAAGCCACTGCTAGCTGTGTGGCTAGACAGCTAATTGCTCGCTAGCCGTGCGCTAGCAGAAATGATTGGCCGATAGTCAAAGTTGAGGCGGACAATGCGGGTTGGGGGATGGGGTCAAGAAAAGAGAGGGAATAAATGTTTTTTACTATAGCACTATTTCGGATGCAATTGGGTGTGAACATGTGGTATATCATTACTAGGTGTATGGCACATGTTTACTGTCGTATTAGGCGGTATTTGATGACAGATGACTGAAGAAATCTATCGAAAAAGTAGCTAGCTTAATGGCTAGTGTCGAAGGCTAACCAGTTAGCTGTTTGCTTGATGAGTTAGTTAGCAAGCTATGTCTCAAGTGAGCTTGCGTTATCGCCAGTCGGGGCTTGCGTACAGCAAGATAACAGATTCATTTGTCATTGACATGGCGAACTCTTTTGTGTGATTTCATGATTTCAGGTTATTTTTGTCTTGTCAAGTCTGCTCAGGTTGAACGTTAATTGTCATGTGACGTTTTGGGAAATGTTGCAGGGTGAAGCGATAAACGGTAGATAGCCAGCTGGCTAGCCATCCTGCTTGTGATTGGTGTGCTGAAATGTTTATAGCTAACGTTAACTAGCTAGCTAGCCAACCTTTCAACTGAAAGTACGATTAGCCACCTGGCTTTGATGGCTCGATGTTCGGTTAGTCAGGGGAAAAGGCAGGTGGCAAACTGTAGCTATTCGCTACGGCAGTTTGTGTTACAGCCATAGCTAAGTCAGCGATAGCCTTCTAGCATGGATGTAAGGTATTATTTGAGCAGTGTAAGCTTAAGCTAAAACTTCAAACGTTTGATTAGAAAATGCGTGGCCAGCCGTCAGTTAGTTGTGTTGAATATTAACACACAGATGCGTTGTCATTTATAATACCATTAGTTTATCTTAAGGTAAATGGGTTGACACAAAGCTAAATTAAATTGCATTAGCGAGGTCTTTTGGTTCCGGTTGGCAGGAAAGATAGTCATCAGGCTAGTAAGTAGCCGACTTCAGTCTGGCAGCATAGCATGACTGTAACGTGTCACATTAACCTAGAGGTTGATTCGGTTGGTATCTCAAAGCTTGCTGTTGATTGATTGGTAGTGAGCTAGAAATTTGTCGATCTGACTTTGGGCACCATACCTGCATTACAATATGTCATGTCAACGTACCCTAAACGTTTGCATTTGCGACCTCAGACACTGTTGCAGATTGTGCTGATTGCTGTTAGTGTTTTTGTTATCCGCGGGAAATGAGGCCTGGTTATTTGTCATCGACGATGTTATCTGATGCACGTTTTATGAGTTAAATTGCTCTTATGTTATAGAACAGAGATTCAGTTTGGTGTAAAGGTTAACTATTATTTTTGCCCTTTTAGCGTTATTTTCTTGTGAAACTTAGTCTTGATCAGGAGATGGTGATCGATCATATTAATTATCCCACATTGTTTACTTTTTTTGCTGTCACAGTCTGCAACTTGAAGTCAATAGACTATCCATCCTATTTCCTCACGGGCAGTGCAGCATTCCCAGAGCATCATGTCTTATTCTTCTGTCATTTGATCTGCTGTAGAACTATTTGAATGTAAGTTATGTGCTGTGTATTGGGTCATTCCCTTGGAGTGAGGTAGAGTGGCCTAACATTGCTGTCAGAAATATTGAGCTTGTGAGAATTTCAATTGAGGATGCTTTGTTACTGCTTTTGCATATGTGACACATAATCTGCCATGGTGTAAACTTTTACATACACTGTAGCACACAAGTTGACAAAGAGTAAAAAGGGAAAAAAAGCATGTACAATGCTTATTTTAATAAAGCAGCATACTATTGTTTAGGGATTCCTCGTAACCCTGTTTTTATTGCTGTTGAAACAATAGATTACTGGGTCATTCCATTTTTTGACTCAAAAAATCTGTTCATACAGGCTTAGTGTTCTAGTTTGACCTTCAGAGAGAAACAGGATTAACTTAATTTGTGTAAGCATGTAAACGTGTGCAGTTTGTGAATGGCTGTGAGCGTAGACTTTGCAACCTCTGATGACTTTTAACTGCTTTTAGAGCTGCTTTGACCCCACCCCATCAGCCTTCGCCATGATGTATCAATGACATATGAGAGAGGTTTTAGACATTGGTTCATTATCAAGAGTTTAGACATTGGTTTGGGGTTCTTCAGAGACATGTGTTTGGGAGAGAATGGAGGGTGGTCTGTGTCAGTTTCCAAAAGAGCCTAGAATTTAGAGTAGAGTGGGTGCTGCTAACTCCAAATGGAAATGTTCTGCAGGTCAAATCATGCAGTATCAATTTATTTTTAAGTGTCTTTTCCCACAAAGCTGTGGCTCATTGTGTCATTTCTGATCTTTTCTCTATCAGTGCTGCCAACAGATTAGTTCCTGCCACTGGCACATTGTTTATCTCACTGATGAGACATGTGACTCATCCACTTTTCTACAGTGCTCCTCTCACAGGAAATGAAGGCCAATTCAGGTAGCCTAGTGTTCCCCATTTATGAGCTGTGGTTTGGGCTCCACTGATTAGATTGTGTTCCTCTGTGAGGCAAGCCCATGTGCCCGTAGGGTCCAGAGGTGTTTGTGGCTGAACTACTGCTTTGGGTTCATGGCTTTGGTGGAGCTGTTTAGTGGTTTAGAAGCAATCAAGCACAGCCCGGAGTGAAAATTCTACATTAGCAGAATTCACTTCTAGCTCAGTTCGAAGAAGTCCATACATAATGACTCGGGCAGTGAGCATAAACCTATACCCTTGTTATAACAGTATCTCCATGTGAGGCAAGTCTCTCCATTTGTGTACATTAGATTTCTGTGTTTGCATTGCTTTGTAGCATGTGATTATGTTGGCAGAGCAGTGGCGTGTGTGAATGCGGTGCCCGTGTGGAGATGACATGCCCAAAGCTAGACAGAGGTCTCAGTGGAAAATGCCGGTGAAAGTTGGTGTCCCGGCTCATATAGCCCACAGCAGTGCTGTCAGGCCTGTGAATGTTTGGCCCAGCTCACAGTCTCCAACTTGTCCTCGACCCGCATGGCACAGCTGTGGCCATCTGCAGGGCTGCCTCTGGAGACTTGCAGGAATCCGGTTTGGTTCCCCACAGCTTGAATCAGGTTATGAATCTAAATGAAGGGATGGTATTTCATTTCAGAAACTAAAGCTTTAATAGGACGGGGTTTTTAATCATACTGTATCTAGCCTACCTCCTCTGATGGTTTGATTTTGATGAATTGTTCTGAAACTGTTCACGTCCATGCAGTTGCTCTTGTATGCAATAGAAGCCCCTGATTTTCTCTCTTTATTTGTGAACCTCTCAAGCTCTTGTTTAGGTAGGCTAATATCTGCAGTGACCTGCAGTCAGTTGTCATGGCTAGTGTAAAGCCTGTGAAATTTAGAATTGCTCAGAATTCCCTGCTTTGGGGTGAAAAAGAGTTTTTTGTTTTTTTGCTCCCCTTTCTCATGAGGGCTTGCATTTCCTCCTAATTTGTCCATGGGGGTGTGTGTCTGTGTCTGTGTGTGTGTGTGTACGTGCACGTGCGTGCTCGATTTAGGATCTGTTCTTGAATGCTCAGAGCTTCTGTTGCTCTGTGTCTCTGGAGGTTAATCAGAGAGAAATGGCCACCTGGGGAGCCCAGTTGTCTGTCGCCTGCGCTCTCCAGTACTGACTCACAGTCCCTGCGTCAGACTCTGATGGCCAATGAAGGGAGCTAAATAAGACACCTCTTTGTTCTCAGACCAGTGCTTGTTGCAGTGGAGGTAAACTCTCACTGCCCAGATTTGATCTATGGCTAGTCTAGCTGAAATCCAGGCCTAAAATCTGCGGCCTGTGTCAATGTTGTGATCTACCCATTCCATCTTGTCTTTCCCTGCCCCCCCCCAGCAACCATCAGAAGAGCCTATTATGTTAGTTGGTCATGTGTGTGATCTGTATGGCTTTATGTCCATTGGGTTCCACGTCCAGTTTGTCTGGTACTGCTGCTGTGAATGAGGCAGCACTGTGGCCCAGTTAAGCCTTGTCCAGCTGCGGCTGTTTCATGTCCATGACCCTGAGGCGTGACAACCCCCCTCCCTCCTCTTCACCCCTGACCACACTGGCCAGCTCATCCGTGAGTGATGGTCACAGTCCCAGCGTCCGAGCCAGAGCCTGTGAAAGCTTTGCACACTCTTGTCAGGAATGTTTAGATGCATCCTCCTCAAACCCTGCAGCAGGGTGCCGTACGGTTCTAGCTGCATCAGGCAGACCTTTCTGAGTGCAGTGCTGTCAAATGGTGTTGCCTGGGGAGGCGAGAGTGGAGAACCCTGTGCATCCCAACCCCATCTGTTTTTGTGCCCTTTCCTCTTCATTAAAGCGCAGCAGCCGGCTGCCCATGGTAATTGGCAGCGTCGGTGTACCTGGGCAGAAATGAATTTGAAAAAGATGGCCATCGTCACCTTGAAATCCCATTGCCCCCTGCACTGTGTTGCTAGATTGAGCATTAAATCTGTGCAAAGGTTGGCGTGCCGTTGGAATTGCATAGTAAATTATTTTTGTGATCATAAAATCATTAGATTAGACCATGTTTGATCTTAGACCATGTTTGACTTTAAAGGATTGGTGCATCCAGGATGTTCCACCCCTCAAACAATATGATTAATGTGGCCCAATCATGTTTCTATGTTGACTATAACAATGACAACTGTTAAGAAGTGCTGCTGTTAATGTTTTTTTCCTTCCTCCTTTCTCTCTTAACAGGCTCCGGGAAGTCTCTGAGAAACTCAACAAATATAATTACAACAGGTAAGACAAACCCCATGAAAGCCCATGTGATCAATGCCATGTGTGTGAATGCGCTCGCTCACTCGCTCAGCTGGAGTGCCACGCACCAGCTCCTTTATGAGAGCACGGCAGCCAGTAAAGAAATAGGCTTTGCATTCCACTGCATCCACTTAGCTGCTCACACATTCAGCTCACATGTAAGCGGTCAGTTAATGCATAGGTTTGCTGTGCTACAGATTTTCTGAAGTAGATATAGGTTGACATCCTGTATAAATGTTGCTCTTCTGCAATGCTAGCTAGTTAGAGCCAAGTTGTTCCTGGTGTTTAAAGGAGAACTCCTTTAACTACAACCTATAGTTGTGTCAGAGGGCTTCACATCCTCTCATTTGGTAGAAAAATGATGACAGACCTTTCAGAAAAAGTGAGCTAGCCTGCTAATATCATAAGGACCTACAAAACATAGCTATCAGGGCAGGTTCTGTGCATCAAAATAAAAGCCTAATTCTGCCCTGTTAGCTTTTTTTTGGTGTCTTTTTAACACCTCATTGACACCTCGCAGTCTGTGTGTTTGCAGTGCAGACATGTTTTTGGTCCATTTTTGTTTAGAATGCATGTTAACAGATTAGACCATGCACACTGTGCAGCTCCTGCGCTGTCTGCTTGAAATAGAAACGAGTTCTATTTTTCCACGCGTGCCATGCACGGTAGAACACACTCTCCATAGACTTGAAAGGAGAACTTGGGCAGCCGGTTCACACAGGAGACTTTCTGGTGTGAATACAAAGACACAAACAAACAGCAACGGATACGGACCGTGAATGCGCGATTACTATGTGAATGATGCCTTAGGATGTTAGGCTAGCTCGCTCATTTCTGAACAGATTTTTTTGTTGTTTTTGACCTGAATGAAAGTATGTGAAGCCCTCTAACAGAGCTTGTTTTTTAAAACACAAGGTTTTTCCCCTTAAGCGATTGTTCCCCAACAGTGATAGGAAGAACAGGTACAGCAGTCAACCCTGTTAACTTTATTTGAAAGACTCTCCCCCATCCCAGAAAGTCTGAGTATGTGGGAGGGTACTGGCTATTGAATATCAGTGTGGTGTTAGACTGACAACTGCTGTGTCCATGTGTTGTGCAGTATGCCATATCCACCCCCCTGGAATATCTTGGAGCAGAGGTTCAGGGTTTCCCCTGTCACAAGCTGCCCTGGGTGGGCCGACTGACAGGCTCTTGGGATACTGGGGGGAACAAAAAAATTGAGCCCATCAATTACTTGGGCCTCCATTCTCAGTTTCATTTCAATAAGTTTTGCTGCCGGCATTGTGATGCTTAGGAACTGAGCCAGGCCTTCAGCAGAGAGGGGAATCCTAATATTTCCCAGAGAATTGCAAGAAGTACAAGCATACTGCAGAACAAGCCCAATTGTACTAATGTCCATCCCCTAATGATATTGTGTGAGGCCTGCTTAAGCCCTAAGCACAGCTTGCAGTTATTAACATTGGACATTGGGATGAAGGCCCTTATCAGTCAAGTCCAATTACAAATCCTACACTTCTACAAGACAGGCTGTTGCTGGAAAGCTGCTTATGGAAGTACCAAGTACTGTTACTTAAAGCAAATGTAGTTTTGCAAGTTTTCCATAGCTGAAATTGAGGGGAATTGGTTAAGAATTAAATTGCAGTTCTTTAAATTAATGAAATTAAAATGCTTTTTGGACCATTGTGCAAGTGTGAAATAGACAGCATACAGAGCAGTTCAAAATGATCAGAGATGCTTTTTTTGAGGTTCTGGTTGGAAATTCTCTGGGGGACACTTGAGGTTCTCGTGTGTTCCAGAGGACTGTTTAATATTCTGGGAGAAGTTCAAATGAAGTGATTGTAACTGTAGCCTGTGCCTTCCTATTGTTTTTGCAGCCACCCTCACCTCAGCCTTCTTGAGCAGGCCACGCTAAAGCAGTGTGTGGTTGGACCAAACCATGCTGGTTTTCTCCTTGAGGTAATATGTCCAGCTGGGCTTTTACTGACTTAACCATTAGAGGAAACTGTAACAGGGAAAATGTGTGGTGCATTGTCAGACTGTATGTAGCATGTATGAAATAAATCTTTAATATAAATCATCACCAACTGAATCATGTAAAGTTTAAACAAAAAAGTTGAATGGCCACTTGACAGATGTGATGTTGCCTGATGTGACCATGGGTATGCAGGGGGAGACTCTTGATGTGTGTGTCTTTGTTCCAGGATGGGCGTGTGTGTCGGATAGGCTTTGCTGTCCAGCCAGACCGCCTGGAGCTGGGGAAAGCAGACGGCACTGAGGGGTGAGGCATCCAGTCCTTCAGCCTTTACTGACACTCTTTAGAAAGAAAAAAAGAAAAGAAAGAAACGCTCCCAAGGAACACATTACGCAGCCTCAGGCTCAGAGCCTAATTTCCTCCTAAACGCCTGGACAGGTCTCCAAGGCACGGCCCGCTTAGGAAACACTATCCTTGGGCCTTTTTTATTAGCTTTTTAAATATTAACCTGACTCGGGGTTCTGTATTTAGCCAATTGTACCCTGTTGTGGCGACTGAGACCACAAGGTCCATTCAAGGCTTCGCTCTGTTTGTGTACCTACTGTCCTCTGCAGTGTAGTCAGCACATGAGAAGGCTGAATTGCAGCATGTCCAAAACTGATGTATTTCTGGCCCTTTCAAGCCGCCCAGTGAATAATCACTAAGGGTTTTTGGGGTTGAGTGTGCACACGTCTTTTTTTATATCCAACACAGCCTCTTTTAAACATGTGGAATTTATAGAGTGGTCACCACTGGCGATTGTGATATTAAATTAGATTTAGAAATGTCACCATCTGACTTGAGCTGCCTCCCTCCAGCCTGAGCAAAGTCCTTTTAACAGCTTATTTGCTGGAGACTCGTTGTCTGTCTGGGTGCTCCTCTGGGGTTTTGTGCCCAGACTACAAGCTCGCCGTTAGAGCACTTAGTAGACGGCCCTCTTGCCTCTGCCAACATGACTGCTTTCCAAATGGAACCTTAAAGAGAAAGAAACTCTTTCTCTTCCCTCCCTCACTTCCTCCTTTCTCACTCTTTCCAATCGTTTTGTCAGTCAGCTCAAAGCGTCCTGGAGATAATACTGCTGGCTAGAACCCCCCCCCCCCGCTTCTTTCTGCAGTGCTTGTAGTTTGTGCCCAAGCGGCATTGAAGCGGGCTGGGTTTCTCAGGGAAAATAAGATGGTGCAGATGGTAATGGCCCTGAGCAGTCAGCAGTGCTGTGGCTCTCTGCTGCTAAGCTAGTGGAAACGGAGCCTGTGATATATATTTTTTTGAATTCAATGGGGACTCCCAATGACAGCCTCAGCTCTGGAATGCAGACAACCTCTTCCACCCCCATTTGAAGTGTAGGGTTATTTAAGCAAATCCTAATTTAGCATGCTGCTTTTGACCTCGAAACAACAGAATAGTAAAAATGGGAACTCTAAAGTAGGAGATGCATGCCCTTTCCTCCTATAGGTTAGCAAAAGTTGCTAAGCCTAGCATTGCTTAATGGCATTCTAGCTCCCATCCATGCTCATCTGGAATATATGACTGAGCATATGAGTTAGTCCCCTTTAGCTGTATTTGTGCTATGAAGACACTAGGATAGCCGAACATTTTCAAGACCGCGCCACACAGTTTTTTTTGCATTCTACTTTTTTTGCTGCATGGGTTCTAACAAGAATAAATCAGCAGCATCGGGACATCACTGCCAAATGGAGCTTTTGAAGCAAAGGAATTTTGTTTGCGTGTAAAATTGTTGTCATTACATACTAAAAAAATGTTAAGCATGCTAATTCAAAAATGAAACCTAAGTATAATTATGTTGTGTTGTGGTGTGTGTGTGTTTGTGTTTGATTTCAAGCATGTATAAATCTTCAGTGTAGGAAGTATTGAGTCTTGACACAATTTGAAGTTAGTCTAGGCTTACCAGATCAATGAATGAGTCCACAGGCTCACTGTTAGCAATAGCCAGCTAGCCTTCTGGGGAAGGGTAGATTAGCTATGCTCTTGTGTTGTGAGACTCTGTAAAGGAGCATCACAGGTAAGACACTGCATCACCTCTCTGCCACATGCTGCCTCTTAATGTCAGCTCACAACAAACACCTTTTGGTTTGCCATTTTAATCTCCATGGCTCGAAACTTCATCTGGTACACTGGTGGATGTGATTTTGTAGGAGTGGATGTTGAGGCAAAGCAACTGTTAAAACGGCCACCTCCTCTGGTTGACCAGTATATATTTTTTCATTCATTGCCTTTCTATCCATCTGCTGATATGGAAGCTAAATGAGTCTAAAGTGAGGCCCATGAGGACAAGTCACTCAGTGCAGAGCGTAGACAGGTCTTCATCACGGAGGAACGACATGCAGCCAAATCTGATTCCCAAGGGTGTTGCCATGCTCGTCATCCCCATTTCCCCTCCATCTTAGACTTCAGATACAATTCCAAAAGCAAACAATACCACAGAGAATGAGACGTCAAAGGAGAGAGCTGAAAGAGCCTTTCCAAACAAGCACCTGGGCTGCCCAGGTGTGCACATCTCGTCCCAGTGTGTGGGGCACTAGGTTTGTAACTGATCTCCCGTCTTTTGTTTCCAGTTCAAAGTTGAGCAGTGGGTCAGGGGCAGGAAGGAGCTCCAGGCCAGGCAGGACCAGTGATCCGCCCTGGTTCCTGCCTGGCTCAGACACTTTGGGCAGACTGGCAGGCAACACCCTTGGGTAAGTTCTGGCAGGGGGCCCCCCTCAGTCATTTAGCCATCGGATAAAATGGGGCGGCCTCACATCTCCGGTGCCACTCCTGACTAGGGCTTATGTGTTGGCATCCCTGAGTGAATGTAGGTCTCCTTAAAGGCAGGCACCAAAGCCAAATAAAAGCCTCAACAGCCTTACAGATGAAAGCCAAGCCATCAGATTACCATCATAATTTTGGGTTCACTTAACATTTCAAGAACATGGCTATGTTGAAATTTGGTCTGATCTAGCTTGAAGTTGCAAAAGCTGATTCTTGTCAGTCACATGCAAAAACCTCACATTCATTTGAGTGTTCACGCAGCATCAGCACATTCTGGTTGTGGGCGTCAGCAGATCTGATCAAGTCTAATTATGCTCATTCTCTTTGCCTAGAAGGAACTGGTGAGAGCCAGAGAGCAACTAAAATATATTTTGGAGATTTGATTTATTATTATTTGTTGAAACACAGTCCTACTGTCGCTCCCTCCAACAAATTCAAGCAAATTCCATCACGCTGTTGTGTCGTGTCCTTTCAGAAATGCAGAAAGTCAACTGTGTTCACTGTTGTACTGCAGCTCTCTTTCCTCCCTCTCTAACCATGTCTGCTTTGTGTGTGTGTGTGTGTGTGTGCGTGTGCGTGCGTGCGTGTGTGTGCATGCGGCAGGAGTCGCTGGAGCTCTGGGGTGAATGGCGGAAGCAGTGGTGGAGGTGGCAGCAGTGGGGGAGGAGGCGCCGGAGGGGGCGGCGGGAGCAGCGGTGCCGGAGGAGGGGGCGGCGGCGGGGGAGGGGGAGGAGGAGGAGGCTCGTCTGGCCGCTCCTCCACGGCGGCAAGGGACTCGCGCCGGCAGACTCGTGTCATCCGCACCGGCAGAGACCGCGGCTCTGGCCTGCTGGGCAGCCAGCCCCAGCCAGTCATCCCAGCCTCGGTCATCCCAGAGGAACTCATCTCTCAGGTAACAAAGCACTTCTCTCTCTCACACACACACACACACTCACCCACGGTCTTAGCGTTATGCCAGTGTATTGTTTCCCTGATGTGTGCTCACATTAGCTTCTCTATACCTTTTGCCTGGAGGATTATATTGTTTAAGGGGAGAGACATTTGTATGGAAACTCTTAATTGTAATAATACATTTTTTTGTGCTGACATTCTTGCATGAACACACCGCAGCAGAAATGAGACTGATGCCTTATTAAGAGGAGGCCAGTTGAGGTGTTTGTCCTGCTGGTTGTGACCTGTCCCCTCTGGCTCTTATCCCCACAGGCCCAGGTGGTTCTGCAGGGGAAGTCACGCAGTGTGATCATTCGCGAGCTGCAGCGCACCAACCTGGACGTCAACCTGGCCGTGAACAACCTGCTGAGCCGGGACGATGAGGACGGTGACGATGGTGATGACACGGCCAGTGAGTCCTACCTGCCTGGAGGTACAGCCGTGACGTTACTCCACTCTGCACACACACACACACACACACACACAAGCTGTCATGGTGGGAGGGAACGAATATGCTGTGCATGTTGTCAGTTTACACTCAGATGTATTTGGGTCCAAACTTGGTCTGTGCTTATTGTACATAAACAAACCTGGAAGCATTGTCTTGGCCTTGTATATGGAACGATTGTCCAAAGCATGTCCTTGAAATGTAAACCATAAGTAAGTGTTACTTGGTTTAAATATCCTGTTTGCTTGTGGTCTTCACAGAAGACCTCATGTCACTGTTGGATGCAGACATCCACTCAGCTCACCCTAGTGTCATCATCGACGCAGACGCCATGTTCTCTGAGGACATCAGCTACTTTGGTTACCCCTCCTTTCGCCGCTCCTCTCTGTCACGCCTCAGCTCCTCACGAGGTAAGGAGACAGACAGACACACACACACACACACTCATCCAAAATGGGTTATATTTGATGGTTTGTTTTTGTCTACTCTGAGAGCTATGTATTTTATTAACCTTTATCAGTCAGTGCCTTAGAGATCATCCACCCACAGTTGGAGTGTTTGCACAGGACAGAGAGTGGTATGGATGAGATTTGCTCAATATAACATGTAAGGGGAGATGTTATTGATTTCCAGGCATTGCACCACACTGTGCAGATACCCTTAGGAAATGAAAGCCGTCTCAAGCCACAGCCACTGTGTCTTTTCTTTGGTGCAATGTTATTGCTCAGTGCCTTGCTTTTTATTCATGTAGCTGGTTGAGACCTGGTCAGTTGTGGTGCATCATGCCTTCATAACATCCCCACACATTTAATAGAAAGATATTTCCAAGCATCAATAGAGAAAAGGGATCTTTGTATGTATATATGTATCTAAATTATTGAAATGACCACTCCATTGAGTCCTTTTTTGCTGAGAGCAAGTGTTTATTTCAAAGTCCTCAATTTTACTTAATAGGCAAAATAAATAAGCACATGAAACAAGAGGCCACAGTCTCTAGGTGTGTGTGTGTGTGTGTGTGTGTGGTGTGTGTGTGTGTGTGTGTGTGTGTGTGTGTGTGTGTGTGTGTGTGTGTGTGTGTGTGTGTGTATCTATCAGTATGAGTGTGGTGAGGCCCAGAAGTCCCCATCAGGCGCTGTCAGGAAAGCATTCATCTGTGGCCATAGGGCCTGTCTGGAGGCCCTGGTCTATCTGCTTTCCTCCTGAGAAGAGGGGGGAAGTCCGCTTTTGTGTCAGAGCGCAAACTGGAAAACTTTGGCTGAAACATTAGCCACTTGAATAAATACCATCCAGCCATGCTGATGTGCATTTGCACTTCCTTCCCCTTTTTTGAATGGCGCCGGGCTGTTCAGGGCAGAGTAGCCGAAACCGTTGCTATATGCGTGACTCAACTATAAACACTGTTATAACCTGTGACAAACACTTGTAACAGTGAAACAGTTTTTTTTTTCACTACAATGTTTTTTTATAATGTGGTTGTTTGTGTGTTTGTGGTTTGTTTTCAATTCTGGTCAGAGATACTCCCCAGACCCCCCCTTCAGTGAGCCCTCTGAGAAAGCCCCATCAGGCCACGGTGCTTACAGGCGCAGGGTTTTAGTGTTGGCACGCGCCCGGCCGCACCACTGCCGCCTACATGAGAACTGAATGAGCCCTTGACTGGACACCCGCTGTCATTCAGCCTCCAGGGCTCCCTCAATAGCGCCACCAGATGCGCCTAGCCCGGCGTGGGCCGCTGTTTGGGGAACTCTGGAAGCCTAATGATGAAGGATGTTGAGTAAAGAGGAACTCTCTGAAGCATTTTGCATAATTTCATTTTGTTTGTTTTTTAAGAGAAATCCCATTTCACAATGTTTGATGACCTCGTGTGTTCACACACGGTCTAGGACAGGAGTGTTGCTCTCACACCATCCTGTTTATTGTTTTGACTTCCTCGTTTAATTCCACCCTCATGTCCTAGTGTCTTTTCTACTGCACTTCATTTTTTTCCATTTTCATCATGTGTATGAGGGTCTTTCCCAGAGAGTGGCTTACTTTTATCCCACTGGTGTGACCCTATTGCATACCAGTTCTCCTTCTCCCCCTAGAGCGCGACTCGGAGCTGCTGCGCGAGCGGGAGTCGGTGCTGCGGCTGCGCGAGCGGCGCTGGCTGGACGGCGCCTCGTTCGACGCCGAGCGCGGCTCCACCAGTCGTGAGGGCGAGCCCAGCCTGGACAAGAAGAGCGCCCCGCTGCAAAGCCCCGTGTCCCTCAGCGAGGAGCTCCAGTGGTGGCCCGACAAGGTGCGGCCCGCAAGACGAAAACCAAAATACATGGCTTGCTTGAAAAAGAGCAAAAAGAAAAGAGCAGAGAGAAAGACTTGTATCACAGCTTAACAGTAAAGAACAAGGCTTGCCTATCCCTGTTGCTAGGCTCTGTGGTTGGAAATGAAGTTGAGGAGAATGAAAGCAGGAGATGTTTGAACGCTGGTGTCTTAGTGGTCCAGTTTTAAACCAGTGCAAAGTTTAAGCCACAGACCATCTCAAGTCCTAAATCAGGTGCAGATTCAGAATTGGAGACAAATATTTGTTGTCTCACTTACTGTATTTGTATTAACCCACTGAGCTGTTCACTACTAGGTTTATGTGTTTTCACAAGAGGCTTTTAAGATCACTACTGTTCCCATTTCAAGTGAGTGGTGACTGTGCTGGTGTTTGCTCCTAGTGAGCGCTAATGCCACTGGCGCAGGGCTGTTGTGCGGAGCCTGCCCTGCCGCGGGGATGTCATTAGTCTGACTGATGGGGGGTGTAATTAGTGCCGCCAGCTGCTTCGGTGCTCGGGCGGAGTGAAAAACCTGCAGACGCCCGGCCCTCACTGGCTCACAGAGTGACACTCTAGCTCAACATGGCTGCTGAGAGGGCGAGAACAGTTGGGCTAATGCACAGGCTGCAGTTGCTGTGAGGGGAGAGTAGTTTTCAACAGACTTTGAGTTTTTGTATGTGTTGTTCACTGTTGTTTTTCTTTTTCTTTTTCTTTTTTTTTTTGGTGGTTGATTCTGTCCTGCATAGGATGGCACGAGGTTTGTGTGCATCGCGGCCTTGTACTCTGAGCTAATAGCAGTGAGCTCAAAGGGAGAGCTCTACCAGTGGAAATGGAGTGATCCTGAACCCTACAGAAACGCACAGGTAAAGCACCACAGAAGCTCTTGCACAGAACTTTAAGTGTCAGCGAAATGACAGTCAGATTCACATTTGGCAAATTATTTAGGTTGAAATTACATTGTGTCTGTGTGCTTGACAGAGCTAACAAACTTTGCTGAGCATGTTACATTACGGGAATATTTTTGAGCCAATTCCAGAGTGAGATCATCTTTCCTCTCCTGTATTTCCCAGAATCCTTCAATCCATCACCCACGGGTGTCCTCCTTGGGTTTGACCAATGAGAAGATCACACTTCTGTCGGCCAATAGCATAAGAGCCACTGTAGCCACGGAGTCCAACAAGGTAAGGAGCTGATATGCTATTCAGTTCAGTTCAATTCAGTCTGCATTTTAGATTCAGAAATAAAAGAAAAAAATGAAATCATCTCAAAAAATAATATTATTATTTTTTTTTTTACATTTAAAGCATAAAACATGTGAGAGCAAGACCATCACTGAGAATCAATGAATGAATCATTGGTATAGATTATCCCACTAGTTTTTAAAGCCTGGATGAACATGGTCTTTGGATGGCTGGTTAAAGGGCTGATGTATAATGGAACAGCTGAATTAGTATTGAGAGCAGAGATGCTAAACCAGCATGGATGCAGCAGTTTGGAATTATCAGGAGGTGTTACTAGGGTAGAACAGCCTACACTCAGCCTTTAGTGAGCCGACGCTTCTCTTGAGCTGTGTGTGTTGTGTCTGTGTGTGTGACTTGTAGGTGGCGACCTGGGTGGACGACTCCCTGAGCACAGTGGCCTCCAAGCTGGAGCACGGAGCACAGACCTTCCCTGAGCTGCAGGGCGAGCGCATTGTCTCGCTGCACTGCTGCGCCCTCTACACCTGTGCCCAGCTGGAGAACAGCCTCTACTGGTGGTGAGTGGACACACACACACACACACACACACACACACACACACAGTCTGCTGCTGGGACTCACTTAAAGCGCCCTTGATTCCCTGTTTCTGTTGTGCTATGTTCACCTCTGTTGCTGATGCATTCTAACTCATTGGTCTTGTACTGCATTGTGTTGAAGCCTTTTAAGGGTGGTGAGGTTAATTGCCTACATTTGTCTTTGTGTCGTCTCTCAGGGGCGTGGTGCCGTTCAGTCAGCGGAAGAAGATGCTAGAAAAGGCTCGAGCCAAGAACAAGAAACCCAAGTCCAGTGCTGGGATCTCGTCCATACCCAACATCACCGTGGGAACCCAGGTCTAGAAACTTCTCTTGGTTTTCTTGGTCCTAAATGGTTGAACAAGTTTTTTTGTATGTTGTGCGTCATGTCTGATATTTAACTGCTAGAGAAACCCATGGTAGCATTGGTCATTTAAGGCAGACGTGACGTGTTATGTATAGGAAAGGCTAGCTGGCTAAAGATGTCCATGTTCCCTGTGCAGGTGTGTCTGAGGAATAACCCTCTGTACCATGCTGGAGCCGTGGCCTTCTCTGTGAACGCGGGCATCCCTAAAGTGGGCGTGCTGCTGGAGTCAGTGTGGAACATGAATGAGAGCTGCAGGTTCCAGCTGCGCTCGCCAGAGAGCCTCAAGAACATGGAAAAGAGCACTAAGACCCAGGAGGCCAAGTAAGACCACTGACTACTTAATCGGTTCCCTTTGGGACTTCTCTAGAAGTTCTCTTTAGCAGTTCTGTTGACGTTCTTTAGTGTTCTGTAAAGTGGCCCTTGTTGGCTTTGAAAGAGACTAGGTTGGTGGGCATGGCTCTGTGAGCTGGAGCCTGTGTGGGAGCTGAGGTCATGTAATGATGGTGGGTGTGCTGTTGAGCAGGACTGAGAGTAAGCCTGAGCTGGTCAAGACTGAGATGGGTCCCCCTCCCTCCCCTGCCTCCACGTGCAGCGACGCCTCCTCCATTGCCAGTAGCGCCTCCCTGCCTTACAGTAAGACACACACACACACGCACACACACAGAAAGTAGTAAGCAACCCATTGGTGTAATGTAGTGCAGTAGTAAAACCATACACACACAAGTACTAATAGCATTTAAGAGCTAAGAAAGCTAAGAAAAAAGATATGGAGAAAGTCACTAATGACAGAAGCTGCCCAAGAATCCAGAACTCTTGTTTCTGGGATGATATATAGTTTCCTAATGTAGTCTAAAAAATGGATGCAAATAAGGCCCAGTACTGTTTTTCATAAGTGAAGGGAATAACTTCTTGCTTGAGGTAAGTTTGAATTGTGGACTGATTACACAGAAATGTACCCCTGTTGCCAAGCCCTGGTCTGGTTTAAAAAAAAAAAAAAAAGAAATGCTTTCCATTCACAAAATGACTCTGCTTTCCATGCGGGAGATCAAGTCAGGGCTTATTTTACTTGATAATGAATACTTTGGCCTAAAAATGCTGCACAGATCACTGTTTTGAGTCCAGAAGTAGCTCCAAATGGTGGAACATGATTCATTGTGTGGTGAATATTTTTAACACGGGAAGATGAGTAGCAGAAATCCAAACGTTAGATACAGTCTCATGCGCTAAACCGACAATCCCCCAACATCAAAAAAATGGCACGATTGTAAAAAACCTATTGTGGCCTGATTTCTTCTATTCCTGCCGCTCTCATGGGGGATGGGGCGAATAGCACAGCGGAGCTGCTACTCCTCTGGAAGGTTCTAGGTCATAACAGCGGGCACGGATGAGCGTAGGCGTGCTTTTGTGTGTCCTAACGTGTGTTCTGCTGTGCCGCAGAGCGACGTCGCTCCACCCCGGCCCCTAAGGAAGAGGAGAAAGTGAACGAGGAGCAATGGCCTCTGCGTGAGGTCGTGTTCGTGGAGGATGTGAAAAACGTCCCTGTGGGAAAGGTGGGTGGTGCCAGCGGACCGCCCGCTCCGCTCAGCTCAGCTCAGCTCTCTGCTCTGTGGCGCAGGGAACAGAACCTCTCCTGGCCTGTCTCCTCTGTCCTGCTTTTCTCTCTAAATCAAAGAAGGGCTTTAGATGCTAGGGCGAAAATGGTCTGGTTGTATTAGTTATTGTGTTTGATTTTATTTTTATTTGTATTTTATTTTTACCTCCTTGATGTAAATCTTGTCTGCTTACTTAGGTAGACAAGATATTTGGATATTAGAATAATTACTGTTGGAAAATAAATGTATATATTGTTATATTTTTACTGAATATATACAAATACTTTGAATTAACGGCATTGTCTCCATATAAATGATTTTAAGATGTTCTAGCCAGAAAGTTGATCTCTTTTAAATGTCACTGTAATTGTAAAGAGAGTCGGTGTAGTTTCTCACAGAATTTGTATGCTGTCTCTTGTCTTTTGTGTATGGTTTGTTCTGTGTGTTGTGTGTGTTGCCTTGTCATGACGCCTCATTTGCAACAGCTTTCTCTTTTGAACTCAAGGTGCTAAAAGTCGATGGTGCGTATGTTGCTGTGAAATTTCCAGGGACCTCGAGCAGCGTGAGCAGCCAGAGCGCAGCTCCCACTGACTCTGACCCCTCCTCACTGCTGCAAGACTGCAGGCTCCTCAGAATAGATGAGCTACAGGTATATACACACACACACACACACACACACACACACACACACACACACACACACACACACACACACACACACACAGACAGACCTAGTGGCTACTCTGAATATCAATTATAGGCGCTGATTAGTATGTGCAGTGCACACATTTGGGGCTATATTTATCTTTGAGAACATCAGTCTACTAAAACGGACCAAGTCACATACCACACAGATGCATATTCAGGCTTCAGAATAGATCAAGTACATGCCTTTATGCTCAATACACAAATAGAACATGTGAAGTCCCACTGAGAACTATCAGAAGAGGTTTGGTTGCAACTGTGATCTGTTTTACTAACTCTTTGTTTTCTTTCCATCTGCAGGTTGTGAAAACTGGTGGAACTCCTAAAGTTCCCGATTGTTTTCAACGCACACCTAAAAAACTTTGTATCCCAGAAAAGGCTGAAATTCTAGCCGTGAATGTTGACTCCAAAGGTAAGTTCATCCAGTTCAGAAGCCAAATTCTTTCTTGGGGCATCTACCCATTGTCAGGTGCATCTACCTACGTCTACCCATTGTCAGGTGCATTTACCTACATGTCCCTCTCTCTCTCCTGCAGGAGTCCATGCCGTGTTGAAAACAGGCAGTTGGGTTAGGTACTGTATCTTTGACTTGGCAAGTGGGAAAGCTGAGCAGGAGAATCATTTTCCTACCAGCAACCTGGCTTTTCTGGGTCAGAGCGAGCGCAATGTGGCCATCTTCACCGCGGGACAGGTCAGTAGCTCTTTCTTTTTTTCTTTCTTTCTTTCTCTCCTGCTCTTCCTTTCTTTCTCTCCTGGTCTGACTCTTGCCTCTTCTGTCTTCACTAAAAGGGTCTCCGGCTAGTAAGACATGTCGGCCTGATATTATTGACATTGTCAGCAGCTATTTAAACGTGGTTAAAATAGTCCACCAGGTGGTTTCACTCTTTACCCAGAAAGTATTAAGACGCCAGTGATGTAAAACACAATGGCAGTTTGCAAGCTCTACAGATGAAGGGATTTTAGGATTGAAGCTCTACAGATGAAGGGACATTTTAGACATATGAATCAAACCAAAAGCATCTTAAGTGTTTTTGTATCATGTCAGGCATAGCCCACGCCAACATCGATCTTATAAGGCCAACATATCTTACCAGTCTGGGATCCTTTGAAATGTGTTTCTTCCTGTATGATGTCAACTTTTGGTCAGCTCCATTTTTATTTGTTCCTTACTCAGGAATCTCCTATTATCCTGCGTGATGGCAATGGCACTATTTACCCCATGGCCAAAGACTGTATGGGTGGGATAAGAGACCCTGATTGGCTGGATCTGCCACCCATCACTAGTTTAGGCATGGGAGTACATTCTCTTGTCAATCTCCCCAGCAATTCGACCATCAAAAAGAAAGCTGCTGTCATAATCATGGCTGTAGAGGTAAGGGCTGCATCAGACTTCTGGGAATGTTCAGCTAGTGTTCATCTAATGGAGATGCCTTCAGATAATGTTCACTTCTGGTGCCCATAATTCTGTTCGACTGCCAGCCAGTTTTTCAAGATTCTTAAACATGCTTAAAATTACATATTTTTTTCAACTTTGCCTTAGTGAAGCATACATCCCAGCCTTTGGATTAAAATGTGTACTTACGTGTGTGTGTGTGTGTGTGTGTGTGTGTGCGTGCGTGCGTGTGTGTGCGCGTGTGTGTGTGTGCACAGAAGCAAACCCTGATGCAGCACGTGCTGCGCTGCGACTACGAGGCGTGCCGGCAGTACCTGGCGAGTCTGGAGCAGGCCGTGCTGCTGGAGCAGAACCCCCACGCCCTCGACGCCCTCCTGGGCCACCGCTGTGACGGCAACCGCAACGTGCTGCACGCCTGCGTCTCCGTCTGTCTTCCCCATCAGCAACAAGGAGACTAAGGAGGAGGAAGGTACGACCCACCCAAGGGAGTCCCACGAGCTCCCCCATACCCCCCCCCCCCCGTCACGCTCACAAGCACTGATGGACACAGTTCTACTAAAGTGTGCCACTAATTTCACCGTTTTGCGCCTCTCTAATGGCTTAGTCATGAAGATCTCATTTCTGGAGCTGGAATAGAAGGGCCAGAAGCAGCCTTCTTAATTTAGCAGAGCTGTCCACCTCTGAGACTGAGACTGCTGCTCTGGTGCTGCTAGCGGTGATTGTCCAGGCCTGCCTGTCCATGCCACAGGGGGAGGGCCTTCAAGGACACAGCCGGGCTCCGAAATAATGATGCATGCAGCCGTCCAGAAAGAGCTGCCTTGGTTCCCTCCCTTAGCGTCCTAACTGTCTCCTTTCTGGAGCTTGAGTAGAGAGACAGAGGCAGCTTATCTAGGGCTCTGATGCCACTGCTGAGTCTTTCCCCCACCCGCACCTCTGGGGCTCACTGTCTCACTGCCTGTCTTCCAGAAGCCGAGCGCTCCGAGAGGAACACGTTTGCAGAGCGTCTGTCGGCGGTGGAGGCCATCGCTAATGCCATCTCAGTGGTGTCCAGTAACAGCTCTGGCAACAGGACAGGCTCCTCCAGCAGCAGAGGGTGAGATGGCTGGGCTGGGCTGGGCTGGGCTGGGCTGGGCCAGGCCACAATGACTCCTCCCAAACTGCCATACTGCATGCTGCATCTTGACTGAAAATAGCTAGTGTGTATCGTATGATATATGCAGAGCTCTGTGTTCACCTCGCAGTGTGTGTTTGTGTGTGTGTGTGTGTGTATGGAGTGTGCTAATGGTTGCTCTCTACTCCCCAGGCTGCGTCTGAGAGAGATGATGAGGCGCTCCCTCAGAGCGGCGGGCCTCGGACGCCACGAGTCCGGACCCTCCTCCAGTGACCACCAGGACCCCGTGTCCCCTCCCATCGCACCTCCCAGCTGGGTGCCCGACCCCCCGCCCATGGATCCAGGTGAGTCCTCCTCTCCCGTGCACACTCACACACACACATGCACAGAGCCACTAACTCAGACCAGCCTGGCCTCAGATCTGCTAGTGGTCGGTCCCATTAATCCAGCCTCTTGTGCAGCCATCCCTCATGCCTTCCACCCTTTGACAGCCTAACCTCTCCCCCGGTTGGTTCTCTCTGCTAGATGGTGACATTGATTTCATCTTGGCCCCTGCAGTGGGCTCCCTCACCACCGCCTCCACCGGCACCAGCCAGGGCCCCAGCACCTCCACCATCCCTGGTGAGCAGCCACTGCCAGACACGTACACTTTTCTCTCTCTCTCTGTGAGAGACACACACACACACACACACACACACACACACACACACACACACACACACTCGTTCGCTCGCTCACTGGTTCTCCACTGCTTCAGCATCTTCGCTTTTGTTGGGTGAGCTCAGAGCTCCTGTTCTCACCACTGCTCACATGCGAGAGCACTTGCATTTCACATGGTCTCTCATCACCTCCACTGAACAGGATGAGTCGGGTAACGGTTAACAGCAGCGCACCCAAAAGCCCAGCAAACCCAAACTGTGAGCCAGGTGATGTGGGGCTTAGTGCAGGCGTCTCTAAAACCTCCTCTCCATTCATGGCTGCGGTGGAAGTGGATGTGTTTAGTGTTGGCTTGGTCCATTTGTTTGTCTGGCTTGTGCCCCATGATTCACACAGCGCTGCACTGAAAAAGCCCTTAAATGGCCTGTTGTACAGAGGCCTTGGGCCAGCTCTGATGGGCTTCTCTCTCTCTCTGCCTGCGTCTCTGTCTGTCTGTCTGTCTCTGAGCAGGGCCGTCATCGGAGCCCTCGGTGGTGGAGTCCAAAGACCGCAAGGCCAACGCTCACCTCATCCTCAAGCTCATGTGTGACAGTGTGGTGCTGCGGCCTCATCTGCGCCAGCTCCTTTCCGCTAAGTACGGGCCCTCTGTTTGCCTTTAATAAACTGTAGATGTGCAGCCCGCACCCTCTGACTGGGAGAGGGCCGCCAGATTCTCTTCTACTCTGGAAGGAATTACGATTGGCATGAGGTTGCACATTTTGATGAAGTGTGTGTGTGTGTGTGTGTGTGTGTGTGTGTGTTCTCTTGGCAGGGATGCGCGTGGAATGACTCCGTTCATGCTGGCAGTGAGCGGGAGAGCCTACCCAGCAGCCATCACGGTCCTGGAAGCGGCGCAGAAAATAGCGAAGGGTGAGGATCACACACACATTCCGTTTGTGTGCCAGCGTGGGGCAATGGTGGAGGGGGCACATTGCCTTTCCCTTTGATAGACTTCCAGCTCCAGTAGGCATGGGCTTCATTAAAAGGCATCCATCCATCTGTTTGTGTTAGGGGAGTCTGGCAGTGGTGAGAAGGAAGACGCCGACTCGTTGTTCATGGAGATGATCTGCCCGTCCGGCACCAACCCTGACGACTCGCCCCTCTACGTACTCTGCTGCAACGATACTTGCAGCTTCACTTGGACCGGCGCCGAGCACATCAATCAGGTAAGCACCATGCTCCCCCGATACAAGACAGCCTAGAACAGCAGACGTGCAAACATACTTTTGTGAGTTACTTTTGAAAAATATGTTGGGTTTTTTTGTTTTTTTTTTGTTTTTTATAATTGTTTTGTATTCTATTCACCCTCACTGGTACTTTTTTCAATCCCCTCGGTAGGACATATTTGAGTGCCGGACCTGTGGTCTGCTGGAGTCTCTGTGCTGCTGCACTGAATGTGCCCGAGTCTGCCACAAGGGACATGACTGCAAGTATGTCCACGACTGTGTGTCCAACCTCACTTCTTTCCCCCACGCTGTTGTCACACTTGTTTTGGATCATAGACATATTTATTTTATTTTATTTCTTTCCCTCCCAGCCGATGTGTCATTTAGTGTTTGACTCCACCAACAGAATAAATGAGCAGCTGAGAGACTCGTGCTGTTTGTGTTTGTGTGCAGGCTGAAGAGAACCTCCCCTACTGCGTACTGCGACTGCTGGGAGAAATGCAAGTGCAAGACTCTGATCGCTGGCCAGAAGGCTGCCCGCCTGGACCTGCTGTACAGGCTCCTCACAACCACCAACCTGGTCACAACCCCCAACAGCAGGTACACACACACACACACACTCACTCACTCACTCACTCTACCTTGTTCAGTGGCTGTAACGCTTCCTAAATGTGTTGCGTTTGTCGCACTTCATCAACCACCCAGACAAATTTGAATGAATAAGAACAATGTCAAGTACCTTATAGTAAGTTTCAGAATCTTAACTGATACGTGCAGGTCCATTGCCTGTGGCCAAGCCGTGCCTGTGCCCCTTACAGGGAGGCTACACCTGATATGTTATGGATGCGTTAAGTCAAAGCCATATCTGCCCTAACAATTAGCTTTCACTATAATCAATGGAACTGGCTACATCAGATGCGACAGCGCAGTGAATATCCCAGAAACATAGATTAGTCTTGTAAATGTATTTTGACACGGCTTGACTTAACACTTCTGTAACATATTTAGTATACCCATAGGGTTAGAGCTGTCCTCCCACATACCTCCAATGGTCCTGTTGGCCAGCTGATCGTAATTAACACAGCTCCTTAGCCAGGTCATTAGTGAAAACACCTGTTTGAAAACCTTATGCAGGTCTTCTGCAGAAAGCAAAAGCATTTGCTAAACCAGCTGATCCTGCTTGACTCTTTAAAAGCCCGTAAATGAGTTAGTTATGGCCATCATCTGGGGGAAACTCAACCATCACCCCATAATCAGAATCCAACTGTAGGGCTGGACAAAAAGAGCACAGAAATAGGTGATCATTTAGTGGTCTGATTCAGCAGTCCAGTACCACAAGTTTTAACATTTTACCCTGCACAAGGTTTTTGAATAGAATAGCATAACCCGTCAAAAATTAAGCTTTTTCCTCATGCTGTTCAGAGTTGGCCTGTGGTGATGTGTCTGATCTAGAGCATGTGCAGAGGGATTAGTTGTGTGTTTTCACAAGCTTTGTGAAAATGGCACATTTATACAAATGCGAGAACTCTATGTGATGTGTCTGTTCCATCATCCTTCTCATCCTCTCTTCCTCTGTGCTCCCCTCCTTTGTCATTGTCTCCCCATGTGCGTCCCATCCCTCTCTCTCTGTCTCTGTCTTGTGCTGTCCTCATGCCTGCAGGGGGGAGCACATCCTGCTGTTCCTGGTGCAGACAGTTGCCAGGCAGAGTGTGGAACACTGCCAGTACCGGCCGCCTCGCATCCGAGAGGACCGCAATCGCAAAGCTGCCAGTGCGGAGGGTGCGTGCCAGACACGGAGTTTGTCACACAAAGATTGTGTGTGTGCGTTTGTGTGTGTGTGCCTGTGTGCCATGCGTGTGTGTGAGCCAGCATGAATGTGTGGATGCCTGCCTGTGTGCATCTGAGTGACGTCCCCTAACAGGCCCTGACATTTTCACAGCAGTAGCTCTTGTGTCAAGCATAAAAGTTTAATAGGGTATATGATTTAGTGTCCTATTTGACAGTGGCTAAAATAAACATGGTGTCAATGCGCCATAGGCAGCTCCCAGCCTTATGAGCTGAGTAGGGGGGTTTGTTTCCCACGTGGTGTCGAGTGCAGTGCCGCAGGTGGCTCTTGAGGGCTTGACTGATTATTTGTGTGTGTGTGTGTGCGTGCGTGTGTGTGTGTGTGTTGTAGACTCCGACATGCCGGACCATGACCTAGAGCCGCCACGCTTTGCCCAGCTGGCTCTGGAGCGTGTGCTGCAGGACTGGAACGCCCTCAAGTCCATGATCATGTTTGGCTCCCAGGAGAACAAAGACCCGTAAGAGTCTCTCTAATCTCTTTCTTTCTCTCTCTCTCTATCTCTATCTATCTATCTCTCTATCGATCTGTCTGCTGCAACAGGGGTAGTGTAGAAGTGTCCTTATAGTATCTGACTTACAACTGTCATTTCTTGCTGTGATTGTGAGCAGTGAACTGTAGGTGGCAGTGATGGTCTGCTCCTGACGGCCTTTTCAAAGTCTGTGTGGTGCATGCATGAGAGAGGTGGAGATTAAACACAAAGCCTGTGTGTGTCCTGCGTGTGTCCTGCGTGTGTCCTGCGTGTGTCCTGCGTGTGTCCTGCGTGTGTCCTGCGTGTGTCTTGTGCCGTCAGGCTGAGTGCGAGCAGCAGGATTGCCCACCTTCTCCCAGAGGAGCAGGTGTATCTGAACCAGCAGAGCGGCACCATCAGGCTGGACTGCTTCACCCACTGCCTCATCGTCAAGTGTGCCCCAGACATTACGGTAAACAGCTCAGCTCTCACAATGTCTCTCCAGTCTCCACTTTAATCTATGCAGTTGTTGTCAACCCAGAAGGGCAGTGCATAGAAATAATTTTTAGTTTGCTTATCTGTGTGACCTTAGCATGACATTTGTGTGTGTGTGTGCTGTGTGTGTAGTTCATCGACACCCTCCTGGGCACGCTGGTGAAGGAGCTGCAGAATAAGTACACCCCTGGGAGGAGGGAGGAGGCGGTGACCGTCACCAGACGCTTCCTGCGGTCGGTGGCCCGTGTGTTTGTCATCCTCAGTGTGGAGATGGCCTCATCAAAGAAGAAAAAGTAAGCACTGGCTATAGACAACGGGTGTGATCACTATTGACACTCGGCTCTTATATTTCAACCTAGCTAGCTCGATTACTGTTGGGGGTTGGGCACTTGGACATTTAGATGTAAGGGATCTATATGATACAGCTCTTATATGATGTGGACATTTAGAAGTAAAGAACTATATGATATAGCTCTGAAATGATGTGGACATTAGGATGTAAGGATCTGTATGAGCTAGCACTTATATGACTTGTATGACAAACTCTCCAGAACTCTCCAGTGAAACTGAAATGTCTGTCCTCTTTGTTCCCCAGCAATTTCATCCCTCAGCCCATAGGGAAGTGCCGGCGTGTGTTCCAGGCTCTGCTGCCATACGCGGTGGAGGAGCTGTGTAACGTGGCCGAGTCGCTCATTGTGCCCGTGCGCATGGGCATCGCCAGGCCCACCGCCCCCTTCACACTGGCCAGCACTAGCATCGACGCCGTGCAGGGCAGCGAGGAGCTCTTCTCCGTGGAGCCGCTGCCACCCAGGCCCTCCCCAGACCAGTCCAGCAAGTGAGTCCTGGGTCATATTATTGTGGGTTTCTGTTTCGTCACTTGTGCTTCCACTACTATGATGATCTCACCAGGATAAAGTTGAGCGACCTTGTATTGTACAATATGGCATTGTACACCCTGGCTTCTGGTGGAAAATGCCTTGCAAAGCTAATCTCATTTTGTAGTACATTCCTCAGGTCTCTGTGGAAACATTTTCTGTGTTGTGACATTAGCTAGCCTTGAACCTCCTCGCTAGCTGGCACATTCAGATCCTAGAATTTGAAGGACTTGGAAAGTCCTTGAACAGTCCTTGAATTTGATGTTACCCGTGGTGTGGGACTGCAGCTTGATCCTGTTTGCTCTGTGTTTGATGGCCTTGTTGTGTGTTGCTGTGTTCTGCAGCTCCAGTCAGGCTGCCTCCTCGTACATCATCCGCACCCCCCAGCCACACCGCAGCAGCCAGTCTCAGCCCGTCCGCGGGCGCGACGAGGAGCAGGACGACATTGTGTCTGCTGATGTTGAGGAGGTAAGAAGTACATAACAACGCCCCCCAAAAAGCCCGACCATCAGCGGGTGGTGTCCTGTGTCCTGAAGGACAGGCACCTAAAAAATGTTTTGTGCACAGGTGGAGGTCGTAGAGGGTGTTGCTGGAGAGGAGGATCACCATGACGACCAGGAGGAGCAGGGAGAAGAGAACGCGGAGGCCGAGGGTCAGCATGACGAGCACGATGAGGACGGTGAGTGCCATTTTAAAGGTTGCCGCAGCCACCCACGTTCCTGGTTCACTCAACAGGGTCACGTTTTCCAGTCTAGTGTATTTATCTCTGATCATCCTCTGCACTCCGCCTCCAGGAAGTGACATGGAGTTGGATCTGCTTGCTGCGGCCGAGACGGAGAGCGACAGCGAGAGTAACCACAGCAACCAAGACAACGCTAGCGGACGGAGGAGTGTTGTCACGGCAGCAACTGCTGGATCTGAAGCAGGTGTGTAATTGTAGCGATGGCGACAGGGGTTACAGGGGGACAAGCGTTAGGCTGTGGAAGTAGTCAATAATTCATGTTTTAAAAGAAAGGCCAGCGTTTCACTACTCTACTGCCATTAGCACCACACAAGGAGTAACTGATAATATGAGTTACGTGGACAGTTAGTTTTTGATGTGAGTCTAGGGCTACACTAAATACGTTACGGAAATGTTATATTAAGTCAAGTCAAAATACATTTAGAGGACTGGTCTATTTTTTTTAGAATGTTTGCTGCGCTGCCTTGTCTGATGTAGCCAGTTCCATCATTATATAGTGCAAGCTAATTGTTATGGCAGATGCGTCTTTGACTTAACGCATCCGTAACGTATCCGGTGTAGCCTCGCCGTAAGGCACTGGCGCTGAAAGGGTTACTAGGTGTTTGAGAGCTCATGGCTGGCAGTTGTGTTGTGCGTGGAATGCGATGTAGTGTTTAGTTCAATGCCCTCTATTTCATTTGCAGGCAGTAGGGTGTCCCTGGCATTTCCCATATTTGGTATGGGCCTCTCTTTGTCTTAATGCATATATGTCAGGACCAGAGTGATGGTGGCGATTGCACACAGAGTTAATCTGGAGATGTGCCTTCAGTGTAGACATTCACCCCACCCCCACGTCAACCAGTATCTTGTGCTTTCTTAACCAATAACTGGCTTTCTCTTTCTTTTCACCCTAATAGAAAAATAACTTTGGTCTGAGTGCTTCTTGCTCCTGCTAACTTGTGTGGATGTGCATCAACCTGATAGAATGGAGCTTTTAATTTACTTTTACGTTGGAAAAATACATCTATAGTGTTGGTCTGGTTTGTTTGAAGCTATTCATCTTGAGCAACTAACACCACTGGTTGAATGAGAATCAACACTCACAGACACACACACATGTTGCTTTACCCACTTGTGTTTGAGTTTTGCTTTAGCCCGAGCCCCAGCAGAAGTCAATGCCTTGTGTGGTGCTTGTGTGCCTCGGTGTGTTTGTGATGTCAACACATAGTCCAGTTAGTAGCAGGTGTTCTTGAGGTGGATAGTGGTTTGGCATAAAGCACTAACCTACAACTCCCGTTGGGGGCATTCTGCTGCGTTTTGGCCACACTGACACCTCCTCTTCCTTCTCCTTTTTCACCTCCCTCCACCACCCCTTCCTCTTCTCCTCCCTCCACCACCTCTTCCTCTTCTCCTCCCTCCACCACCCCTTCCTCTTCTCACCCCTCTCTGTTTTGAACTCTCTTCCTCCTTCCGCTTTCCCCTTCAAGGTGCCAGCAGTGTCCCTGCCTTCTTTTCAGAGGACGACTCGCAGTCCAACGACTCGAGCGACTCGGACAGCAGCAGCAGCCAGAGCGACGATGTGGACCAGGAGACCTTCCTGGTGGACGAGCCGCTGGAGAGGACCACGGGCACGGCACACGCCAACAGCGCCGCCCAGGCCCCGCGCTCCATGCAGTGGGCTGTCCGTACCACGCCCAGTCAGCGGGCCGCCGGGGGCGCCCCCTCTAGCACCTCCACGCCTGCAGGTCCGACGCACGTCCCTCATCAACCTTTTACCTGCCAGACATTTTATAGTTGTCATTGCACTTGACTCTTTGTGTTCAATAATGACACCTTACACTCTCTGTGCTCTGTGTTTGTCAGTAGTTAAATTAGATAAGTAGTCTTGTCTGTGAGGTGTAAGGCAACCAGTGCCTTTACAAAAGCCTTTCCACAAAAGTGCCTTTACAAAAGCCTTTCCACAAAATTGAGGAATTGGTGCCTTTTACATGAAATGATGATGATTTCTTTGATGTTGTAAACATGCTGGTGTCATGAATGTTTTCACTGATGGAAGTGTGCGTCTCCCTCCTCTGCAGCGAGCTCCACGGGCCTGATCTACATCGACCCATCCAACCTGCGCCGCAGCAGCGCCATCAGCAACAGTGCTGCTGTGGCCGCCGCCGCGCTGGAGGCTAGCAACTCCAGCAGCTACCTGACCTCGGCCAGCAGCCTGGCCCGCGCCTACAGCATCGTCATCAGGCAGATCTCTGACCTCATGGGCCTCATACCCAAATACAACCACCTGGTCTACTCCCAGTACCCCGCAGCCGTTAAACTCACCTACCAGGATGCCGTCAACCTCCAGGTGCGTGTGGTGGTGGCAGCTACAAATTCAGTGTTGCCTAACAGGGTATAAATCCCTCATGTTTGTGTGCCAGTGTTAAAAATATCTACATGGATTTGCATTCATTTGGATGTTAGTAGTGAGTAGAAATTCTACTGCAAAGAATACTGGTTAAGAGGTCTTTTCACGGCTGTATTGAGTAATGCAGTTCATGTTTTGGGCCTGTGTGTTTCCAGAATTATGTGGAAGACAAGCTGATCCCCACCTGGAACTGGATGGTTTCCATCATGGACTCCACAGAGGCTCAGTTGCGCTATGGCTCAGCTCTGTCCTCGGCTGGAGACCCGGGTCACCCCAGTCACCCGCTACACGCCTCCCAACACGCCGGCCGCAGAGAGCGGGTGCCCGCCCGCGAGGAGACCAGCTTACGCACGTTGGAGGGACGCAGGTATACCTCTACACCTCCCGATGTAGCCAAGAAGTTTGCTCCATTGGGCCACGACTGTCATAAAGGATGCTTAGTGTTTTTGGCCACAGTAGTTTGTATTGTGACATACATTGTAGTATACTGGTACAACTACATAGTCTCCTTGTAATGAATGTAGTTTTGAACTTAGTGTTTTCTCGGCTGATTTATTGCATGTGCCCTTGGTCTAGGCGTGCTGCCACTCTGCTAACTGCTAGGCAGGGGATGATGTCGGCCAGAGGAGACTTCCTGAACTACGCACTATCGCTGATGCGCTCGCACAATGACGAGCACTCAGATGTGCTGCCTGTGCTGGACGTGTGCTCGCTCAAACACGTGGCCTACGTCTTCCAGGCCCTCATCTACTGGATCAAGGCTATGAACCAGCAGACCACACTGGACACACCGCAGCTGGACCGCAAGAGGTCAGTCGGTCTCCTATGTTTACTGTAGTCTTTTTTTGTTTTGTTTTGTTTTGTTTTTTCTTTAGTTTGACTGTGTGGTATATTAATGTAGCCCTGATGGGAGACTGACCAGTTGTATTCTGCAGGAATCGAGAGATTCTGGAGCTTGGGTTGGACAACGAGGATTCGGAGCACGAGAACGACGAGGACACCAATCAGAGTAAGTGTGAGCGGAGAGCGCTGTTAACACGCATTCAGATTCACATCTGCTCTTACTTTTGACTTGGTGCTCTTTGGACCAACAACAAAAAACAACAAATCTGAGTGAACTTTATGAGTTTGACGTGAAAGTGTGAAACTTTAATTCAAGTCCATACCATTACGTAACTACTGCCGTTAGGTTTTGCATTGGAATTGGAAGAGGGACACAAGAGGAAGGCAGTTAGGCAGAAAGGAGGCAAAAAGAAGAGGGCTGCAGTCAAAGGTACCGTCTAGCAGAGGCAGTCTGACAACCAGCCTTTTGGTTCCTAAACATGTGTGTTGACTTGGTCTCTGAGCTTTTTTGGGTTGTGACTGCTGTTCTCTTTTCGTGTCCTGAATGTTTGCATGGCTTCACTCCAGACGATGCCATTCTCTCTTTTCAGAAACCTTCCAGGAACCCTGGATGAGCTTTGCTTGTGTCTGGATGCTGCGCTCTGGTCTGATGTTCTAGCCTCTTGTGTTCTTCCCAGGTTCCACACTGCAGGACAAGGACGACGAGCCGGTCCCGGCAGAGACGGGACAGAATCACCCCTTCTTCCGCCGCTCAGACTCTATGACTTTCTTGGGCTGCATCCCGCCCAATCCCTTTGAAGTGCCCTTGGCCGAAGCCATCCCATTGGCTGATCAGCCTCACCTCTTACAGGTAAGCGCCAGGCTCCCAGCTCTCGTCTCCCCACCACACCGAACTGTGCAGTGGACATCAGGCTGTCTGTTGCTGTCGCTGACTTGTCTTCATCTCCCTCTTTTGCCTTTTGGCAGCCCAATGCACGGAAGGAGGATCTGTTTGGTCGACCAAGCCAGGGCCTCTACTCCTCCTCTTACATGGCCAGCAAAGGTCTGGCTGACATGTCGGTGGATAGGAACTGCTTAGAGGTAAGCAGCCTTGTTAATATCTTGCTACGTGTGTTCCAAAGATTGAAAATCTGTAAACTTTGACGATGCTTTCGGCTTTTAGTTATTTAAACCACGAGTAGACCACTTATCACCAAGTCATTCTCAGATGGTGGGAACCCTGTCTCTACAGATTCTGCCCACTAAGATGTCGTACTCGGCCAACATGAAGAACGTGATGAGCATGGAGTCCCGGCCCCGGGGCAGCGAGGATCAGGCCGCCGGCGAGCAGGAGATGGACACCTCCAAGCCTGGCCCCTCACCTCACGACCTGGCTGCCCAGCTCAAGAGCAGCCTGCTGGCTGAGATTGGCCTCACCGAGAGCGACGGACCTCCACTGCCCTCCTTCAGGTAGGGCTGCCAACCGAGGAACTGTAAACAGTAGGGCTTTGTTGACATAGCTATTGAATGTGTGGGAACAGCTTTCATTCAACCACAACCAGCTGACTGTTCCTGTTAACAAATGGTACTTTTACGTAGCCTGGGTAAACCTCGGCCATCCTGCTGGCAAATTTGAATTCAGTCTGCAGATCTTTCTGAAGTCGAGCCTATTATAGCCCATTTAAGGTTTACCAAAGACCCATGAACCTATGACAGCTGTTTATGGGCAGTGCAGTGCATTCAACACAACCAGTGATCTTGCCAGCGTTAAACCATAGGCCATAGACCATAAATTGAGACTGAATTTAAACAACTGAATTTAAAGCCATTGTCTCCAAAAAAAAGAAGTGTTTGCTACATGTCCAAAAGGATTTGATTTAACTTTTCATTTTCACACTGGTTAGGCTATGGTAATGAGAAGTGACCTCCTTTCCATTGACAGCTTAGATTTGTGTAGTGGGCTGGCCTCACCCAGACACACTTGTATACATTTGCTCTGCTCCTCTCTTTTTAAGAATGACCAGTACTGACTGACTCGGAGTTTTTAAACCAGTGGAATGTATTAGTCTGTGTGAAGTAATGTGTGTTTGGTGTGTGTGTGTGTGTGTGTCAGACCCCACTGTAGTTTTATGGGGATGGTGATCTCTCATGACATGCTGCTGGGCCGCTGGCGGCTCTCTCTGGAGCTGTTTGGAAGAGTCTTCATGGAGGACGTGGGCGCTGAGCCAGGATCAGTAAGTACATCTGCACATCTCTGCCGGTCTGACCACTTAGATGACTATCAGTGGTCTGTTTAGGCTCAGAGAGGAACAATGAAGTTTAATCAGTTTTATTTAATGCTGGGGGATTCAGTGCATAAAGCTGAATACCTCTTTGGGTATTGAAATGAATCGGTGTGATAGTGTGAGAGTTTGAGGTTTGCTGTCTATTTGAATCCCCGACAGATCCTGACAGAGCTGGGTGGCTTTGAGGTGAAAGAGTCCAAGTTCCGTCGGGAGATGGAGAAGCTACGCAACCTGCAGTCGCGGGACCTGGCGCTGGAGGTGGACCGCGACCGCGACCAGCTTATTCAGCAGACCATGCGGCAGCTCAACACCCACTTCGGCCGCCGCTGCACCACCACGCCCATGGCCGTGCACCGCGTCAAGGTCACCTTTAAGGACGAGCCGGGCGAGGGCAGCGGAGTGGCGCGCAGCTTCTACACGGCCATTGCTCAGGCCTTCCTGTCCAACGAGAAGCTGCCCAACCTGGACTGCGTGCAGAGCGTCAGCAAGGGCATGCAAGCCAGTAGTACGTAGCCCTGCTTTTAATGGACATCACACTACACAGAATCAGATTTACCTTCCTGGGTTATTTTACAATCCCTGCCTCTCTTGTGGCATGCTGCATCTTTTACAGCAGTCTAGACTCATGTAGACAAAATGGTTGCTTTTGTTGTTACTGCAGTTGTTGATTTGACTTGAACATAGGAGAGCAACATTTGAAAGGCTTACTTCTGACATCTTTGGCTCTTAGATGCCTGTTTTATTAACTGATTGCTTTCGTGTGTGTGACCAGATCTCATGCAACGACTGCGGAACCGAGATCGAGAGAGGGAAAGGAGGAGTGGGGGATTACGAGCTGGCTCCCGACGGGACCGCGACAGGTGGGTTGGTTTGCTGATCTTCCTGGTGTTAGTGTGGGGTCCCATGGCAGTTATGGCCTCAGTCCTAAACTGACTGACTGTTGTCTTGTGTTTGTGCGCTCCAGGGACTCGAGAAGGCAGCTGTCCATCGACACGCGGCCCTTCAGGCCCGCCTCGGAAGGGAACCCCAGTGACGAGCCGGACCCGCTACCTGCACACAGACAAGCGCTGGGGGAACGGCTGTACCCCCGCGTACATGCCATGCAACCGGTATGCTCCTGCAGGGTTTGAATTATACATCCCGTCAAGTCAATTTTGTTATATAGCACAGTTGAAAACAACACAAACTGACCTAAAGTGGTTGACAAGAAATATATTTGTCTAGATATATGCATTTTGAAGCAGCAACTGTATGTCAAGAGATACGGTAACCTGTGTCAGGTTGAAAGAGCGAGAGCTGAAGAAGTATTGTGTGGGTTGCAGGCGTTTGCAAGTAAAATCACGGGGATGCTGCTGGAGCTGTCCCCTGCTCAGCTGCTGCTGCTCCTGGCCAGCGAGGACTCGCTGAGGGCCCGCGTGGAGGAGGCCATGGAGCTCCTCATCGCACATGGAAGGTATGCACTGCAGCTGCTGCTCATGCCAATGCTTTATCTGAAAGGACTGGTTTACCCTGTCCTGTTCTCTAAGTCAGAGGTTGAAAATGTCTTGGGTTTCATCAGTAACCCATGAAGGCGTGCCTTGCGTATTAATGTTTTGCCCTTTCGATTTCCCTCCCAGGGAAAATGGTGCTGACAGCATATTGGACCTCGGTGTCCTGGACACCCCTGAGAAAGCACAGGTTAGTTTTGTACACAGAGATCTCCTGCTTTCACATGTGCTGTTCACTGTTGTTTAAAGGTCTCACTTCCTCATCCTCATGCATGTTTAGAGTCTCTGCCGTGGTAACATAGGTCTTCTCCTCTCCATTCTATCCCTACAGCAGGAGAACAGGAAGAGGCACGGATCCACCCGCAGTGTGGTGGACATGGAGCTGGATGACCCTGATGACGGGGATGACAACGCCCCCCTGTTCTACCAGCCAGGCAAACGGGGATTCTATTCCCCACGACCGGGCAAGAATACGGAGGCCAGGCTCAACTGCTTCCGCAACATCGGCAGGTAAGGACTCTCAGCCCTGCCCTGCTGCACTTCCATTGTCCTTTGCTCTGTTGAAGGCCTGCTCTAAGGCCTGCTGCCCCATAACAGTGATGGTGAATGTCTAAGTGATGGGTTTGCTTTTCTTTTTTCAGAATATTAGGGCTTTGTTTGCTGCAGAATGAACTGTGCCCCATTACTTTGAATAGACACGTCATCAAAGTGCTGCTCGGGAGAAAGGTAAGCACACTGATCGTTTACTCCTTTTTTGTTTTAGCCCTTTTTATATTTCCCCTGTCTTTATTCTGTTCATTACCATCTGATGCAGGTGGCCTGTATATTTCATAGGGTGCCATTTTCCGAGCCGTTTGCACCTTTTGTTCACAGGTGAACTGGCACGACTTTGCCTTCTTCGACCCGGTGATGTACGAGAGCTTGAGGCAGCTAATCCTCCACTCCCAGGCTGGGGAGGCCGAGGCGGTGTTCTCAGCCATGGACCTGGCCTTTGCCATCGACCTCTGTAAGGAGGAGGGCGCTGGACAGGTACACGGACAGCTCTCCTTCTCTGAGTCTTGAAGTGTTTAATTTCATGTAGTTATTTCACCATGGAGAATGTTTTAGAACCCTCATGGAGTCTTTGTCGTCTCCTTCTCCAGGTGGAGCTCTTGTCTGGAGGGGTGAACATGCCAGTGACCCCTTTGAATGTTTATGAGTACGTGAGGAAGTATGCAGAGCACAGAATGTTGGTGGTTGCAGAACAGCCTCTGCATGTAAGTATGCTGTATTGCCCTTGGACTCGGGAGGGGAAATTGTTTGCTTGCAGTGAAGTGTTTGTTTATTTCATGCTCTTGTGTTGATAGTCATGTATGTTGGGACCATGTGACTTACGTTGCTGGGGACATCATCTTGTCCTTCGTACTGCTGTCAGTTACTGGCATAGCCTCAGATAGTGGCCTCTCTGTCCAGCTTGCTTTCCTCTTATGGTGTAACTGTCCAGGCGTGAGTTTCTGGAAATAAAGTGATATAATTAGGTCAAGGCATGAGGTAATTGGAGTGGTCATGTGCTCTCTGGCAGGCAATGAGGAAGGGGCTCCTTGATGTGCTTCCCAAGAACGCCCTGGAGGACCTCACTGCAGAGGACTTCCGGCTGCTGGTCAATGGCTGTGGAGAGGTCAATGTGCAGATGCTCATCAGCTTCACCTCATTCAACGATGAATCAGGTAAGAATTGCTCAGACCATATTGAGACTTTGAAATAATGACTGCCAAAAGGATGTCATGTTTTTGTTCATTTTTTCTTTTTTTTGTAGACACTTAAAAATGTATAGTCAAATATAACGGTTAGATTTCTTTCCTAGATGGCTGACTTGATTCAAAATCTTTTGTATAATTGCTTCAGTGATTTACGGTGTGTTGAATCTGCAGGGGAAAATGCGGAGAAACTTTTGCAGTTCAAGCGCTGGTTTTGGTCCATCGTTGAGAAGATGAGTATGACAGAAAGGCAGGATCTGGTAAGACATTATTCTCTGAAATTGTTGATTTTTGAACGTGAATGCGAAATGATATGTGTAAGTGGATATCCATTCAAGCTCACTGATTTGTTCAAAGGAACAGGCTGGGAGAGGGATAGCAAATGAAAATATGATAATCGTTATATACAATGCTATATGAATTCTATTTATATGCCATATGAATTCTGTTTATGCAAGCAAAAACTAATCATCAATCTATTGGCATTTTAAAAATAATTGATTAATTGCCGAATGTCTAGCAAAGAAAATAATTGAGAGATGAATCTAGTCAAGCAACCCTTAATAGCAGGCATAAATACCTCACTTACTAATTCCTTCCGCTGTCCACTGCAGGTGTACTTCTGGACCTCTAGCCCATCTCTGCCGGCCAGTGAGGAAGGCTTCCAGCCGATGCCCTCCATCACCATCCGACCCCCAGATGACCAGCACCTGCCCACCGCCAACACATGCATCTCCCGCCTCTATGTGCCACTGTACTCCTCCAAACAGATTCTCAAACAGAAACTCTTATTAGCCATCAAGACCAAGAACTTCGGTTTTGTGTAGAGGTTGATGGAAAAAAACATGTTTACTGTTGTGTAATATTACTAGTTCCATTTTTGTAGATTTATTTTTTGTCTATACAATTTTATGGAATTTAAAGAAATGCTGTCGCATCCCTGGTGGTAATTTTGGTCTGTTGTGAAAACAGACGGCTTGTTCTTATTTTATTTTCTTTTATTTTGTTTTTTTTTTATTATTATTATTTTCCTGAAATAAATATACATTCCTGCATTGGCTTTGTGAAGTTGAACCCACAGCTCTCAGTTCCATTGGCTTGAACTGTAATGTCCCAGGAATCATCTGTTCGACATAAAACTGTCTGCCGAGCCCCAGCCAAAGATGACAGCAGAAAATATTTAACAAAAAAAAAAAATTACACTGTGATAATGAATTTTTTTTCTTCCCCTTCTGCCCATGACAGAAAACTTACTATCACTGAGAGATCACAGCTGCCTTTGTGGAAAGTCATTTTTTCTTGTATAGGGGGAGTAGGGAATTTCAGAATAAACTTGGATGCAACTATTGGCTTTTTGGTCTTGTTTTACCTTTGCCACCTGGATAATAGTAGTACAAACTGGAAGTTGCAGTAGACTTATTTAAACGTGCCTAGTTAGGAGATGAGTTTCAATTGACCTCTTTAAACTTAAATTATTTTGGAGACTGAGTGTCTATCTAAAATTATGTTTCTACTTCTCAAAAATGGTAATGTATGACTTGGATATGTTAACTTGTAATGGTCAACTACCATGAAAGTGAAGGGATTTAAAACGTGTACACATTTCCGGATTCTAGCAAGTTCAATTAAGGTCGACGTCTCTGGCACAGGAATCGGCATTGCGCAGTCGAGAGTTTAGGACGTATCATGTGCGCCAGGTTTCATGCCACGTTTTACAATTCTCGATCAAAGTCAAACGGCCAAGTTTCACAGAGGGTGGGTAATGAATCGGTAGTAGTAGTACTAAGCAATGCGCTGAAATGCTGTCCAAGAAATAAGATTAACAGGAAAAAAGTGAAAGGGACACTTGTGCTGCGCCCCTTGGAAAAAAAAGCCCATATGCCCCCTTACGAGAGATTACGCCAACCCACCATGTGGTGACGCTATCCAATCAACGGCAAGTATTCTGAAGTTTCAATCCATTGGCTAGTTTCGAGAATTAGCTAGCTAACCGAGTAGACAGATTCTGCCGATTTATCCCTCTGATGCTTGATTTTAGCAAGTACGTTTGTGATTATAGATAATCCATTTGTGACTAGGTCATCTTGTTCTTATTAGGCAGCGTCTGTATTAAAACGGTGAGCGAAAACCTATCAATAAACCGGCGGAATACCAACTCTCGGAAACCAAGGTGATTGCCAAGAATCTATTAGCTAGCTAGCTTTCTGAACGCCCGCAAGCTTGCTAACGTCAGTCTGGTGATCTGAACTCCGTGAAGATTACTTATTTTCGAGGTTGTTTGCAAACAGCGTGGTAAATTATGTTGATATAGTTTATTACGCAGAACACGTTACTGTCCCGACCTAGTGTAACATGGCAGCGAACTGGCAGGATGCTGCTACTCAGCAGGCTGAGCAGTTGGCGGCCCGTTTGAAGGAACTCTTGTCGTCTGGCCTAGGCTATCTCAACTCAGAACTCGGTGTGGATTTGGGTCTGAAGCCTGATCTGTATCCGCCATGGGTTATCCTCTCAACGGCATGTATGGGATTATTGGTGATTGTGGTAGTTTGGGCCTTTGTTTGTCGTTGTCTGTTTAAGGGTAATGTTAAGTCGAAAAGAACTGTTGAGACCACAGCGGAGACTGTGAAACCAACTGTGAAGAGTACCAAACCCGAAGATCAGAAGAAGAAAAACAAAAAGAAACCATCGGAAAAGGTAGTTAACATATCTTTGCCAAAAAAACACTCACATGACCCGGTGACATTAGCCACATTATTCAGGAACTTGTTGAAAGCAGCTTGTTGGTTGGTGAGCCAAGTAAACCAGCAAAGTAATGTTAGCTTTTTAGCTAGCCGTGGCTAACCGTCTAACTTAAGCTTTTACCGGTGTTGGGCCCTAGCGTTACTTTTCGATTGGCGAACAAGTGCACAGGTATATCATATTTCAAGATAACATTGGCTCCGTTCATGTATTGGAAGGCCATTCTAATATTTGTTAGTTAAGTAAAAAGCCAAAAGAAAAGTGTTTGGCAACATAAGTCTACAGATTAGTTAACATTATCTGCCGTGGTGCCTGGTAGTTCAACGACCTAGCTAGGCAGCTAATTTAAGAATTTGTGTTGTAATGTTCTGAAAATAAAACAAGGCCCCGATATAGTCAGTGGCTGGTTTAAAACAAAAATGCATAGATGCCGGCCCATTGATGACATTACCGGAACGTTAGGTCTTAACTGACTCAACTATTTTGTCAAGATTGATAATGCTATAATATTACTAAGTTGTATGAAATAAGTGTCTCTTGTAGTTTCAGTAAGTATAAAGACAAGGTTGTCGTTTGGTATGTTTGGTCATTTTCTCGCCCTCCCATCTTATCTGGATGTGTCAAATACCTAGGTATGTAAATAATATTTTCCACAAATGCCACCATCTCAATATTTCACAGAAACCACAAGCAAACGGTCGCCCAGTTGCCGAAGAACCGCCGGAAGTCAAAGTGACTGAAGAAATTCCAACTGTTCAGCAACCTGCACCAGAAAACAAGACTGACAAGGTGATGATTTGGTAGATTTTTGGAAACTTTGATTATATTCAGGACCTCCGAGGTTCCCATAAATGCACATAACGTCTTAAACCAATCACATTCACAAAAGATTCATTGTCAATTGATAACCCTTCAATGAACATGCCCCCCACCACGCCTTTCCTTAACAAAGAAGCCAGAAGCATAAAAGCATTAATTACACTGCATTTTGAAAACCAACCAATTCTAGGAATTGGCTTGTCAGGCCCTACAGGCCCATTAGGTGTCCAGGGACAACACCTGCTTGTCGTTGCTAACTTACAGTGAAAGCACAGTGATAGGACTGACCCAGCTGCTGGTGTCAGGTTGCAGTCTGAATTTGCAGATTCAGCTATTGCAGCTTCAGAATTTCACTTCATCCAAATTTAGTGCACCCAGTTTTGTCTCGGTATTAATTTATCTCAGTATAATTAAAGTAGACATGCTAATTGACTGGTCTACTATTTTATGATGAAACATAAATGTTGTCTTGCTTTTTTCATGTAATTACTTATTTTTGGTTGGTGAACGCAGTTGCCAGTCTCCTATGTCAAATCATTATCATTTTTTTCTGCTGCAAATTTTTTAGAGCTTTTGGGGTAAAATGACTTTAATGACTTTAATGCTGATATAGGTAAAGACCAAGAAAAAGAAGCCGAAACCTGCTGTTGTCCCAGAGGCCCACCCGCCCACCTCTCCTCCTGCCAAAGACCCTGAACCAGAAGGTAACCTACTTAGCAAATCACAAAGGTTTGGCTCACTGATTCTTCAGTGTTTTGCATTGTTCTCTTGTAACGGAAGTGGTAAATAATAGTGCAGGATGTCAGGATTCCTCAGCAGATGTTGCAATGCCTGGCTGAGTACCAAGGTTAGAAACAGTTAGTGATCTTGTAGCAGTACGAGTGCATTAGTAGATGTTTCATCAGTTGAGGCGTGACATGAAAAATGGAGGTGCTTTATTCCCACTTCTTACATTCTTGTTTAGCTTGAAGGGGAGTAATGATTTATGGTGCACATTTGATTATCACTGTTTTTTCTCTCCTTTTTTCATCACTGCAATTGTGCTTGTATTTTTCACACGTCAGCAAATGCTGCTTTTTTCACAGTATGTGGTTGGATTCTATGCACGTGGTTAAATAATTTTTGAATTGTGCAGCGGTGCCTCTGAGAGAGCTCAGGCTCATTTCATATGATGTGCCTTCATCCATGAATCCCTTGGACCCTACTGCGTGTCATCTGCACGGTTGTAGGCGCCTTTTTCACAAAATGGAGGCAGGCCAAATTGCTGCACGTGTGCGTGAGCACCAGGGTTTGATATTCTGCTCTGACATCCAGGGGACTGGGAGACCAAAGTCAGCAACCGTGAGAAGCGTCAGCAGAAGCGGAAGGAGAAGGGCACTGGTGACGGCTCACCCAGCCCAGGTGGAGTGGAGCCTCCCGCCAACTCCTCCCCAGCTCCTGAAGCAGCCAAGCCCACCAACCAGAAGAAGAGCAAAGGTACAGTTACAGCCCAACTCATAGGTTGACTGCATGTTGTTGCACATAGACCCATGATCAGTGAACACACCAAGTTGCCATTTGTCATCATAGTGTCACAACAGCTGTGTCCTTGCTATGCTATACTAGAGATAGAAAGATTGTGTGTGTGACTGTGAGTGTATGTGTGCGCACGCATGCATGTACAATATAAGATTTTGTCTCGTCAGTGGCTCGCTGCAGGCAAACAGATGGCTAATTTGTAGTTGAGGTGGAAAGTGCTGTCTCGCCCCTAGGGAGTTGTTCCATGTGACACTTTCAGTTCCCAAAGTTCTAAAAGAGGCACCTGAGAGATTGCCTCTCCCAGTCTTCCAAAGAGAGAGTCATACGATATAACTACATAGGCATAGAAGAAAATATTTGTGTCTATTAATTTTTGGCATGTTTGTCAGTATGATATTAGACACATGACATTTTAAATTGATGAAGCTTGAAGAAATGTATACAAGCCTTTCAAACCATTTTTTATGAGGCCTTAAGATTAAGATTGCTTCAGATGTTTTTGTTTTTTAAGCAGAATATTTGATAGGGTAAGGGGCAGGGCCGTTCTATTGCATGTTATAAATCTTTGTGTCTTACATTTATTTGAACACTTTCTCCTTGAGCACTGTTTGTGTTGCGGTCTGTGCGTAATAGTACTGCATTTAATGTATATATTTGCCTCTATTGCAGGAGAGAATGCTCGGGCCAAACCTGCCAAAACGGAGCCTGTGGCTCCTCAAGGTAAAAGTCAGCTGGCAAAAACATCAGTCTCTCCAATGTTGGCCTGGTCTGTCAATGCCATTACCTATTTTTTGCGCTCTTCTTAATTACTGAAAGCAGTACTGAAAATGTCTGTATGATGACCGTTGTTAGAATGGTCTTTTTGCATTTCATTTGCAAATGGCATCAGCATGTAAGACTGATTAGATGCGTGTGTCCTCCAGTGACGGCCCAGTGGGAGGACAATGCAGCCGTGAATGGAGGGGAATGGAACAACGTTGGCGTGAAGGTTCTGCCCAAGAAGCAGGCTCCAAAGGCAGAGAAGTGGACCCCCCTGCCCCAGACGGCTGCCCAGCCCAACCCTGAAATGTCGGTCTGGGGCCAGGAGATTGAAGGTATGACTGGAAATGAGTACTGCAACCTTCCCATGTTTGGCATATCTGCAGCTGGTCATTATCTGTACTGGCACAAGCCACGCTGGAGTCCTGCTGAATACATGTTGATGTGTCAGAGGAAAGCATACGTTGTGTCACTGCTGTATGGAGAGAAAGGCCAAGCGTAGTAAAGTTATTTATTCTGTGGTCTTTTCAGGATGGACTGTTGTTGACAGGGGAATCCCATCTGCTTTCCCTGGACTGGGCCTCACTGCATCTGGTAAATTGCTCACCTCTGTAACATTTCATGTTTTACTATATTTATAAACCACTATGTCTTTATAATGCCTCAGCCCTTTCTCTCTGTGAATACTCCCACCTGTAGGAGGTGCAGTTTGACCACTGTATAATATCGGTCCTACTGAAATGCCTTTTGTAATGAAGGCTTGTGGTTTTGAGGTGTGTTTTGGACAGCTGATCAGAGCAGCTAGTTTTTAGTGGTTGTTTCTCTGCTCTTCCAGCTGTGGAGACTAAGCCTGTGACAGAGGTGAAGTGGGCTGAGTCGCTTCCAGTGGACGATGAGTGGTCAGGACTGAGTAAGGCTTCCCCTTATGTTTCCCTCAGACTCACACTCCAGCTCCTCACAAAATGTCTGATCAAGTATTGCAATCTCAAATAGTGTCTGCGATTGTGCTTCTGTGAAGGCTTATTAACTGCAGTGTTGCTGGTTGTGTTGTAGACGGCATGACTGTGGACCCGTCCTCTGATTGGAACGCTCCGTCTGAGGAGTGGGCAAACTATGAGGAGCCAGAGGCCCCCGCCCCTCCCCCAGAGCAGCCCTCCAGCACCCCTCTGACCAACGCTACTGCTGTCGAGGCACAGGTGGGCCATCTAGCCGTTAACACCACCAGAGAACTGGTGTAGAAAGTTTCTCCTATTATTTCTTTATTTTTCTTTAAAATGTCCCCATTTACACTAATGTGGCATTAATCTGGTGTAGATCTGTTGAATTTCGGTGGAGAGAATGTTGGTTTATTTATCCTTCCTCTCAGTCCAGTTTATGTCTGAAGAATAAAATGGAAGGATCTTCATGACAGCTGTAGCTTCTCAGCTAGACTCCCTAGCAGTGAGTAAAAGCTCTCGTCCATGTGAGGGAGAGCGAGAGGAATGCCCTCCCCTCCTCCACACACCTTGGCCCTGGAGCAGGGCAGGAGTGATTACAAGGCAGGAGTGGCCTGTAAAAACACTGCTGCTGTATCCTGTTTGCGCCGTGGCCCAGGGCCTGTTTAGGTGAGCAGGGATTTGAGCTGACCTGGAATCAGCCTCTTGCTATGCGGAACAACGGTTCAATCGCAGGCGTGTTGAGCCGCTGGTTATGACGTGCGTGCTCAACAGGGAAACATCTGGCACCTCATTTGTTACTCTGCCAGCTCTGCGGAGACGCTGTGTTTGAGCAGTTACCTCATAAATCCACAGACAACCCCACCTAAAGCTGTCCTCTGTTGTTTGGCAAACGTCTTCTGTGGACAGAGAGTCTGCATGCCTTTAGGCACCTGTGGAGATGCTGAAACCCTCAATCTGTGTGAATGGCAGGGCTCTGATGAGGACAAGGACAAAGCTGAGAGTGCCACGGCCGAGAGCGGCAAGAGCAAGAGGAAGAAAAAGAAGAAGAAGAAGGCTGAGGAGCCAGCTGCTCAGGTACAGATCTAGTGCACCACACTCACATTGGCCCTTTGCTGTGCTCCGTCACCAAGCCAGCTTGTGGCCCTGCTGATTGCATGTAGTGGTGTTAATCACCCACACCACCACTAGACGGCACAGGAACTTGTTACATTCCATGAGCGTGAACCGTGCTGGTGTTTCGCTGTTCAACACTAAACGTGTACTCCCAGTTCTTCGAAACTGTTCTGAATTTGATCATTATTTTGTCTTTCGTATTTAATGTTTGTGTTCACCATGGTATGCAGAGCCCAGCTGCAAGGTCAGTGAGCAGGCTATCCGTGATCTTGAGCCAACAGTAGGGAGGGGAAACCCAAACGTGTCTCTCTGTCTCCCTCTCTCCAGGAGGAGGTGAAGGAGGCCGCGGTGGAAGTAGCGACTCCTCCCCCACCAGCACAGGCCTCCACCAAAGCTGTTAAGGCCAATAAGAGCACCAAGCCTCCCAAGCCGTCCGCTGGTCCCACTGAGGTCTGCACCCCACCCAGCCACTATCTGTTCCATAGGAATGGACACCATGTTAGAGCTACTCTCATGTCAGGGACAAGTGATTGCAAAGTTAGACAGTATTGCAAGTTGTCAGGCATGTATGGTGTTGAATGCCTTTTTGAGGCTTAGCTGCCACACACCTGCAGGTTATTTACCTCATACATGTTGACACACCTGTACTGAAATGTATTGTCCAGAACCTATGGCTCTGGTATATTCCATACATGCATGTCTGAAGACAGAGTTCTGTCAGTAGTATCAAATGGAAAAGTGCCCAGCTGTGAGTGTTTGACAAGCTCCAGTACTAAATTGGCTTGAGAGACTGATACTGATACAGTGCTACTTTGTCACAGACTGATCCGGCCCGAGTCGCTGTGCAGGAGAAAGTCGCCCAAAAGATCCCTTCCCAAGTGCCACAGGGGCCAGCTGACACTAAAGCCACTGCCAAACAGCCTGCCGGCCCACCCCCTGCCCATGGTGAGTTTTCACACACACACACACACGATCAATTCTCCCTCACTGCTGGGAAGACACTCCGGGCGCTGAGGATGGTAAGATGATCAGACACAGTTGGTCGATACATTAATGAACTGGGAACACTGAGCAGCTCAGTTTACACATCCAGCTTGTTTACTTGCACTTGAGCCAGCGAGGCCACTCAAGGCCCCCACAGAGCTCCAGTGCTGCAGGTACTCCTCACAGAGCTCCAGTGCTGCAGGTACTCCTCACAGAGCTCCAGTGCTGCAGGTACTCCTCACAGACCTCCAGTGCTGCAGGTACTCCTCACAGAGCTCCAGTGCTGCAGGTACTCCTCACAGAGCTCCAGTGCTGCAGGTACTCCTCACAGAGCTCCAGTGCTGCAGGTACTCCTCACAGAGCTCCAGTGCTGCAGGTACTCCTCACAGAGCTCCAGTGCTGCAGGTACTCCTCACAGAGCTCCAGTGCTGCAGGTACTCCTCACAGAGCTCCAGTGCTGCAGGTGCCACTGCTGTTGTTTACTGTCAACCTCATGTGGATGGTTCTGCCTTTGGCCTAAAAGGCAAATGTGACTTGCACTTTTACACACCTGCAGAAGCCCATTGTATAGCTTGTGCTTTTAATAGTCCTCATGGTGTGTGTGTGGAAATCTGCAGATATTAGAGTTCACTCTGTTACCGCTGAGCTTTTACTTTTAACTAGAGCACTTCTTGCTCTGTCAGTAATCACCCATTCAGCCTTCATTCTGGCCTTACAGCTGAGCTTCACGCGAGGTGATGAGATTGAAGTGCTGTGCTTCCTCTTATTAAATAACCTTCCCTTCCCTTGTGTGTAAAGGTCACGTTCCTCGCATCCATGGGCTCTCCACGGCGTGTGTGTGTGTGTCCTTTTACTACTTCCATCTTGTGTGATAGTCGCTGGCTGAGCAGCTTTTTCCTGTTGTGATTTATGGGCCAATGGTGAGGAAGTGGCTGGCCCATATGGTCTGTGCTCCATGCTGAAGCAAAGGCAGTCTGCTCTGCCCCGTCTGCCTGCCCAGCCGTCTGGGTGTCTGCCTGTCTTCATCACCAATGCATCCAGCACACAGCCTCTGGACCTCTTCTCCCTCTGCTCTCCTTACACTCCACAGTGCTCTTATCACACGGCAACCTCGGAACGAGGAAGCTGTAGTATGTACTGGAGGGGGCTCTAAAATTTGTAATTATGTAGCTGGTTTATTAAACAACTGTTGTGTCACATGACACTTTTTTTTCCACAGAAAGTGTATGCAAGTGCAACAATGAATATCATCATCTTCCAGATGTTCAAGATCAGTGATCATTTACACCTTTATGACTTCTCTTGTGTTTCCTCCTCCAGACAAGCCGGAGGCCAAGCAGGAGTCTCCCAAACAGGCGAAGAAGAAGAAGGCCAGGAGAGAAACATGAGCTGCACACTGGCACCAAGAGATTATATGCAAAAAAAAAGAAAAAAAAAAGATGGAAGATGGGGGGGGGGGGGGATTTTAAGACCAGAAAGATGATGCATATGCAATACTGAAGAGTGTACAGACTTTTGTATGAAATGACTACTTTTTTTAAAACAGAAGACATCAGTCGCTAGTCTCACCTTCTTTGACCTTTGTGTGAATGAAATTAGATGATGCACTGTCCACTATGTGAGATCCTGTAGTGGATGTTCCAGGAGATGAATTTTGTATATTGTCATTATGATTGTTTTGCTTTGTTTCCTTTTGTTCATTATTTGTGTTAAGAGTACATTGAACAGTGCTGATGGTTGTGGCTCTAGCTGTTTTTGCAGTGTTGATGCAAGGCAAGGGGTCTGGTCCTGATGTCAGCATGTCCAGTGGTTTTGCTAAACTGCTAGCGTATAGCACTGTGTTTCTGATGCAGCTTCTCTCACCCTCTGCTGAAGCTCTTGCTGACGTCACACATGTGACGCCTGAACTGGATGCCAGGCATGTATCCCACGGCCTTTTTGGGCAGAGTCAGCTTCCCTCTTCAGCTCCTGGGTAATGCCCTCACATGTCAGTAGGGACCTTTCAGATAGCTGACAATTACAGCACCCCACAACACTAAAGTGTGTTCTGCTTTTCTGTGGGATTATATCATGTCTTGCTTTGATTGATTGCATCTCGGTGTCTAAAATGTCCTGCAACATTTGATTGGTACAGCCATGACACATCGACACATATTTCTAACCTCTGCAGATCAGAATGCCAAGCCATATGGAAGAAATATAGTAATAATAATTTAAACAGGTGGTTTTCTATTGTTTAAGATTGAGCTTTGAAATGTGCTGTGTATTACACTTCCAACATATCTGTTTGTTTGTGTGCGTGTGCGTGCGTGCGTGCATATTCTGCTGTTGATCTGTGTGAAATAGCTGTTATCTGTCTGAGGAGTAATCATGTAAGAATGAAGGAGAGATTTTCAACCGCTTCAAACTGTTTTCATCAGTATCACATCAGGAACAAATGATAATGCCTTATTAACTCTTAGGAAACATATACTTGTTGTCAGCTATTTCATGTGTGGTATGTGATGAATGCAGGGCAGAGGAAAAAAAAAATGATGGGGGTGGGTAGAGGTGTGATGGCAGAGTGTTTGTGCGCTGTTGGGAGTTTTAATTGTCTTCATATGCCTACAACCTTGTAGACTGTGATGCTGGTTAATTTTCTTCCATTGTCTCCCTGCCTATTTCAGGCTGTGCATTTGATGTTGCAGTAGCAGCACTTGCACAGCACAGTTATTGCACCAGTGGCTTCTTCCTGCTGGTGTATGCACTAGTGTGTTGACACAGTGATGGGAGAACATTAGGTTCCTTAATAACCTGCCTTATCTGACCCTACCGCCCTCAATATTAGTACTTATGTTAGTGTTATTTATTTCTACCAAATCACTAAAATACTTTTTGATCTTCTAAAATGCAAGAAAATTGTTACAATTCTTAGTTAATTTGTCAAAATAAACTGTAATTTGTATTTGCGTTGCATGTGAAGTATTTGTTCAATTCCTTCCTTCAGAATTTTGTCCCTTTTTTGTAATCAGCACTGACATATCAGGTTGTATGAGGAGGTGTTTGGGGTAAAGCCCTACATCTCAAACCACCATAAAGGGCAAACCTCTCCTAACTTATTAAATTGCCTGTTGGATTTTAGAAGAGTCTAGTATACCTTAATACGTACATTTAACTGGAAATTACAACAATTGGATTCACATGATTACCTGGACAGAAATTATTTAATTAGTCGTCAAGGAGCCTCATTTACCGGTGAAATATGTCATTAGGTATGTTGTCACAGTGCTACTGTCCACGTTCTCGAAACGACGTTACATCACTTTCTGATGATCCCGCTTGAAACCCAGCTCCGGTCACATGGTACACCGATGTTTGTCTGTCAATTAAAGCCGAGTTTAGATGTTGCTATGCTGTGCGTGCAGTGCACACCGACTCATGGCGAGAGTTTACTGATTCACAAGATCATGCCACATTGAAGAGAGGAGCTATCATACATCAGGTAGTCTCGTGCGTTCTTGATCGTTTTCATGAAACCGTGACTTCGTCTTCAAACATGATTTCCCCGTGGGACCGACTGTACACGACGAACTGCTGCCTCTGCTGTCATGTCCGGACAGGCACCATTATCCTTGGGATCTGGTACATGGTAAGCTGGCGTCTGTGTCCACACAGGCAACTACAGTTTTGCAGGGTGTAAATTCCGTTTCGCGTCATTCTGTCATTTTTACTGTATCTGACCGCCATTGTAGTAAAACGTAGCTTTAAAGTGCACAGGAGTGGTAACACCATTTGTCATTTGGAGTAGCTCGTGGAGTTGAATGTCAGTTTAGGAATGACCGCTTTAAATGTCAAAGGCACTTGCTACTTTGTGCTATTCTCCTATTGCCTACTATTGTCCATTGAGAAAACGGTAATTTTCCACAAAGACCAGACAATAGCCCACACCTCTCCTAAACTTCTCTGTTTATAAATCTGTAGGCTTGTAATAAGTAGGATATATTGTAAACAAGGGAGGCTGTTGAGGTGTGTGCCCAATGACAAGAAAATGTTATTGAATTGATTTTGGGCCAGCAGATGGGGGATGAAAGGATCTCAAGCAATGGGAGTCTTTGGATGGATATTTGGAATATGGGTGTTTAGTATGCCTGTAAAATAAATAATGGTCTAGCTGTAAAATAAACCTTAAAGGTTGTAGGTGATGCACTCAATAGTAGGTTTCTGTGTGTGGAATGTATTTAGTTCTAACCATAACACTGAGTTCCCTGATTAATTTTTTAGTGCCATGATACCATTTGATACCTTATCTAATTGACTCTGTAATGTAGAGGCTTTGTTAAAGAGAGAGGTAGATTTTCCATTACAGCAGTGATGATGGGTACCCTTCTCATATTGTCATTAATGCAAAAGCTTTCTATGTCTGTGTTATGTCATCTTATTTATTTATCTGGCTGCGTGTCTGGTTGAGTGTAATTGTGCCCGATGGCTATGAATTTGATTTGAGAAAACAGTGTCTGCTATCTTGTCAGCTATTAGAGAGGGGGGAAGTGGTCATAGATTTGAAATCCAGGTAACACATTTTATCAGTGTACAAAAATAATTTCACTTAATGTTTATAAGAATCACAGAATAGCTATTTTTGTCCGTGTTGCTTCCTCTCTCAGACCTCTTAGAAATTCTTCTCCATTGATAGGGAACAATCATTCACACCTCCCTCAATGCTTCTAAGAGATCCAATATTCCCATATTCTGCACACTTCCCCTAAGTAGATGGCTCTTTAATGAACTATAGCCTACCTGTAGCCTGTGAGATCTAATTACTTAGGTGGAATCTAATCTTATTGAGGCTGTGCATTCAAACTCTGTGCATTCAAGCCTCTGTGGGCATAGGCAAGGTTTCCTGCCAGATGTTGTGTGGAGCATTAGACGATTACTCGCTGCCTGCGGCCTCTGTGTATTTTAAGAGCGCCGAGGTGTGAGACAGAAGGTGCACCATATGTTTGTCACCAGTAGTTTAAGTGTGCTTGTTGCATTGGTAGCCAGATTAAAGTGTTCTGTGATCAGTTGCCACAGCATTGTCATGGTGATACAAAAATAATCCACGATGGTTCAAAGCTATTATCTATTTTTAAAAGTTTAAATTCTTAATTGTGTTTTTTATAGTTAATCAGTAGTAAATAGTAAAATAGTACTTTTTGGTTGACCGACATAATATACTGTTCTTGATATTGAGATCAAAATAATTGGTCACTGAATTGATCCCTCACATGATGAGTAAAATAATGATGATGATGATGAGGAGGATGAAGATGATTTGTAGAGCTGTGAGTGTAGCGAGTTCTGATGTGTGTGTGTGTCCTCCCTGCAGCTCATCAATGCAGTGGTGCTGCTCATCCTCCTCACGGCGCTCAGCGACCCTGAGCACTACCACCTCACCAGCGCTGAGCTAGCCAACGACCTTGACGTCATGGATGATTCCCGTAAGTCTCTAACTGCCTGCTCCCATACAGCCTGCAGGTCACACGCCTCCCACCTGTCACCTTTCACCTGCATCCTCTCACCTCACGGACCTTAACTGACTTTTACTCTCGAGAGTGGGAACATCTTTTAATAGGAAATCAACATACATTATCATAAATAAATATTAGTACACATTAACATGCATAATTAATACTGTAAACATCTAAAATAATAATATCTGGTTAAAAATGAACCAGAAATGAATGACAAAAGTGAAATTGTAGACTAAGAGGGGCAATTTAAAAAAAAAAAAATCTTGACGTCTCTGAGGACCCTTGTTATGGCTCAGCTGAGCTTTGTGGGAACTTGGAGGCGTCCAGCCGTGGCACGGCACAGCCTGCCAGTCAAGAATGCCGCGTTTGGGGGGGCAGCTCTTCATGGCTGAGGTGGCTGTGGTGGTGCTGCCACCTCGCATTAGCGCTGATGCTGCTGTCCCAGTTCTGTACGGATTAGTCGGCCCTGTGATCCTCTGTCATTGGCCGAGGCCGACCCACAGCAGACTGGGTTTCAGGTCATAGGCTTTTATTAAAGGCACCAAAGGTTTTGTTCTGCAGTAAGTGCCTATTTACAATGTGCTGCTCTACAGCTCTGCATGTATGGATCATGAGTAAAAAAGGTGAAGGGTGTCCCTTTTCCCCCTTTGTTTCATTGTTTTGTTTGCTTTCTTTCTTTTGTTCAAACAGTCATGTCCCTGAGACAATCAGCGAGAGAGTGGGGCGATGGCAGGCTCACATGCTGATTCGTGTATGGGAATACGCATGTGTGTGTGTGTGTTTGTGTGTATGTGTATGTGTGTGTGAGTTTGTTTGTTTGTTTGTTTGGGGGAATGTTAGCATTGGAACTGGAGCTACATGTACTGATACCAATTGGACTGTTTGCCACTTGACTGAGTTTCCCTACTGATCCCAAGTAGAGTTATTATCATTTCATTATTTCGCATCTTGTTATTCAACCCAAGAGAAAAGCAATTCGTACAGTAGGTTGCCTTTCCTTATGGCGATGTTTAAATTTTGATGAGGTCAAGGACTTCATGGGGAGACATGTCACTAAGTGGATGGCATTCAGCGGAGCTGGCCTCAGGCAGCGCCACACAAAGGCCAGAGTCACAGAGCTTGGGCTTTCATTTCACAACAAAATAGAATCCAACATGTTGGCACACACTAATGCATAGTCTAATCTGCAGATACACTGAATATTTGTGCAAAGAAGGTATTCAAGTCTGCTGTAGGGCTTCTGGATAGTCAGAAGAACAAATACATATGTAAAAAATCCTCCAAGAGATTGTGTGTGTGTGTGTGTGTGTATGCTTTAGTTTGCAGTGGTGTTTGGGTGTCCTAGTGACTCATAGGGATAGAGCACTTTGGCTATTTTGGGATTGATATTCCCCTCGCATCACTTACCACAATGCACCTCCAGCGGCCCCAGTGCTGAGGCTCGGCAGAGGCGAGGGATCGCTGGTTATGTAAGGCCCAAAACACAGACAGGACTGGAGGGAAACACGGGACCTCAGGTTCTGCTGTTAATCCCACTCCAACTCATGTTTTCCCTGCCATCTCTTAACCCTTGACCTTAGATAACATATCTCTTTTGTGTCTCCATACAGATATGTGCATCGCCTCTGCAATCTCCTTACTCATGATAATGATTGCTGGAATGGCCACCTACGGGGCATATAAGGTAACTGACAACAAGAATCCTTTAGTGCTCTAGCATATTGATCTGTAATATTGTAAAGGATTGGCTTTAACCATAGTACGACTACCCAGGAAGTAGCTCTGTCAGTCTTTCCCCTGAAATTTACTCATAAGATTTTTGGTAAAATATGTTTTGTTCATAAATGTCAAGACATCAACGTGCTGATGTACTAATGTGTTTGTGTCCTAGCAACATGCAGCCTGGATCATCCCCTTCTTCTGCTACCAAGTCTTTGATTTTGCCCTGAACACCTTAGTAGCCATTAGCATCATCGTCTACCCTAACACCATCCAGGATTACCTCCAACAGCTGGTGAGTGAATCAGGTTTCCAAAGCCGATCCATCGTCACACTTTATCACAGTATCATGTACACCAAGTAATGAGAATATGAGTTAACCATGGAGATTTGATTGGTTGATCTTGTGTTGATATTTCACTCTTTCTTCAATGATATGTATCACTGAAGAAAGAATGAAAGCATTAATTTAACAGGAGTTCAGTGGGTTTTCTGGGTTTTATTCTTTTGGGATGTATTGGGTGTTATCCTTTTAGCATTCTTCTCCCTGAATGTTTGTGTTCCATTCTCTTGTCTGCAGCCTGGCAACTTCCCCTACAAAGAGGAGATCATGGACATGAATGTGTGCCTCGTCTTCATCGTGCTCCTCTTCATCGGCTGCATCTTGGCCTTCAAGGTAACTCGATCTCCCTCTTACAGAGCCAAGTGGGGGTATGCAGGAGGAAAGAGTGCTTGTATTAATAAGTCTATACCACTGCCTAGATAACATTACCACTTGAGTTGAGGATGAGCGTTGCATCCATATGTGATCATTTCCAAGGTGCCAGTCAAGAGGTCTTTTGTTCTTCAACCATTTCAGTTTGAAAGGAGGGCCTCTGCTGGGAGTGGATTAATTATAGCTCTGGATATCCCCAGCTCACATGCCAGTATAGGTTTGTGTCTAACCTAAGACACACTTACCCTTAATGGGCAGAGGAACTGGGGCAGAGCTGCTGGACCTGTGCCAGGTCAGAGCCAGATCCATTTCAGAATCACCCTGCTATCTGGGACTCCAGTTGACACGAGTACAACACAGTGGGAGACGTCAAAACGGAAAACCTGTAGTCTAGTCAGGGGCATACGTACTTCAGGCTTCCCTGTTTCAGTGGAGGTAAACGGACTTAGCAGACGCATTTATACAAAGCGACTTACAAAAGTCATGTCTTGTAATAGCATACTGGCATGTCCACTAGGAGTTCCATAGGGCAGCTCAGCTGGCATGCTCCACTCTCCAGCACTAAATCCTACTTTAAAGGCAATAGATAGTCCCATTCATGTGGTGCTGCTTTAAGAGTGTTTCTATTGGCCCCAAGGGTCAGGGTGCTGTCACATTACTCGTGATACATGACCGCAGTGATTGGGTGCTTTGCAGTGTACATCTGCATGCTTCTCTGTGCTCGGTTAATAGTCCTTAACCTTACAACTGTGCTTGTGTCACATCAAAGCTCTGTGGTAACAAAGACAACTTAGTTCAAGATAAGTCAGCCGAAAGAAGGAGGAAGGTGTGATGAGGGATTATGTACTCAAGAAAGGAGAGGGTCAGGATCAGTTCTTGGAGAGGTTTTAGGGAGAATGCAGAGCATTGGTAAATATTTCAGACTCGATTGAGGCTAAATGTAATTCTTGGCCTTGAGACTTGGACATTGGATATTCAGATTGTAACTGTGCAAAGACATTACACAAATTATATTACATGATTATAATGATACATAACATAATAAGTAAATAACAAAGGGAAACTTGTAATATTACGGGGGAAAGGGGACTGGCAACCCTAATGACTAATAGATTGTTGCAGAGCCATGTCATCAGGCGTACCCTTACATAACCTAGGCTTTGATAGATCCGTTCCTGGTTAGTGCAAATGCAGACATGGCTTTTTCACCAAGTTGATTAGGTGAAAAAATATAGTAACACAGCAAGCAAGTTCAAATATAGAAAATTGTAAATCTACAGTTTGTTTAAACAAACTTCTGTCTGGCAGGCAAAGAGTCATTGGACAACCTTGGACCTTGGTGGATCATTCCCTAAAAGCTGCTTCCAGGTATCAGGTAGCGGTGCATCAATTAGTGACTGGCGTATTTGTTTCACTGTACGTACTCCAGCAATTATGGCAGAATGGGCCATTGTGATGTAAAGTGTGATCAAATACGTTAATAACCAATAATGACAGCGTCAACAAATGGGGCTACTGTTCTGTCGCCCTGGAAAGGCCGGTTAAATGGTCAGATGGCCAGATGAGACGGTTGAAGTTGTGCCACTGGAGTGGGATTTCCTTTGGGTTCTTTTGTGTAGTATCTGGCCATTTCTAACAGATGGTGTTGTGTTTGGCTCAAACCTGTGATCCACTTCTGGAAAAGCAATGATTCTGAGATGTTGTTGGGAGATGTTGAAGTTTAACCGCTGTTCGCTTGTTTCTCGGCTGAGTGTAAGCAAGGCATGCCTGCCTTGGAAAGTGACTCATTGAAGTTTGTGGGTTTGATTCAGTGCTGACAGCCATGTTGTTGTTGACAGATGACGGCATTTTTAGGTTTCTGCCAAAAAGCATTGTCTCTCCATTGACTTTATTTTTGAAATCCTGTTACAACATTTATGTGGAGCTAAAGCTTCTGCTCACATCTGGCTCTGGATAGTGCTCTTGGCTCTCGCTGAAAAGGCCTTTGAGTATCTCAAGCTGGCTCTCTGACAGTTTAGGGGGGCCACAAGATTGGTGTTCCAAGGGTAGAGCTCCTGTGTGCTTATGTGTGAGTTCGTTGTCGTCAATACTTTCATGTCCTTTCCTTATGAATCACACGCTCTCTCTCTCTCTCTCTCTCTCTCACTGACTGCTGTCTCCCCTCCTCAGGCTTACCTGATCGCCTGCGTGTGGAACTGCTACAGATACGTGAGTGGACAGGGCACCACAGACGTCCTGGTGTATGTCACCACCAATGACACAACGGTGAGTACCTAACTGATAAGTCTGAATTGTTTTGAGCTGACTTCCAGCTCCTGGATGACCAATTTGCTTTCTCTGGCTTCAGTGGCTGAAATAGTTTAGGACATGTTTTGTGTGTGTTTTTTTGGGGGGATTTTTGTATCCTCCGATCTGGCAGTGGTCTCTCAAGATGAAGTGAGTTTGGTGCACAGACATCCTCTCTGCCTTAACACAGCTTTTCCACTGGAATCAGCCCACATTTCATCTAAGGCAGAGTGGGTCTTTCCGGACCATCATAGAAAATTTCCAACTGAGAGAAGTAGCGTGTTTAGCATTATTTGGGTCGATGATCAGAAACACCAAAGAAAGCAGCCAAATATGACCTTATCTGAGGAGAATAGGGAATATGAAAACCAATGTGGTCCAGGAAAGTCGTCCATAAGATTTCAATTTTTCTCAAGTCAGGAGTTCTAATCTGTTGTGCTTCTCCAAACACAACACTGGCACCAGAGGTAACAGGCGAAAATGTGCCTCCCAGGCCTGGGGCCACCGAACTGGGCTGTCCACGTGAAAGCCGCCCACCACCCCCTCCAAAACATTCCTGCAGCAAAGCCACGATGCTGGCGGAGGAAGGAAATATAAAATGGGGGCTTAGAGGTAGAGCTTGTGTCGGGACGGAGCTGCCAACTGGCAAAGCCATTAGTATAGACACTGGACTCCGTCAAACAGACGTGCTCCATTAGGTTCATCTACCAGTGTCCTCTTCATCCGCTCCGTCTTGGACTCGTCGGCCTGTGATCGGCTTCTGCATGCATCACTGTCAGAGCGCTTTAGAGTGGATCCGACCGAGGAGGAGTAATACTAGGAGGAAGTAGGTGTGGGGATAACCAGCAGTAAGGGGGGAAACTGTCTCTCTCACTCTTTCTGTTTTCTCTATCAGTCCCAACTCAATCTCAATTCCAGCTCAGGAGATTTCGGCAGCCCCAGCTAGCACAACAAAGCTGCCATTATGTATGAGTAGTTGGTGAGGTGCTGTCACAGCACAGGGACACGGAGGTGACTTGTGAGCCGTCAATAATTGATATCCTAGAGGTCTAATGTGTGGACCACACAGATGTCAGAGAGACGGGGACATGTGGGGCTCCTTGGTGGCGCTCGTGTGTCCTGTTGTGGTCAGTTTAATTTGACATGTGGACACTGGGATCGATCCCCTACTGTAGAGCCCGACACAGTAGAAGCAGTCTCCTACTGTCTCTGTCCGTATCTGATGTTCTTTTCGACTGACATCAGATCTGATTAGATTAATTGAATGGACACATGGCTAGACAGCCACAGGTATGCATCACAGTTAGAGTGTAGCAGCTGTTATGGGGCCACTGCCAGATGCTTCTTCCATACTCAGAGAACCGGTACTTCAAATGTCAGATCCAGTACTCAGTGCAGTGCTTTATACATGCAGGAGGAAGAAGCCCAAGATGCTGAGCCTGTCTTGATTCCGAGCCATTGTGTAATTTATTCCCATTGACGCTCTTCTGCCCTTGATCATTTTTATTTACAACATTTCTGCCTGTGGCATAGTGCAAACACAGCACAGAGATGTTCCACATGAGAGAGCGCTGGGCTCCCTCTGTGTCTCGTTCAGCCACCGTGAAGAGGCTGGTGATTAATGGACGATTCTTTGGTTCAGTATTGTGCTTGTCAGCGGAGGTGGATTAACTTTTCCTTTTTACTCGTTCGTGTCTAAATAATGTTTGAGGCTTTTATGTACGAGTTGAAAGCAGTCTGTTTCTTTATCAGTATATTTGGACTCCATGTACTCATAAAAACCTTTAAAACAAAAGTCCTTTGGGAATGAAATAGTCAAGGATACGAATATAGGCCATGATGTGTGTTTTTGTGTTGTTATGTTATGTTTTGCTGTTGCCCGTGATGAGTAAACCAGTCGTGGAAAATGTAAATTTTTTAGCGTAGGTCATCGTAAGTCAAGCCCGCTGCTAGAACAACAAGCTCTCACCTTGCCTTCTCCGTCCTCACTGCGTTTTTCAATTAATGGCTCCCGGTAGGGGATGTGAAAACACGTCAGTTAATGGGAGGGAGGCCACCCTTCTCCTCCCTTCACGCAACTACTCCTTCCAAATGAAATGTTTTAGAAAATTAAAAGGTTTAGCAAGTGAGCGTGAAAAAAAAACCTTTCAAAGGTTAAATTGTCCTCAACTACAATTTTCACAGGCTTGGTAAAGAATCTCCAGAGCTGTGTTACATTCTAGAAGAATAAGTTGCATGCCTCCGTCTTTGAACTGTGGTTTACAGCGAAACGTCTTTTCTCCGTCTGCAAGGTTGACTAATGCTTTGATCAGACACAATCCAGTCTCTGCTGCGTATCCGCATGTCTCTGGACATCTCTAATCCTTTAACAGCTTACATCCATAGGCCCAGCAGGGCTGGGAAGGCTAAGGCCAGGGGCTGCATTCTGTTGCCGTGTGTGTCTGTGTGACAGAGACTGCTTATTGGTGTCAGGAATCATTGGTGGTGTCCTCTGACCCCGGCTGTTGAGAGGCGAACAGATGGCCATTTCTGAGACCACAGGGCCTGATTGTTTTTCTGCTGGACTACTCTGCCGCAGAAGCTACAGGAAAGCTGCCACCACCATACAGCAGCAAGAGGACAACCCGGACTGCTTGTAAAATAGATATTTGCCCAAAAAACATACACTTTTACTTATTTGTTAGAATACTCAGATTTGTCTTATGAGATTTGTCACACATGCTAAAAGTGCTAGCCATGCTGTGCTCTATTTGGAGAGGGTCCCATGAGTGCTGACCCTTGCACTTCCGATATGCTACAGTTCTCCATTGTACTCATTTTTTGTTGCTTTGGATGCTGTTTGGATTTAGCCCTGTGACGTCTCCACAAAGAAAGAGTTAAGATGGGACATGTGACATTTGCTTTTTTCTGTGTAAATCATTCTAATAATGCGGCAGTGCTGTCACTTCCTCTCCACCCACTCCCACCCAGCCCTGCCCCCACCCAGCCCCCACCTAGCGGGCTTCAGCGGGTTACATCATGAGCTTTGCGAGACACTAGAAATCCTCTCGCTGGGCTCACGCTCCACATTGGCACGTCCTGACGGAGGCGTGGACACTTTTTACAGAATTGTGCCACGCAATCTTTGTTTTCTGTCACACAACGGAACAGCGAGTTCAAAGCAGTGATTCAAGTGGACATCATCATATGTACCATTAGCTGTTCTGGTCTGCTGTACACGGTGTGATGACGCCAGTCAGTGTCCCTGCAATGAAATCCCAGTATAATAACATTGTTTGCTTATCCACTGATGAAAAGATGCACACTTTCGCTACCAGCGTATTTTCTGATCATCTCTTCATTTGTTGATTGACAGGTGTTGCTGCCGCCCTACGATGACTCCATGAGTGTCCCGCCTAAACACAACCCCCCTCCATACGTGTCGGCCTGAGCAGCAGAACAACTCTCCAGCAGCTGGACTTCATTGTTACTGTAGTTCACTCTGCATTCCATTGGATTTCACCTACCAGAGTTTGGCTTCAAGCCACTCAGATCTTACTCACCTTCCAGAACCATCTCAGGCTGCTGTCTTCCTAGCCATCTACACTTAGCTTTACTAGTTTGAACACATCTTTCTTCAGGGTTGCCTCTGACTCAAATGGCTTAAAATCTATTATTGTTGTTGTTATTATTATTATTATTATTGATAATATTTGATTTTAATGCTATCTGGCAAACCCGAAAACTAATGACAGCCTCCCCTTTGTCATTAGCCATCTGTGTAGAACCATCCCAGTCACTTACCTCTGAGCCCTCTGCAGAAACTCTTAAGGCTCTCTCTCCTCGAGAGATGTGTGTTTCCCTCTCTGGTGTTTCGTGGGTGACTGTAGTACTTAGACAGGGTTTCACCTCTCAGTGTGTCTGCTCTCTGTAGGGAGATGAAATTCAGCTGACTAGGTGAGCAGAGCATAGTTTAATGTTGGTGTGTTTTGTTTGTTTGTTTGCTTGTTTGTTAGGTATTTCTTAACTTTTGTAAGCATGTGCAGGGTGACATAATGAGAAGAGATCCAAAGAGTCCTGTAATCAGTACGGAGAAGCTGAATCATGACCATATTCCTCATGGCTTTTCTGTTTCTGATTAGTATTTCCATTATTGTGATACGTTATAGGGCAATAACGTTTGATTTGTTGGTGTAAATCTCATGTATGTTGCACTTTAGAAACGATGCCTAGAAACATTGGGACAGCCGATGTTTGCATTGTGTGAAAATCCCAAAGATTTGCACTGTCCTGTAATCTCTTTTATAACTGTTCTCATACAGTATTTCCCTGTACCCCTGTGCCCACATACTTTTTGGTGATTTTCTGAACTAATACCCATGTTAACACAGTAGAATAGAGATTAGCACACAGTGCACATAAATCACAATAGCATTTTGGTGCCGTTTGCTTTTTTTTTTTTCTCAGAGGCGTTGTGGTTTCAAATGGACTTCATTTATTATACCACATTCACAGTCTCTCTTTGATTGAGCAATTGCAAAAATCACAAATTCAAAGATTTCCCACAATTGGTACATTGGCCTGCAGGTTGCAGTTTTCTCCTATTATGACAATATTTCTGAAAAACATTATTAACATCAAAACTGATACAACCTCAACCAATTTTGAGTATCTCCCACAACAATAGGCACGGAATGTATCTTCACTGCTATTTTCAGCCACTATTTTTGAGAATTCAAAAGCCACAGCAAACCCTCACAAGATAATGGAATTGATTAGGTATAACATGCACGGCATCTTTCCAATTGAATATTGGAAAAGAAGGCCTGGACACCCTCTTAGGTGAATTTGTGTGCTTCCCATATATCTTAAAAGCAGTACTTACTGATATTGTTTGAAATATTTTTAAAAGGAGATGACTCCTAACAGGCTCTTGTGAACACATCCAGCTGTGCGCTTATGATGTCTTATGAAGTGAGTGTCCTGTCACTACAAATGGTCACCAGTGCAATTGTGTACATGTATTCATAGAGTATTTTTGATATTTTAATTATTAATTAAATATAGGACAACATTAGTTAATAATTTTATGATTCTGTGAGGTGAATCATTTGGACAAACAAAACATATATATATACAGAAATAATAACCACACAAGAAAGGAACGTGTAATTTGCTTTTCCATAGAGTAACAAAGCATTCAACTTTTCTACAGTTCACTAGATACACTAATCCAACAAATACAGACATACGCACCTGGGCTCGTGTATCACATATTTTTTCTAACCATGGTGAAAGTCAGTTTGACAAAAGAGTTTATTTGTAGCAATAAAATGAAAAAAATTAAATAAAATAACGAGAAATATGTCTACCAAACCTTTGTTTATGCCTAATCATTACACGTGGGGGTGCTTAAGGAACAAACTAAGATGGCTAGAAATGAATAAATTATATTTTACATGCTGCTGTTCCTCTGAAGTGTTTTAACAATATTGTGTGTTTGGTGTTTAATGATACTTTTGTTTTATTTTTCTTGAGATGTTGAAGTAGATATACCATAAATCCCACAGAGTGCTTTATAGAGCTGAACAGTTAATCTGTGAGGAGTGGTCCCCTGAGCTGTTGATCTGCCTAAGGTTTCTTCCCTGAATAACTACCACAAGAGAGTTCTTACTTGCCCCTGTTGCTCTTGCTTGCTCCTTGCTTATGTCTGTAAAGCGCCATGAGACAATACTATTGTGAATGGCACAGTGTAAATATAACTGAATTGAATTGAAAGAGACCTGCAGAACAACATGCAAACATTTTCATTTGTATCTGATGAATGGTGCATGGCTATGCCTTCAGGACATTTGACCCCAGTGCAAAGAACTCCATTATTCCCCTCTGTGCCCTGACACATACCTGCACCAGTCAATCCTCATGTAAAACCCCAGTGGGCAAGTGGTGGGCAAGAGGGCTCATAAGGTGCACTTTGTATAACAGGGATTCATTCTCACAGTGATTAGGCTTGACTACATCCAAGTACAAAACCCTTTTCCAATCTTTCCTCTCCTCTACCATTACCTCTCTAAGGTCAGACAGTGCAGTACATTCAGGGCTAACACTTGGCATTCATGTAGGAGTACTCCCACAAGGGGACCTGACAACTGAATGACTTTAGGAAGAATGAATTCCACTTGGTCTATATGAGGACAGTTTTGTAATGTTTTCTGAGTAGAAACTTAAGATGGTGAGTTTTGTGGCTGTTCTACAGCTTCTGTTTATTATTAACAGCAAATGCATTACCAAGGAGATTCCTTCCTTGTGTAAAATTATTATACATTTTTGGAGACTATTTTTATCTTGTTTAATTGTAGGCTAGTCCACTACTTGGTATTGGTCCAATCAGAATCCTAGAGATATACCAACATTCTAGGAGGGTTCACAGCTTCACAAGCCTATATCTTTAATAAGCCTCCAGATAAGTGATGAAAAGTCATTCTTTCACATATAATATTAGTCTACAGAGAGCGGACTGAAAATTCTGGAGAGCTGTAAGTTCATTGTTGATGTATAATTGTGTGATAACAAGTAGTCGTCAAGTTTGAAGTGTCACGACACGATTTCAGGCGTAACCAGGAGCTAAGAGGAACAGACTACGAGTCCACAGAAGGCGAGAGGGGGAAAAACTTTCAATGCGTCCGTTGGGAGGCAGAGAACATCAGCGCGTGTGTCCGAGTGTGAGAGGACGTGTTTGCCTCCCTTCTTGCACAGGTTGAATAGTCATAGAGAGCAATTTCCGCGCCCTTCTTTAAACTATTTTGACAGTCATCTTGTTCAGTTGTGGTAAGTGGCATCATTTAACTCCTGTACTAGATAAAGTTTTATAGCTGCTGTTGTAAACTGATTAGCCTTTTTTCAGCGAAAAAAGACTGTAATCCAATGAAAAAGACTGTAATTACTGGGTAGCCTGTAAACAACTACTACTCACCTGTGTCTTTGTGTAAACGCAAGAGATGCATTGTGGTTTGGCATGGCAGTAGACAGGCTTCTCCTCCCGTGACATAATGAAAAGTCATTTGGACGATTGTGTGTTTACAAAATATTCCTCCTCTTGAATCAACACTGGCATTATGCTGTAAAGCAATACAAGGATATAGTGAAGTTATCATGAAGAAATGTAGAAATGAAGAACTGTAGGCATATGTAGACATAAAATGCTGTTGTAGGCTATTTGTTTATCAGCCTATTATATTACCGGATACAGCTCGGTTGCTCCTTAATGTACATAGAGTGTGTGTAAGTACATTTAGTACAATTTCAAATTCAGAGTCTGTTAGAGTGACTTAATATTTTAACATTCCTGAGACATTTAACACATTTGCTAAAGTGTGTGAGACTGTCACTCAGCACCTTCTAGAAAACGTGTCTGTTTACAGGCATGTTGTGTTCTGTGTAGCTTAAGCATCAGTATGACAGTGACTTGTCAACAGTCAGTCATTCCTTGCATCATATACTAAACAATAGTGTCTATAATGTTGCAGCTGTTTAGAAGGTTCCGTTCCCTCATTTCTTTTATTGTAACAATTAAGGGTATATATTTCCTCTCGGTCTTGTTTGAAATGCGTACACACAGCAAAATAGCATGACCGGAATTTCAGATGTAATATGGAACATGGAGACATGCATGAAGGCAGTGTGTAATTATAAGGGCTTCAAGGTCAGAGTTCAAATGTCTTGGTGAGGTTTCTGAACGACCCTAGTACATGCTATGATCTGTGGTTATTGGATGTCACTGTTAGTCGTCTTGTTTGCCTCAGTGGTCCTCTCGTCGCCTTGCTGAAATGAGAACTGTGGTCCTTGGCCTCCTTTGCCTGCTGGCCTGGCTTGGGGCCTGTGGACAGGTCCGACAGAAGCATCGTCTGCGCCCACTCTCCTCCAAAGGGCAGCAGGACGCCAGCCTACAAACAAACTCACTAGGTAAGAGAGAAGAAATCAGACACTCAAGTCAAGTACAGGGGTGGGTAATAATGGAATGGCTGGCCTGTTTCCATGCATGTTTGGTGTGTTTCTGTGTGTGTGTGTGCGTGCATTTGTGTGTGTGCATTTGTGTGTGTTTTGGAGGTTAGGGGTTGGGGTAGGGGTCAGGGGGTGTGGGTTTGTGTTTCACATCCACCTGAGGGACTTGCTAGTGTGTGTTTCCTCTGATAGAGATGATCAAGTCTTCAGTGTTGACAGAGATATATATCCCCGGCAATGGAGAAGTGTGCCAAGGCTTAATGTATTCACTTCAGAGACAGTTCTCTTTATGTGTGTGCCAAGTCCCACGGTGCCTACTGTGCAGCATACCCTTGTGGTGCTTAGATTATGGAAAACTGCCTTCCTAAAGTTAGCTGCAGATGTATGTACTGTATTTAATATGGGACAGAAGCTATCTCAGTAAGCATCCAGCCTTATTTTACATACTACTGACTTCAATTACAGTAGACCACATGATATCACTTTATGATTCGAAACACAAATTCAAGGGTTGTGGTGGGAATTTCCCTGCTGAAGAATGGTGTTGTTTGTTGAAGGCAGCGATGTGGAATCTAACAAGATGCTGAAGGTCCGTTTTCATTTGTTTTTATTCCAGAGAGCCAGTGCAAAGGGAAGCCCCTCGACTTCGTCTTTGTCATCGACAGCTCTCGCAGTGTGCGCCCAGATGACTACGAGAAAGTGAAGACATTCATCCTGAACGTGCTGAGCGTGCTTGACGTGGGCACGGATGCCACGCGTGTGGGCTTGCTGCAGTACGGCAGCGTAGTGCAAAGTGAGTTCTCCCTCAACGCCTACAGCCGGCGGGCTGATGTGGAGCAAGCTGTCCGTGGCATGACCCACCTGGCCTCGGGCACCATGACGGGGCTGGCCCTGCGCTACACCACTGAGGAAGCCTTCTCTGAGGAGCAGGGCGCCCGGCCCAAGGCCATGCAGGTGCCACGCGTGGCCATGGTGGTGACGGACGGGCGGCCACAGGACACGGTGGAGGAGGCGGCGGCTGAGGCGCGGCTGGCAGGCATTGAGATCTTTGCTGTGGGCGTGGGCAGGGTGGACATGGCAACGCTGAGAGCGATTGGCAGTGAGCCCCACTCGGAGCACGTCTTCCTGGTTGCTAATTTCAGCCAGATTGAAACGCTCACTTCAGTGTTCCAGGACAAACTCTGTGCAGGTGAGATGAGATTTAAATCGCTTCTCTTCAGAATTTTATTTCAAGGATTTTAGTATTTGTTTTATCTACAGTGTCATGGCATCTGGAGTAGAAGTTACCCCTGAGTTACTACTACTGTTACTGTTTGCAATCCATACAAATGTGGCTGTATAATTTGGGTGTCTGTATAGCGTATGTTATTGTGTGTGTGTGTGTGTGTGTGTGTGTGTGTGTGTGTGTGTGTGTGTGTGTGTGACTTTATGTGTGTGTCATTGGTCCAGATCTGTGTTTGGTGGTTGACCACCAGTGTGAGCACATCTGTGTCAGTGCGCCCACCTCCTACATGTGCAAATGCAGGAAGGGCTACCTCCTGAACCCTGATGGCAAAACATGCCGTGGTGAGTCCTGACCACAATTCAGAAAAAATGTAAAAAATCAAATCCTAAGTCACGCCATGAGTGTAATTCCATGTGTGCTTTGGAAAGGTAAAACCTGAATTCTACCCAAGTAGTAGGAGTAGAAGACCCTTAAAACGGCTGGTTGATAGCCATTTCTTTTCCATTACAGTCCCATAGACCTGCAATTTTTATTGAAATAAAATGGAATAGCCAGCTGGCAAAGTTTATGATTTCATGGTTTTTAATTTAACTGTTTTTACACCCCCTGATACAGTAGCGTAAATTTCAAATGATCTCATATTTACACAGCTAGTTTTCTGAAACTGTTATAGCTCCCATCTTCAACGATGAGAAAATTTGATGTAAACTTTACAATGGACTTTAAAAAAAACAAGATAGAGGAGATGGAGATAGAATTGAATGTTCTTCTGTAAGAGTGAGGGCATTTCTGTGTTTATGCTCATTGTATTTAGCAGACTCTTTTGCCCAAAGTGACAAAAGTAGAACAAAGTACAAGAGCAGTATTTGTACTGAAAGTTAAAAACAAAGAAGAGGTTATCTATTCTTTGTCCTTATTAACTTTAACCCTTTGGTGTTCATCTGTCTTAGAGGAGGACACCTGCGCTGAGGTGGCTCATGGGTGCCAGCACATCTGTGCCAACCTGCCTGAGGGCTATGAGTGCCGATGTCGAGAGGGCTATGAGCTCGACGAGGATGGGAAGACATGTCGCAGTGAGTCTCCTCGTCTGTTACGCTACCTTTCATCTAGTACACACGTATCTCCATTGGGTTTCTTTTTCACTGGATTGCATTGCCATTTCTCAAGAGCTGACATAGCCCTCCGTCAGTGGTGGTGGCAGATAGGTCTACTTCATGGCACATCATAAAGAAAAGTGTCAAGTTAAGTGTTTCTCCACATTTTCCCAAATGAACCATGAAGTGTACATAATATAGAAGCGTGTGGGGGGATTGGAGCTCTAGATAAAGTTAATATCTTTACAATTCCATGGTTATAGTTTAAGAGAGAGTTAAAAACATCTCAAATTTTAAGCCTGTCAGTTTAACCATAGGTTTTTGTCATCAGGCAAACTTCTGATGTAAAACAACTGCCATTGCAAATAAATCCTCTTTATTAATTTGGGATTGAGCAGTGCACACCTGTTCAAGATGTGTTTCCTGTTCCAGCATTCTCTTATTTATTGTGCTTTTTTCAGATTTGACATAATAAGTTTGTGTGCACTGTTTTCCAGGTATGCCTGGATGAATGTCAGTAGTAGTAAATCAAGTCTGTGGCTTTGCTATCAGCAACAGCAACCAAATGAGATGTGTGGAGTTAAAAGCAAGGCAAAATAATGCATGTGAATAATGATCAACAACTCAGTCAACAGTGACATGTAATAACCTTTTACAGAAATTGATTTCTGTGACTTGGGGAACCATGGCTGTGAACATGACTGCATCAGTACATCTGACTCCTACATGTGCAGATGCAAGAAGGGCTATATCCTCAACTTGGATGGCAAGACATGCAGCAGTAAGTACAATAGTCATCTAATCTGTCCGCTGCACTTTGTTTAAATGATCTTATATCCCGCTAATTTTCACTAATATACAGGAAAATCTAGATAAGTTCACACAGTCTATTTGGGCCAAAGTACAGGTCCTCTTTAAGCTCTAGACTGCAGACTGCAGGCTCCCAGTGGAAAGGGCAGCAAACTAGAGTTAGATCATCCATACTCCTTCTGCATCCTTGGCTCAGTGTGTGCTTCCTGTGCGCTTTGGTGAGTGTTGAAATCACAGCTGGCCTCTGGGCCTCTCTGCCTACTCTTTGGCACTGAGACTTGGAGCCTGGCGTGGCCAGGCAGTCGTGTGCAGATCCACCTGGCTAGCATGGAGTCACTCTTTCCTTCCAACTCTCCCCCACACACTCTCATGTTCTGGAACTAGGGATAAGGGAAGCGTTGTTGGGTTTTGAGCTAGACTCTTCTGACCAGAACAGGTCCTCCTGGAAAACACCAGTATTCTCTCAATACAGATAACAATGAATAACGGCTATATGTCAGCTCTGTCATTTCTGCAACTCTTATCAAGGTGCCTTCACTTTTAATGTGTTCCATCAATAATGGAACAATAATATGGTATGAATGTCACAGATTTTCTCTGGGATCTAGTAGAACATTGCCGAATGCATGAATTCTGTTTAAAGAATAGTAGCATTGGAAAGAAGATTAAAGTGGCAGTTGTAGAAATCTTTCATACCCGAAGGAAGAATATGTTTAGTCTGTATATTCACAGACAAATGTCATGTCATTTCCTTAAACATCTCACTGCTATGTCTTCAGAAATTGACCACTGCGCTCAGGGTGATCATGGTTGTGAGCATGAGTGTGTCAACACAGAGGACTCATTTGTGTGCCGCTGTAGGCAGGGCTACACCCTCAGACCTGATGGCAGAACCTGCAAAAGTAAGACAAATTCACACTGTAAACCAAGACATATTGTAGTGAAATCCTTTGGTCTATTTGTGTATGCGTTGTCTGACCTAAAACTATTCTATTCTGAATGCTTTTCCCTGCAGAAATTGACCACTGTGCTCGGGGTGATCACGACTGTGAGCATGAGTGTGTCAACACAGAGGACTCATTTGTGTGTCGCTGTCGACAAGGCTACACACTGAAACCAGATGGCAAAACCTGCAAAAGCAAGTTTGTCTTTCACTGGCTGTAGATTTGAATTGCACCACCTCAAGTTTCAAATTTGAACTACTGCCACTTTTGTGTTGATGTTTTAGGAGTTGAGAACTTAAGTGGACAAATTTGTGTGTTTTCCTAGATGGACAAACTTTTTTGGAGTATATGTGTTTTTGTAATTGAATTACAATATGTGCTATGCTCTGTGTTTGCTTCTCAGAAACTGACCACTGTGCTCAGGGTGATCATGGTTGTGAGCATGAGTGTGTCAACACAGAGGACTCATTTGTGTGCCGCTGTAGGCAGGGCTACACCCTCAGACCTGATGGCAGAACCTGCAAAAGTAAGACAAATTCACACTGTAAATTAAGGCATATTGTAGTGAAATCAGTACCTTTGCTCTATTTGACAGTTATGACAGTTCTATCATCTAAAAAGTATATGCGTTGTCTGACCTAAAATATGTTTCTATTCTGAATGCTTTCCCCTGCAGAAATTGACCACTGTGCTCGGGGTGATCACGGCTGTGAGCATGAGTGTGTCAACACAGAGGACTCATTTGTGTGTCGCTGTCGACGGGGCTACACACTGAGACCAGATGGCAAAACCTGCAAAAGTAAGTTCATGTGTTACTGAACAGTTTCAAATGGAATTAGTTTGCCAGCACTGTCTATAATTGTCTATATATCCTAATCCTGACCTAACCTATGATTGTTTATTTTTCAAATCTCAGGCATTTTAAAACTGTATCTTAAATAATTATGCACTGTGTCTGTCTGGATGTATTATGTGAGTAATGTTATGTCAGTACATATGTTGGTAATTGAATGGTGGGACAGCACAGAGAGCCTGAGGGCTAGAATTGATGCTTGCCTGAGGGGATTTTCTGACAGTCCCCCCTCATGTACTGTTATTTTCCTGCTGGTATTTGTGTTATGTCATTTGTGAATGAAAGTCATGGCCGCTGTTAATCCCTGTCCTCATGACAGAGAGTTTTTTTTTTCCCTGGGATTAAATGGAATATCTGGACCATCTAGCGCCAACCAGGCAGGGAGCCCTGTGCCCCAGCACCACCCTCATATACATGCACACATGTGCTTGTGACCATGCGCACACACACACACACACACACACACACATACACTGCCACACACCAGAGTAAGTCATGTTTACATTCCACTTCAAAAATGTATGACTTGTGGCTGGTGTCTTGGTGGCAGATCTATCTGCATAGACATGTCAGACTGCATAGAGATCAATCCCTTTCACTTATTGATTTTCCTCATTGCCTGTGTCCTGATGTAACTGCACAGCATTGCCACTCCGATTCAGGCATTCTACTCACAAGTACAATGTTTTTTTATTGCTGAATATTATCATGGTATTTCTAGAGGATTTGTAGTCTAAAATGGACACTGCACACATGCTGTTATAGTTCTGCAGTATTTGGTCTCTTGTGTTAACATCTTCTTCTTTTTTTATTTTACCAGTACTAAGAAATGACATGGCAACTTCTGGAAAATAGTTTTGCAATAAAAAGAGTGTGTATTATGTGTTCACTGACGTAATGTTTACCTGAGACGTCATTGCTGTTGTCCCAGTGAAGGGTCAGTCTCAGGACTCCTCCTTCAGAGCTTCTGTCAGGCTTTCATAACAGCACAGATGCCTAATACCTGTAGCTGCAGGCGCACAGGGACCTGGCTTTCACCCTTGGGTAGAGTAATGGCAACGGCTTTGACATTGTTATCTTCACCGAGACCAATTATGGATGCCGGGCGTGGAGTCAGTCAGTGGAATTGTTAATTGTCCACGTTAAGCGTGACTAATTAGCCATGGTAAGCATGACGCATGGGCAAAGAGCTACCTGAAGATCCATCACTGCTATATGAGAAAGGAATATGACTGTTTGAATGAAAGTGCTTTTTTCCCCACTTTACATAACACTTAGTCTTAAGTAGGAATAGTCCTAATCCTGAATGACAGTGCTACAGTTTTCTCCTGTGTGTGTTGTTCTTATGAGCAGACCTGGACATCTGTCAGACTGTGGAGCATGGCTGTGAGCATCAGTGTGTGGGCGCGGCGGGTCCTGACTCTTATGTGTGCATGTGCTTTGAGGACTACACACTGGCCGAGGATGGCAAGAGCTGCAGAAGTATGAGCTCATCAGATCACTGCATGTGAAATGCTGTTGCCTGTAAATAGAAATTGAGCAAAATCATATTCACACTGAAATTTCAGTTGTAATGTTTTCTACCCTTTGTCTCAGAGTCTGATTGTGGAGATGGTGTCATGGACTTGGTGTTTGTGATTGATGGCTCCAAGAGCTTAGGCACAGTCAACTTTGAGCGTGTGAAGAGTTGGGTCAATGGCATTGTGGAGACTCTGTCCGTGTCCAAAGGCGGCACTCAGGTGGGCCTGATCCAGTACTCCACTAAGGTGCGCACAGAGTTCACCCTGGCACAACACCATAGCACCCAGAGCATCCAGCAGGCCGTGGCCAGCATTCAGTACATGGGCCGTGGATCCATGACGGGCTCGGCTCTCAGGCACATGTTCGAGCGCAGCTTCTCTGCAGCTGAAGGAGGCCGGCGTGGAGTTCCACGCGCCAGTATTGTTTTCACAGATGGTCGCTCTCAGGATGACGTGTCTGTGTGGGCCACCAAAGCCAAACAAGCTGGTACTTTGAATGCCAACACTCACAGAGGATTCTCAGAACCTCTGAATTAAATATATGTGGTGCATGCTACTGTTGTGTGTAGAAACAACTTGATGTTGGGTTTCCTTTTATGTTTATGTGAAATGTTAAACCTGTGGTTAAATGCTTGGATTCTGTGCAGGTGTAAAGATATATGCAGTGGGTGTGGGGAAAGCAATAGAGGATGAGCTCAGAGAAATCGCCTCAGAGCCAGACGAGAAACATCTCTACTACGCAGAGGACTTCAATCGCATGGGAGACATCACTGACAAACTCAAGGCTGAGATCTGTCAAGGTAGTCAGGAATCCATTCTGTCATACTGAGAATAACACTATGGGCAGAGACTCTAATCAGAGTCTGATTTGGGGGGAATGGAAAGTCATGACACACTTTAAAGCACCACATAGAGATGTTCAAAGCCTCTGGCCTATACGTGGCCCTCTCAGTAGGGAAATACCTGCTCTGCCACATCTGTTGCAATTTCAGGCTCAGTGTACCAGGTCCCTTTTTTTAAGGTCGTGGACACATGAAAGCCAACTTGTAGGGGAAGTCTTTCTCTGATTTACACAAGGCTACAAAATACCATTACAGCACGTTGGAAGACAGATGCTTAATTTAAATTATATTGAAAGATTGATTAATGTAGATTGCGTTATATGTTTTATTAGTTTTCGTATTATAAATCTTTCATGTGATCCAGTATTTCCATGTGAGTCCTGCCAAGTTCCACCATTAGAAGCCTACATGCTTAAATCACTATGAGTGTACTAAACTGTCTTTGATTAATAGAATTACAAATACTGACCATCTGTGGACAACCACCCTCCCAAACTCATACCGTTTTATGCAAAACTATTGAGGGACAGATGGCAAAATTGTTTATCTCTTGTAGGACCTAGGGGCATTTTATTGGTGTATCTCTGCCCCCTACTGGCAGAACCAATATTACACAGAACTTGTCAGTTTGTCCAACATGCAAACTCTGTCCATTCTGTTCGTTTTTTTTTTCTCAGGTAAACCTATACCCACAGACCAGTGTGAGTGCAACAGTTTGGTGGCCTTCCAGAACCAGGCCTCCGAGCAAATCAAACGGCTGACCCAGAAACATATCCTTTCAGACTGGAGTTTGTTACACATTATTAGTTTAAACTATATTTACCATGCATCTCTCCTTAACTGGTGAATACTGGAAGCTGTGACCAAGAAGATTGAGAGCCTGGAGAACCACAGTAAGCACAAGTGAAGGAAGAAACTTGTGCATTATGGAGGGCTTTATCTAACTTCTGTTCAGTATGTGGGTGGGCTGAGGGATACATTGAAGGGATCTATAGTTTCATTTAAGCTAGATCAGACATACTACACTGAATGACGGGATATTTTGTATTTTTGTATTTCAACTAAGATATTTATATTGTATTGCCTTATATACTGTTTATACTACCCAAGTACCCTTGGGAGTGAGGGGAGCAATCCTTTAAAACAAACACATTACAGATCACAATAACAAACATCTTTAGGCTGGTGTGTTGCATGCTGGATGTCAATTTCTAAATTGACACAACTTGTGTGACAAATTGAGCTTTTAGTCATTACAGTGACTACACACATTACATTTAGCTCAGTATCAGTGTCAGGCAAATTTTATGAGACGAGTTTGTCAAGAACGGGAATTTATAAAATTAAAGATATTTTTAAAATGACTAATGTGTATGAATTTGTTGACCAAGACATGTTTGGAAACACCTTGTTTAGATAAGAAAACTATTGCCCAAATTCTTCCCATGAGCATACTCCAAACTGTGATATTGACATCACAAAAAAATTCAAACATTTTAACATTTTTTTATTACAACTTTAGCCATGGTCTGTACAGTTACTTCTCGCCCTGCTGCTGGTCAGGCATGCTCCTGATGATGTCGGAATCGCCTGTGGAAAATGAGCACAGCAGTAGGGGTAACTAAAAACAGCCACACACCATGCATCCCTTTCATTCCCCTTAGCTGGCATTGTTACAGCTGTCAGAGCCCATTGCCATCGACAGTGTCAGAGTTGTGTGCAAATACACACGCCAAAAGCTAGAGGACTAAGGGGCAATTTAGGGTTAGCGAGTCGTTTTGTTTTTTTTTTGCAAATGACTGCTTGTGTGAAGATGCGGATAAGAAGCACATGACTCAGGAGAATGGCACACTATAAATACATATAAAATTACATTAAACCACATGACTTTTCCTTTTTTCTGTTGTACAGTGTACTTTTTCCATTTGGACTAAAACTGTGACTATTTGTCAAGACACAAAGAAACAGCTACACAACTCATCATTCAGCGACTTTGATGAAAAACATATTGGTCTACCCTTTGGGCATGAACTAATGTAATTGTTTACCCCAGAAAGTACCTCATAAAAATGGCCCACATTGTCGTCAATGTTGCCTCTGGTCAAACAAATATAACGTTCACAAACTTTGATCCAGACAAGGCAGTGCCAGGTTTGTGCAGAACTCTGTTCCCTAAGAAATATGCTAGCGAATCAAACATCATGGTGCCACGGCCGTGGACACAAGTTCATCACACCAGCTACTCTCACTTAACTGCACCCTTCTCAACTCCTGAAGTTGCCCAGTTAGTGATGGTAGCTGCCATTGTTTGTTGGAAACAGTGTTCTGCAGAAACCTGGCAACGCCTTGTCAAGATCACAGTTTGTGAATGTTAACTGATTTGACGTGATATCAGGTGTGGCTGTACTCACCAGGGTCAATGATGGCTAGTGTGCACACTCTGTAGTATTTACCACAGGCTGTACCCAGCTCAATGTTGTTCCCACTGTAGTGGTGGACTCCTGTCTTGGCCAGCATGGCATAATATTCAATCTCTGATTTCCTGCAAGGAAAACACAGGTTTTAGAATTCTATATAAAATACCAGACTATTCAATAAAGATGTGGAAGGTTCTGATTTTTTTTTTCTTTTTTAAATCCAAGCTCTAATTCAAAACTATTGAAGTTACCTCAGTGCTGGGCAGTTGTTGGCCAGGATGACCAGCTTGGCTTTGCCCTGGCGAATCATCTTGAGTGTCTGTCTGTAGCCCAAGACATACTTCCCACTCTTCATCACCAGCTGGAGCCGGGAGTTGATGGACTCCAGGGACTTTTTCTGTGCAACCACAACATAGACGAAAAGGTGAAAAACACCACCACTCCAAGAACATAACGGCCCCATACGTTCAGCTCACTGGCACTGAAATGGACCAACATTACTCCTAGTTGTTGCTTGTCTGCCATGCTGGATTTGCTGGTTGTAGTACACAGATATCTGCTTTGCAAGTTATGTGCACCGAGTGGACCGCAGATGTTTACTTGGTTTCTAACTACCGAGCTGAAACTGGTCATGTTGCTGAAAAAATATTCTTGTACGCGTTATAAATTCTCCATTAAAAGGCAACGCTTGTCACCAACGAGGCAGGGTGAGAACAGAGGAGACAGTGGTGTCTGATCTGCTGATTCTCGTGTTGGTTTTTAATCTAGCGAAGTACTAGCCCTGTGCAGACCATGGAGTGGTCAGACAGGCGAGAATGATTCGCAGTGAAAAACGTTACGTTGGGTTTACGACCAGTGTGTACATTTGGGCTAATGCTATTTCACTCTTGCGTGTACTGAGTATGTCAATTTACACTGAGCATGTTCTGAGTAACAGGAAGTAACGTGAGCATACATAGAGTTACTAGCCAGCCAGCGGCTGGATTGTCAACCGACTACAGTTGATGCAAAATCCTCTTTGATTTTCCCGAAGCACCGTTATCACTCCGTTAATATATTACATATATATTACACATACATTGTTTCACATCACATCAAATGGAAATAACACGTAATTTCCGCCATATGTTGCGTCCATTCACCACCACGTGAAATGCCTCGCAGCCACCCATGGCTAGTTTCGTTAGCAAGCTAAGAGATTGCAGTTCTCCACTCACCGTTTTCTTTGCGGCAACCATTTTTGCTGTGGAATTCCTTCTGACCCACCTAAGCGAAAGAGATAGGGGTTACTCTCAGCTATTCAAATACGTGTTGTGACGGCTGAAAAGTCTGAAATGAAAACAACATTTCCATTTATACACACAACTCTATTTACCGGTGGTGCGCGCCGATGTGGCCTAGGCTAGAAAGGAAGATTATCCCAGGATGCAACGCTTTAATGTCGTCACCAGCGCGAATTTCAAGCAATTTCAAGTTAATTCAAGGTAACTTTTGTTGATATCATTATCTTTCTTGTTGGCCTTTGTCAAAGGAAATATGTTGATGCACAGCACAGTTGTCTCAATTCTTGTTTTAATTGTAGTTAAACATAGTCAGTGGTGGTGTGATGGTTCTGTAAAGACATTTTTGAAACCAAGCCCCCCCTCCTTGGGCACTGACTGATAGCTAGTCATATCAAAGACAATTGGCTGAATGCTAACCGTAGTCTGGGAGGAACAGCACTTCTGTTTTAGGGTTTTCTCTCAGTGATTATCCAGGTGTAGATTACACCAGGTGTGAGGGTATTCACATCTGTAAAACCATGTCTCCATGTAACGCTAGCAAGAATACGATGGTGTTTAGGGTGCTGGAGAACTTGATTCTCACACCACTGCAGGCCTTAACTTTAAGCATTTTGGCACACTCTGTAAGACAGTAACGTTAATAGTGAAAGCGACAGTGAACTACAGTGAAATGTGATGTTGGTGGACGGCGAGAGGCCATCCTTGGGATGAGATGTCAAACCGAGGTTCGAATACCAAGATTTCATTGTAATTATCTCATTATTGTAGATTTAGGGATAGGCCACTTGGCATGGAAGTTTGGGGTACTGCATCACATTTCACTGATTTTTTTTTCTCTCAAGGGCACATCACTGTGTTTTTTCTCAGTCTGAAGAACAGCCAAGAGGTCATTTTATGTGTTTTGTCCTTCAGAAAGACGCCTGTCTTTCGTTTATCCCATTGTAAAGGCACCTACATACCTCCGCTTCAGATTTCATCCACTGCAGGGGCACTACTTTATGATTTCACAGCTGTTTTTGCATAACTAGGCACAACACTATTTTGGAACGTTGTTGGCTAGGGGGAGGGACACAGGACATATAAAGACGACGTTTTCCACTGAATGGGGTGGGGGCACCACCCCATTCCATTCTCTCCAAAATTCTGCCAAAGTAGAGCGTTTAGTTGCCATGCATCGGATAACAGGAACTACCACCCAAGCCTTGTCGATAGGTGGCGACATATCTCCATTGAAGAAGCCAAAGCTAAAGCATCCCGATTTAACTCCACGGGTCTTGGAATGTGTGCCATTGTTAATTATATGGTTAATCATAAAAAGAGCATCCACACAGAAACAAACCACACAGCCATGTAGGCCTATGTGCCTTGTGCGTGTAAGTGCAAGTAAGCTTGGTCTACTGTTTTGGTTAAAGGCAATTCGACGTCATGTATAGTGCATTGTGCATCATGAGCAAACATGCCATTAGTCAAATATTTTGTAAATTTTTTCAAACCTTTTCCGCTGAGCACAGCAAGTCCTCACATTTCATAATCATTTATAGATCATACACAGACATTTTATTGGCTGTATGGGTGTGACAAAATAGTACACTTCATGAAATGCCTTTTATGTTTATGTTGATGTTACCATTTTTAAATTATATGTAACAGTTATTAATTGATATTCATATTTATACGTCTGTACAGCATTTGTCCCATCTCATTCACATCATGTCATTCAGAATGATTTCGGATAACGATAACGATATCCGTTCATTACGCGGGTGCTGGCGCGAGCGTGCATCACCATCACCACCAGGTGGATTCACTTCAACGCTCCATGGACATCTAGCTGGGTTCCTCACTGGTTCACGCATGCTCGAAAGCACCCACTTTTTCCACACTCAGAGCAACAGTTTGCCAGTTTTTAAGCGTCTTCTCCACTCTCACTTCACTGTGTGTGTGTGATCACAACGCGTCGTTGTCACGGGCATGAATGAGGTTAGAGGGTCATGCATTAACACACGACCGACAGGGAGATAGGCTATGCTGTGCTGCCTCTACTCCTAAAATTCGAGTAGCTTTGTAGATTGCACAAATCTGACGCTGGCATTCTAGACCATTTTGTGAGGAATAAAAGGTGTGCTTCGAAGTCTTGAAGTGTTAAAATTGCCACTAGCTGCGTCGTCTTTCGTGCATAATACAAAATGGGGTGTTCCTCGTCCAGCTCTCAGACCGTAGCCCAAGAAAACAGACCAGGCACCAAACCCGAAGAAAGTAATGGAGACACAACTTTCGGTAAGTGACACATTGTACATTGTGTCCAAGTCATGTGGGCCTACATTTGTCAGTGGCTTTAATTATTTTCTCACTGAATGATCACTTTTAGAATCCGTATTTTCATTTCAGCAGCTTTAATGCTAGGCTTTCATGAGGTTTTTGTCTACAATGTAAATCTACCTACCTACTGACGTTTAATTGGTAGGCTAAATGAAGAAATGTGATGCTTGAACAAGGCATTCAGCGCATGAGACGCGCCATGGATTGTGCGCAAAGTTTGTTATCTGTTATTTTGTGCATGAAGCATATTGCGATGATGATTGCGATGCATTTTCGAGACGTGATTTATTAACAAAGGAACTTGAGAGAATGTATAGATTTATCACAGTAGTCTATGTATAACTTCAAAGTATGAGAACATGGTGTTCCTGACCCAGTAAACCTGGAACAGGACATAAAAGGAAAGAGAAAATGTGGCAGTTAGACCTGATTCATTAGATTCATCATCAGGGAATGGTAGGGGAGAAAAGAAGGGACTGATTGTTGATGCAGGACAAATCAGAACATTTTATTAACTAATATTTTGCCCTGTACTGAGCAATCACTCACTTTTTTCCATCAATATCCAGCTGGGTGTTGAGGGCTCCTGTATGACAAAGGCGAGGTAGCCTATTAAAAACAGACTTGAAGTCTTGGATGTTTTTTTTTTTTGGCATAGCCTGCGCATTTCTGATGAAATGTTTTCTGACAGCTATGCACATGGCCAACAAGTACATCTGCACCCCAAGGGCAAGAATGCGTAACCGCTCTTCCTTTGCCCAATCAGTGGGATGGTTTAATAGAGAGAGATCATACACTTCAGTGAGTCCATCACCAGGACTCCTAGGTGCAGTTTACCCTAAGCACACCTGATCAGCGTGACTAATGACTCTGGCTGGTACTATTTGTGTAGAAGGATGGTGGGGGGGCACTCCTTATGAAGTATGAAGTGGAGATTTGGGAGAGTCACCAAGGCTGCATACCACTACAGCCAGTCTGATCAGTGATAGATGATAGCTGCTAGCTTTGAAACGCTCTTGTTAAACCCATCAGTATCTAAATCATTCTGTAACAGACATAATGTGAAGCGCAAAAACAAATTTATAGCATTGGAGCTAATTACGCATCACATCCATGACACATGTACCCTCAAGACATGCAAGTCCAGGGGGAGTGGTTCCTACGCTGGGGAGAGGAGAGGGAAAAAAACAAACACCTATTGCTTGCATTCCACAGATAACATAGGAAAGACTTTTTATGCCCCCTCCCAATTGTTGATATGTGTAAACTGGTGTTGGCCATTTGTTTGCCTTTACTCTCTCTCTCTTTCTAACACACACACACACACACACACACACACACACACACACACATATGTGCCCTGACACACACCACATATTGTCCATTCATTGCCCTTCGCATTGCATGGCTCCACCAGCAGCACACTCTCTCCAGCTGAGGCAAGGTTATGTAATGTTTTAACGTACAGAGTGTGCCTGCTTCTGAGGCTGTTTTAATGCACAGACTGTGCCTGCTGCCTTGGCTCTTCTGCTCTCCGGTGGATTTGGACACCCTCACTTTACTCTCTTATTTCAGTGAGGTGAGCTGGGATCTCAAGTCTACATGTCACTGGTAGCACTCAGTTTTAGTAATCATCACCTTGCTTTAATGTCAGAGGTTGAATTGTTTGTTATTTATTTGTTGAAGTGTTCCTTGGCAAATGAAAAAGAACTGGGATTTTGTCTTTCCTCTGCATATGGACATAAGTCTTTGGTGAAAATTAAATGCAATGTCTTGTTATACTTAACCAGGTCAGAAATGTGATCGCCTCTGCATTTCAGCATGGCTTTCTCTGGAGACTGGCTGACAGCAGAAGCACGATTGGTATCAGACGTGGCCAGTCCCTGGCACTTCTCAAACTATGCCCGGCCTTCTTCTCTGTCTGGGCATTGAGCGCTGGTCACCTGGACATGTAGAGACGCTTGTTCGAGAGGCTTACGTCACCCTCCTAGTCTACACTGTGCCATGTTGTCCCGGTAAGACAGCATGGCAAGAAGGAGAGAGAGAAAGAGAGAGTGATATATTGTACTCAGTCAATGTCTTGCAGCCAACATCACAGCGCCCCTCCTCCCTCAGCCCGGGTCTGTTTTGACTGGGTTCTCTGTCATCCTTGGCCATTTTTCATGTTGACACATAAATCATCCGGCCCCAGTGCTCTGCTGTGAGAGGGCTCTGTCTCACTCCATCTTTTTCTCATGCCAACGTCGGCCAGTGACAGTCTCTCCGCCTGTGGGCCTCATATCATGCCATCAGAAAACAAGGCACTGAGCTCTTCCTACTATAGCCAGGGTCTGGAAATGTACAGTGTGTACACAGTTAACTGTAAATCTTTGAATAACACACTGTGTAGGTGTCATTTTCATCTTCCAGTTGAGTTGGTAATTCTTATTGTCAAATGAAGAATTGTGGGAGCTGAATATTTTTCAAGCAGTGATAACTGTCAGGACTTTTGGGTGTGTTCAACTGGCTTTTCCTCTCTGAATGTTCTAAAACACATATTTTGTGGAAAATACAGTTAGTGTGTGTATGAGTGTTTTCCACGTGAGTGCCTGTGTACCGCATATGCATATCAGCATGCGTGTAGACATGCACACAGCCTCCAGCTTGAAAGTGTCTTTCAGCTCCCACCGAGCCATGTGACCCAAAATGGTAATTTGAGCCAGGTGCGCTCCATGGCCCTCTCCCCGCCCCCTCCCCCTACACCACGCACTTTAAGTTAAACCAAACCAAGCATTCGCATCCCAGCCACACTCTCCTCTACAGCATAAGATGCCTCTTTCTGAGCCATCAGATGCAGCAACGCACTGGGTGCTGACCCCAAGAGACGCACACACACACACACACACGCACACACACACACACCCACCCGTCCGTCTTGCTGTGTTTTGAGAGATCCGGGCCGTGAAGCATCAACATCACACACTGTTCATTTTGGGGGGCTCTGCGAAGGCCACTGGGCTGTTGGCTTTGTGTTGCTTTACTTGTGCTAGTTTGTGCTGGCCCATCACATTCCTTTCCAGTCACTGCCCTCTCTCTCTCATGCCTTGGGAGTCCTCCCACATTCACAATCAGGAAGTCAGGGGCATCAACAGAGGAAAGGCATTTAATATGAACATTTGGGATTCACCAGGCGTGCATGATGCCCAAATCGCTCATATTGTTTCAAATACACCAGGTTTACACAGCCCTGGGGCAGCTTTGATGGGATTTATTGTGTCACTGGCTGGCCATGACTCACTGGCCTGTTTGTTTTCATGCTCTTTTCAGGTATATGCAACTCTTTCCCTGTTGGACATTTCAGGTTGAAGGATTTTTTTTCTCCTCAGAATCTGACATGAGAAATCAGACATGTTGTCACTGTGGGGTAGTGTGAAAGATAGCAAACTAGCACATGTTTTGGGATGTGTACTGTCAGACCCCCTCCCAGGGTTTACGAAAACATGCATCTCTGTAAATCACATTTCCAGCCACGGAAAAAGGATATTTGGTTTTTTTTTTTAACTCAGTTTCTCTGTGCATGGCTTGAGGCATTTCTTCTGAACAAAAATGGCTTTGTGCAGGCCTGATGAGACAATATCTTTTGTCTGCTTTGTTTGTGAGATTTAGTCCAATTTGCTCTGTTGATATGGCTGTTCAAGTAAAGATTGTTTTCAGGATGTTAATTGAACTTTGTGCACGTGCATGTTGTCATACAGCACTTTGTCTTTACATGGTTCCTTACATTGTGCAGTTTTGTGCCTAATATCCACTCACATGGTTCAGTCTGCCTGAAAAGCACATCTGAAAGATTGTTTCTCACAGCACTAGAAGTTGGGTGGTTCTAAGTATTGTGCCTATGGTAAAGGATTATTCCAGTCTTTATGTAAGTCTCTTCCTTCCTCAGGTTATGAAAATATGGTTTGGTTTCATGAACTGGATATTGGGTACAGTCCCAAAGTAGAGGAAACAATAGATCTGATTTCAGAAGTTTGCCAGAGCCAAAGCATGACGTGTGTTTGATGTTTTCAATCTGGCTTATCATTGTCTACCCAAACCTGTTGAACGCTGTTTGAGCCATTTCCCATGGATGATGTGGATGGAGAAATACAACAGCATGGGGCTCTTTATTTCTTCTGGATGAACAAGACTGAGCTAGGGCTCTCCCGCATCTTCCTCCAGGCACTGATCCACTTCCACTAAGGTTTATGTTGCACAAAATCTGTTATTCCAGGAAAATGAGCTGCAAAATGAGTTACAAAATACTTGTGTAATATTTCACTTGAATGTCCATGCTATGGGAAGGATAAATATTAACCTCAGCAGTGGTCTCACAGACGTTGTCATGAAGAGTTGTGTCGGTCAGTGCTATGTATTTGTTTCCATTAGCTGCCATTGTCCCAGCAATGGCTTTTTAAATGGTGATCTAGTGTTTTCTGTTGCCATAGCAAGAGATCAACATTTAGAACCCATGCATTCAGTTTTATGTGTCCGGTCATTTCAGTGAAACCCTTGGGGGTCACCTGCTTGACAACAACCTTAAACACCTTGATGGCTTTCCGGAACAGTATTACTCACTCTTGCACAACAACTTGAACAACAAAACATGATATGTTTATTCACACTGAACTGAATGAACACCTGCACTTTTTCTATGCTGCTAAATATTCCATATTCTTACAACAATTACATATATGTTCTTTCTGTATTCTTATAACAATTACATATATCTTACTACAATCAGTACTCTGTGCTCTCAGTTTAACGTATGCCGTGGGTTTGACATACTTAATGTATATTTATAAAGTACTAGTACTATAAGTGCACTAAATGTAGCTTAAGAGCACTAAATGCTAAATGTTTACTGTCTCAAATGCCTTTCTATACATCTTCAATGTGTCACCCCTTGAATCCATATTGAAAAGTTGTTTCATCTCACTATATAAAGTGTGTATGACTGAAATAACAATAAAACCCACTTGACTTGACTACACTCTAGTGATTTTGAGTTGGCTTAATATACATATGGTATCTCATTTGATCTTTGAAAGATTTTGTTCACCCTGCTTGACTGATTGGCTTGTGTGAGTTGTTGCATTTGGTAAGCCTGTTTTTGATTTGTGTTTGAATTTCTCTCTTCTTCCAGTTGCCCGTAATGGAATCATTGCAGAGGACACAGAGACCATCGCGGACCAGATGCAGCTGCCGGTTCAGAGCGCACTACCGGATGAGCTGCTGCCTGGGGCCGTGGAGGAGGCGGTCGTCCAGGCCTGCGAAGCCACAGAGAGTCTGTTAGTGGAGGAGGCAGCCCCCGCTGATCCTGAGCCTGAGCCTGTGGCCGAGCCCGAGCCTCTCGTCGAACCTGTTGCTGTGGAGAGTGCTGAGTCGGCTGCCCCGGTCGCTGAGACTGTAGAGGCTGAAGCAGCTGCCCCCGCCGAGGCTCCAGCTGCGGTGGAGCCGGTGGAGGCTGAGGCTGTGGCTGCCGTGGAGGTTGTGGCTCCAGCGGAGGTTGCGGCACCTTCAGAAACAGCAGTGGCAGCAGAGGAAGCTGCTCCTGTAGTTGCCGAAACAGCTGCCCCTACTGAGGCTCCTGCCCCTGACGAAGCTCCTGCCCCTGTTGAAACTGCCCCCGTTGAAGCTGCTGCCCCTGCTGAAGCTGCAGCCTCCACTGAATCGGCAGCAGCTGAAGTTCCAGCAGAGCCTGTAGCAACAGCTGAACCGGTAGCGGCTGAGGAGCAAGCAGTGGCTGCTCCCGAAGAACCCGCGGCCCCAGCCGAAGCAGCTGCCCCTGCAGAGCCCGAGTCCGCTCCCACCCCCACACCTGAACCTGTGGCTGAACCCGCTCCAGCCACTGTAGAGGAGACCAAAGAGCCAGAACCAGCACCAGCACCTGAACCCGCTGCCCCAGCTGAGGAGGCTGCCCCCGTGGAGGCCACCCCTGTAGCTGAGGTCAGTGCCCCAGAGCCAGTCAAAGTGGAGGAGCCAGCACCAGAAGCAGCCCCAGTGGCCACCCCAGCGGAAGTGTCTGCCGCTCCTGAAGCTGCACCAGCTGCAGCCCCTGAGGGTATGCCTTTAATAACTTTTTTTTTTGTCACTGTATAGATGCTTTACATCCCTGACTGCCACACCAAACCGGATAGGCCTTCATTGTGCTCCAGTCCTCTGTTAGAGCATTGTTTGGTCTTTGTGAGACATTCCTGTTCGGTGCCACCACTCCTAGGTGATTATGGAGGAATTTGAAGTAGTCAGTCCACCATTTTAGTTGATCGGTCTGGTAGCGCTTGATTCATGTCACCATTTAGCCTTAACCTCTGAACCTGCCTGGCATTAACAAGGCAATGATTGCTTTTGGCTAAAAAAAAAAAATTATGTTGTGCTAGTATGCTAGTTGGTTGGAGAGATGTGATAAGACTGAAAACATGAACAAACACGTTGGTGTCCACTTCTGACGTGCTCTTACAGCAGTCTCTGCAGTCCACTGAAATACTTAGCATTTGTGGCATATAAAAGGTCCACATTCATTCGTGTCTTGGCCAAAAAGAATGGTAAAACTTGTAGAAAAATGGTAAAAAGTGTGACATGACATCCGCTCTGTCCCCCTATTAGATCTGGTAACAGCACACATGTATACACACACTCAGTACGATCACGATCAGTTGTTTCAACATCATAACAGACAAGTGAGAGTTCAGCAGTGCAGGGAATTCAGCACAAGACATACATTGACACCTCAACATATATGGGTCAGCCCTAGCAGGTTTCATGAATAAGTTTACCATGGCAGAATCTGGCCACACAAAGTGCCCTTTTGATTTGTCTAGTCTTGGTGATGAACAGAATAGATATTGTTGATACATAGAACAGCACATTTAACACTGCGAGGAGACAAAGCCACCACACACAACACCAGAATTCTGCAGTGGAGTGTGTCACTCTCTTCCTTAGACCCTGTTGTTTTTCACAACAGGCTCTCTCTCAGACATGTGCACGCACACACACAGACAGACACACACACACACACACACACACACATGGACACACAAACGCATACAAGCACACACTCCATGTCTGTCTCTCTTTGTGCCCTGTCAAGGACCACTGTAAACTTATGCACTATTGCTTCAGATTACATAAGATCTGTGTGTATCCACTGCTCAGCAGCTCCAATGCAAATTAACCTTGTCTCCCACTGCGTGGTTGGGACGGAGTGGGGAATAATTAGGCCTATTGTGACTCAACAAGCTGCAATGCTTATGGCTGTTCCAGGACCAGATCCTTTTAGCTTAGCTTAGTATAGCTTTTAGCTATGGATACAGCCTTTTTGTTGAGTAGAGATCATCCTAAGATCCATCGCCATTGAAGCACATTGATAGAACTACGGGCAGATCTATTTATTCAAATAGTCAAAATATTTATGCCATAATATTACCTGTGCAAACACCTCCTACAGTCACACACAATAGAAGGAGGTTTCTCAGATGTATCTATGGTTTACAATCAAGACTTTTTTGTTTCAGTGAACTGGAAGTGTGATCGGGTTCTTGTATCACCTGGTGAGATGCCTCCCATGAGGTGAAAACAAAGAGAACAGTTTTCTATTTTCCTTCAGGCCCAAGGGGCAGAGGCCCAATTACACAAAGCCATCCACCCACTCTGCTTCAGCAGGAAGATGACGTGTGATAAGGACTTTTCCTGGGCACATACAGATGCTGCCTTACTAATTGTTTGTCAGTTACTTCAACTTTCCATAAAACACATTGAAATCAAATAGTCGCTCATGCTGTCAAATATTGATATAAGTCAGAGAGCACATAAGAAGCAACACATTGATTTGGGCTGGTTGTCAGGAGGCTTTCTCAACCACTGAAAGAACACACTGTACTTTTGGGGCAGAGAGGCCTCTTCAGCCGGCACGTGCAGAAGGGGCGTTGCATAACGCCACTAGCCACATGCATAGATTCTATAGGAGCTGAGCCCCTCCCACGCAGCTGTAGCCTGGGGGTGTTTGTTTAGGTCTTAAAATGTGTCAGAGAGATTAAGTGTATGTGGGCTGTGAGTTACCCAACCCACCCTACTGAAACAAGTTGTTCCCGAACTTGAGGGACTCTTAATTGTTCTGTTTGAGTTCTATCTGTGTGGCTACCCATCTTGCTGATTAGCTGTCATGGATGCTGGGATATTTTCAGTGCCCCTCCCCCAATCCCCCACCTACTGCAAGGCTAATGGAATGTCTCACGTGTAACTCCTCATTGGAATGCCAGCAACTGACTTCCTGTCTGTCAATTCTGTTTCTAGGGGGCGTGGCAGAGACAGGAAGTGAGGTGGCCAAAGTGGAAGAGCCAGCAGAACCCCCCCAGCCTGCTGAGACCCCTGGTGAGAGAGGCCTCTAGCACAGCACTCTTAACTACTGATCCCAGAACTGGCCTCAATACCACAGCATGCTACACTGCTGATCCCAGAACTTTTAACATAGCAGATACTTTTCCATCATCTTCTGTGCCCTTGTTTGGATGATTCACACTCACCTTGTTTTTCTTTGTCTTTCAGCTGCCAGTGCAGAGAAGTAAAGGAGACTCACCCACAGCAAACATGGTTGACATGTAGCCCAAAGAATAAACGAATACGTTTACACGCACACACACATACACACTCACATGCACACACCCCCCCCAATAATATGCAGACCATTTGTCAGAGATGGATTAATTACTAAACTGACACCATGGTGCCTTTTATTACCTGTAAATGTGGAGCAGTGGTGGTTCTAGCATTTGTAAATATGTACTTGTATTAGCAATGTATTTGAAAGGTGATGAAAGTGCCTGGAGCCACCTGATCTTGGCCAAAGGGAAACTGCCATGATAGAATGGCATTCAGAGGCAGAATGGAGGCCTTGGCATGGAAAAAAAAACACATTTCACTCCAGGTTCATGTGGGAAATGGTGACAAATGGAAATGACATCCCCCACACAAACGTAGTTTCACACATCATCATCATGAGATGGTTCTAGTGAGATTGTGTGCAGTGGTTTAGGAGTGTGTAACATAGGCCCTATACTACTACACTCATTTTTTTCATTGTATGTCAGGAAAACAAGCCAAAAATGTAACAACTGTGAAAAAAGTGTGTTGGCACTAGGCATGAGAGGCTGGGCCCAGGGAAGGGAACTTTGCCTTTGTGAACGCAGCATGTTATTCTAAATCCTGCTAATGTGGAATGTCAATAAACGTTTTGTTTTTTTTTTGATTGGGGGGAAAACTTTTACACTTACTCATTCTGGAAGATTCATTTGTCACAGCATGCATGTTACTACTTTTTCTATCTTGCTGTTTGTCATTTATGTTAGTATGTTCATCTATGCAGTAAAATGTTCTGGATACTGAGGGTAGGTTACGTTTTGTATGGCTGATCTACAAGAGCACTTTTGGAATTTGTTTTCAGAACACTACCATCAGGAAACACTATAGCCGGGACTGAGTGCTACCGTGGTCTTTCACTGCAGACATACTGCCTTCTGGGTCTGAAGGGTCAGCCCCTTTCCAGTGCTGTCAACCGCACTCCAACAGCATGAACTATCCAGTGTTGTACTCAGATACTGTATCAACACCAATTATGGACCAATGTGGAAAAGTCTTTATTTCTTTATGTTCTTGTCTTAGCATCAGACCTGCACACCTTTCAAAGGATTCCTGGTGCCTTTTCACACTGTGAATTTAGATCATGTTCATTTATGTCTGTAAATGCAGGAACAAGGGCTTTCCCACACTTTTGTTTTACTGTGCAGCATGAAGAGATCAACTGTCATCTGTAATATGCTCATCTCTGAGCGTTCACATTAGCTTCATAGTGTACAGAATAAAGGTGCAGTTACTAATACATAAGACTCCCAAGATGTTTATTCATTTCCAAGTACTCATTCAAGCAAAATAGTGCAAAACCTTTCACATTGTCAAAATGTGTCAGTCCAAAGTAGATTTGAGGGAATAAAAAATATAAAGTAAACAAATTAAGACAGAAGAGTTGATTACTTTCTAGCTAGTATTCTGTGACATGACTGAGATAGGTAGCACAATTTAAGCCAAACTAAATGAAGATAAGCTAAGCCATGGATGAACAACCGTGTAGCAAGGAGAGATGCAGGTACCCTCTGGGATGAGCCTCCATTCAGCACAATACTGAAATATGAAGCGGAGGAACACAAAACAGGTGGCTGCTATCAGGAGAGTGGCCCCAAACGCTGCTCATTAAGAGTTAATGAGGGAAGTGAAAGCAGCCTGATGACGAGGGAGGTGCAGATCCTAGCCATGTTCTAAACGACCTCACATAGCCTAATCAAAACCCACACTCTAATCCCTTTAAGATTACAATTTAATTAGTCTACAGAATAGAATATCCTCCATGATAAGGAATATGAAGAATGTGCATAAGCAGAACCTTCATGGCACGTGTTTGATGATATGTTAAACTGGTCCAGTTAAAGAGAGTGTATGGCCTATAAGGTTTTTCAGGCATCTGTGATGGGGCCCAGGACAGCCACCGCTTCAATCTCAACTAGTCCACCCTGTCAAGAAAGGAAAGAATCACTGTCCCATTGAAATGATAGCAGTTTATGTAGACTGTTTACATTTGTTGCTATGAAGCTATAATTGTCTATAACTGTGGAATCAATTCTCCATAATACTGGTTTCTTCAACACCAGTGACTGGCAAATTAACAATGGCTGAGGCTCTGCATACATGCTGTGCAAGGTACTCATTTAGTGCTGAATGACTGTGTTCATTTCAAACTTATGCCATTCTGAGGGGTTGAAGCAAATGATCAATCCCTTTCATATCTGCATCTGATAAATGCCGCCACATAGCCTTAGCGGAAAACTCACTCTAGGAAGGGCTGCAACCTGGTAGGCTGCACGAGCAGGAAAGCTTTTCTGGAAGACTGACAAAAATGAGAACATGGTTAGTTTGTATCAGATGGCACAGTATGTGCATACAGTCAAAACGTCCCTGGACTTACAGATACTCTATCTTTTGCTCAGCTTGTGACAGTGATATTTAGAGAATACAATAGACATGTCAAAATGAACAACAGGCAGAACTCCTCCTAGAACCGGTTCTCTGCATGCAACTCACTGTTGTGAACAAGTAACACCAGAGGCTATATGCACACATGTGCACAACTCTTTGTATCCCTCTCTCTGCTAGTTTGGACAGTATGTTCAGTAATGGTTTGCACAGGGAGCACACTCAACCCCATCATCTTACTCAATAACCGCTAAATATGCTATCTAAGAAATTACAATTGATTCAGGCTGTAAATCAATACAGATAACTGTTTACCCAGGGTATTTCATTACACTTCATGTAAATCCTTATAATGAGAAACTACCCCTGTCATCACTTATACTATAGGGGGCAATCAGTCCTCTTTCTAACTAATAAATAAATAACAACGCAATTCAAGATGCAATACTATATTGCAGTGTAACTTGTGTAAATTGCTAGGGATATGCTTCAGTCTGCTCATTGACAGACGACACAAACACATAGTGAACATGAAACTAACAGCTACATGGTACTTTCTTCCAGTACCTCACTAAGAATGAAAAAAAGTCAAAAAAGGAGGCAATCTGTACATGACAAACATTCTTAACCTGGGTGTCAGATCAGGAAGCAAAAATGTCAGGTTAAGGTGACAAGTGCAATCACGAACTGTACAGTATACAATATGACGGGGGGGAGTAACCCTACCCTAAATGTGAGGTAAACAGTAAGCGTCTAGTTAAAACTATAAAGACTTTTACAGTCAGTGTTGGACTGAATGGAATCAGTGTGAGAATTTTCAAGCCCAGCCTGCAATTAGGTATATTTGGATTCACACTGCAGAAGTGCCACATGACACCCCTGGGCACACGCCTCTTTTCCTAACAGATTCTGAATCTGAAGAGGACTGATCGCCACCTAGTGACCATTTGTAGAATTTCAAATGATGAAAACCAGTTTTACATTTACGCATTTAGCAGACGCTTTTATCCAAAGCGACTTACATTTGTCAACTATCAGTTACATCAGGGCCAGTCTCCCCTAGAGCAACTTAGGGTTAAGTGCCTTGCTAAAGGGCACAATGGTGGCAGCTGAGATTCGAACCCACAATTTCCAGACTACTACCATGCTAGCCTGGTTCCTTAACCACTATGAGACCACCACCCTACATCAGTTGTCTGACATGGTCATCATCAGACATGGGTGGTAAAGGGTGGTAAAACCTAATCTATTCGTTTCTAATGTATTGTACTTACATTCTTTGTAGACTTCATTAACATTCCCAAAGTCATTGATGTCTGCCAGAAGGACTGTGGTTTTCACAACTGAAAGATTAAGCACAGCCATATCGTTGTTGTTTTTCTGACATATTATTAATAGTAGTAGTTATAAACCGACTTCATCTTTTACTCTTACCGTTTTCATACCCACATCCAGCCTCCTTCAGAATCTCACCCATATTTATAAGAGCCTCGGAAACAACAACAAAAACTTTCACTGGATTTATTTGCAGATATTTTTATTTTAATGGATAGGCTATGTACTTACAGAATGAACTATGAAATACTGTATGAAGATACATTTCAACAGCATCTGTTCAGTAATAGTAATAACATTTTTCATACTCTACCCAAGCCTTACTTGTTTGGTCTGGGCCTGCACTCCTCCTGCTACCAGCTGGCCAGAGGTTGGATCCATCCCCAGCTGGCCTGAGATGTACATGGAGCGGTCCACCACCACAGCCTGGCTGCAGGCAGAACAAGATCAAAGCAAAATTCATCAGTCTATGTTGGTTAATTATTTATGTATTTCAGTGGTACATGTACAGTGCCCTATACAATTATTGGCACTTCTGGTGATGTTGGCTACAACACATGTAAAGCATAAAAAAATCATCCATTTGTAATTTTCCTTAATCAAATTATGAAAACATACAACCTTGAAGAGAATCACATTTATTCTGATAAAGAACAACACATTAAATTAAAGAATATTCAACAATCATTAGCACCCTTGCATTTTGTAAATTGCAAAGCTACAAGTGGGGTCACAAGTGGGGTTGTGATTTTTTGTTTTTAAAGACTAGGTGATACCAAGATGCAATTTTTTTCTGAACGTCTCCAACAGTGGTCCATCAAATATTTTTAGCCTCTCTTGCCTTCTCACTATGTGTGGGGGCAAGATAAACATGGGTCATTATCCAGCCATGTTTGCAAATAGTGTCAGTTGACTGTAATTTCTTAGCCTAATGCAGTTATTCCAACAGGAAATGGGCCATTTTAAGCTCATATCAGCTTTAAAAAGTTGAATAAGGATTGAAGAATTATTCAGTTACATTATAATTTATCATTTATAGGGGTGCAAATAATTGTGGCACGTGTTGTCATTAAATATTTATGTCTTCTTGATGCATTGTGTTTTCTCCAGAAAATCACATTGCAGCAGGACTGAAAAACATCGAAATGGTTCACTCCGCATGTTCACATGAATCAGGCATTCTGACGCGGCATCAACGAGCAGCTCCTCTGTCATTGGAAGAAGAGGGAAACTCCCCATCATCAAGTAGGCTAGCCTATCCAATGCTGTTCATATTCAGTTTATAGTTGTGCTGATAGATGAATTTATAAATCTGATCATCAGCTGCCTATACATAAAAATCCCTCAAATAAGCCTTTATGTCACTCGCCTTTTCAAAACGCAAACTATTGCGATAGTCCTATTTATTCGGCAAGTCCATTCACAGGTGTTTAGGTTTCGAGAGCGGCCAACTGTCTCACCATAAGTTACTGTAGCCTACCTGTAAGGTCCAATAGCCGCAGGAGCTTTCACTGTGTTTATTATTCTTCTCACAACAGCGGACATAATTAACGGGAATTGGCAAAACTGTAGCCCAGACTGAACTTCTTTGGTTCAATGAACTGCTACTCCAGCGATCAACGTTACGTGCCGTACGTTGGACGTTATGCGTGCATACCATAGAAGAGCCGCAATCAACCATAGATAACCTACTGCATTCGCATGCTATGACCAGATAAGTGCCCTTGCCTCCAGGGTCCTTACAGTCCTTGAACTAGAGGGCTGTCTGTACCATCTGAAGGCAGTAAGACACATAGTGATTCTTGGAATGGTATATCATCCGAGAGTTATAAAATAAATAATAGCATTGCATTGGTGGTGGCTTTGTGTGTGTTATCACCCTCTTTTGCTTTTATGAGTCTATGGAGAAAACTTGCAATACAAAAAAGTGTTGCTTTAATGTAAATAATTAGCTGTGGAAGTTTTGTGGAGATATCTATTAGATTCATTTTTTACCCTAATCACCTGTGCCCTTGATGGACCTATAATGGGCAAAAAAAGCTACCCTGAATGCAATGCTATCACATATTTTCAAACTTTAGGGTGGCAAACTGCAAAAAACACAGAGACCTACTGCCCTTGAGTGGTACCGACGGGCATATTTGGGGGTCTGCTCAAGGACTATCCGGGGACCCAGAAAATCGTTAAAATGCAGTTTGGGTTATATTGTAGGCTATCTAATTATGGGCTATCACACAAAAATGTATTACATTACCATAAATAAGTAGGCTACCTCCATCTTGGTAATTTATATCACTACTCTTTGCTTAGTTTCTGGATGTTTTAAGAGGCTTTGACTACTCCAGGCCACCTATCACAGTAGCTACAGTAACATTAATTCCATGCTTGAATTATTCAACATAATTAAAAAGTATGTCAAGGTTTCAATCGTGCAGAAAAAAAAATATTCAGGAAATTGTCTAGCCAGCTATGACATACGCCAGTAACCACGTGAGCTTTTGAAACCAATGGAGCGCTGGGGAACTATTGTGCGGGGGGGGAACTGTTTTGTGCAATGAACCCACTATCCGCTGTGTTCTATGGTACTAGCCGTAGTGTGTTATTGCTGTGAACCGCTGTGACATGATGCACTGTAGCAATTACGTTTTCTGATGAGCTAGAGCGAAATATACTTAATGGTGCGTTTACAATACAATATCAGGAGAAGAGTGTTTGGCAAAGTGGAGGGATCAAGATATCTTGGTAAGTAAGTTGTCAGTAAAATGTTTAGACATTTTTCAGTCGGTGAGCTAACGTTAAACCAGTTGCTTATAAGCAGCTAACGACAGCTAGCGTTAGGTAGCTTCAGGCCCCAGCTAAATTTCATCCTCATGAAAGTAGAGCGAGCAGCGAGGTGCATGGGTGTAGTTCTGTAAATTAACTTAGCAGTGTTGCAAGAGGTACTTGATGCAGATAGTGTGTTTGGTGACGTCAAATATACTAAACGTTATAGTACACACAAAAAGAAGAGCGCATGTCTGCAACCTTAGTATGAAACCTTGTGACTAACGTTATAACCAGAGAACTCGTGGTTTTGTTTATTACAGATTACAAGCCAGCCTCTTTAGCAAGTAACGTTAAGGTCTTGCAGGTTGCCAAAGCAATGTCAAAGCAGTCTAAGGAAAATATAATGTTTCAGTAATGTTAACTTGTGTAAAAGTTGACTGTAAACCCTTTAGATCACTGGCTAGCACAACTATTTGCCTGGTTTGAAGCATGGCACGGATGCTATACGTGATGTGGAGCATAGCACCTGTCAGGAACTCGCGAGCCCACAGAGAAACATGATGGGCTTAAACTCTAATGCTAACGTCAACGTTGATAACGTTAAGCACTGTCACTCGGGAAAAGTTTTAACTTCAGTGTTTCTTCTTTACCAACCCTACGTATGGTTGAGGCCAGTATGAAGAACCCAGCGTAACGATATGTTAACAACTTTTACAATTTGGAAACAAAGCGCAAAATTACAATTTATGGATGATGATTATTTGGTATTAAACGTGCACATTCAATGGACGTTAACGGCGTTTATAACCAACGTAACTCATGTGAATATGGGGATGAAACTCGCCGTTGAATCATGGACAATGGACAAATTATAGATATCGCGGGAAAATTAAAGGTCATCACATTGTATAAAGTTTTCACTAATGGATGGCGGCATGTTAGCTTTGTGGTATCTAGAACATTTAGCGACACGGTAGCTGTACTGCTACCTGAATGCTCCTTATGAGACGTTCTTTCAGTCAACCCATTATCATTAATGTTGTACAGTATTTACAAAGATCATTTAAACCTCTCTGGTAGCTAGCTACTTCATTCGGAAGACGTTAGGCTGTCCTGGTCGTTAGCTGCCCGCTAGCCTCTTAACGCTTTAACTAAGACGGACTAACAAAAGCACGAGATTTTGCAGCAGGTTACGTTTGCTACTGTAACGTCAGCTTTGTTGTTCAGTTACCTTGGTGTTGCATCACCTCCTCGCCCGTACATCTTCCCTTCTACTTGGTGACTAACGTTACACGGACAACACTTGTCTGAAATTCACATAGGCATGTTATCTTAGAATAATGTCCTTGCCATCAATGTCGGAGAAATATTTGTCAGAGGTGCATTTTTACATCTTAAATCTATAACGTCTTATCTATAACGTTACTAATTTGCTCCTAGCGGTACGGTAGTCAAATTTAATTCACTAACATCTTGTCTTCACGAACGACTGACAGAACTGGTCATTAATTTGCCTCTTGTAAACTGTTAAGCCTTTTTGTACTTCTGTGTAATGTATGATGGACACAGTGCACACCATGCGTAGGCCTTAGTTTTAGAGAATATTTCTGTGTGCGAAATCGGAATAGTTACAAGTAACACAATGTAGGAGACATGTGCACAAGTAGGCGCGCACCATGTAACTTGCTGGCGTGGGGATGGGGTGAAGGGTGCTGGTCAAATGAATCTTGTTAAATTGTCCTCTTTTCATTTGAGGGATGGGGGGTGACTGTTACTGTGGCCTAATAGACTATAGTCATGGTACAAAGAATCTTTCATAGAAGTGTCAACTGTAATTTCTGATCATCTGATGACAATGGATTTCTCATGGAATTAACTATTGGATGGAACAATATCTTTTGCCTTCGGCCTGTAGATAAATTGCTGTCTGTGGTGTATTACTCATTTTATTCTGACACACATATTTTTTTTTTTAGCTTGATTTCTTTTTTACTGTCATGACTACCCTCAGCGTCCTCTTTGTGACCCCACTGTATTGTGTAATCGTTACATGAAAAGCCTACCCGTGGTGTAATGAATGATAAGTCTACTGCTCTCCACAGTAATACATTTTAAATGATGCTTTGTTCACCAGCAGCTGGGCTCTTATTTAGTTGTTAATACCAGTTGTTTGTGTATAAGAGCACGTGCCTGCTGGTCATGAGCCAGAACTCACAACTTTACACAGGCTCTTGAATACGGTTTTACTCACAACACACTTAGACACCCCCCCATCACACACATACATACATACATACATGCATACACTCACTCACTCACACACACACACGCGCGTGTAGTCAGCTGTTTGTTTAGGTTGGTGGGATGTGGAGAGTGTGCTCTCTGTGTGCGTCATGTTCCCTCTTTATCCCTCTCTGATCAGGTGGCAAAGGTAGAGACTGAGGGAATGAAGGAGAGGCATTGGGAGAGGGCGGAAAGAATGAGACGGGCCAAGTGAGTGAGTTAGTGTGGGAGGGAGGGAGGGGGAGAGAGGGAGGGAGGAGTGGAAAGAGAGGAGGGATGGACCCGAGTCTCATTTGCGTGGCTGTGAGCAGCTCAATCCTGGATTAGCTCACTGACTGAGACATTGAGTGCTTGCCAAATCAAGGCCTCTGGCATCCTTGTCTAGCCTCACTATAAAGGTGAGAAACACAGGTTTTTCAGCTTTTACAGAAGCTACAAAAAGAGAGAGAGGGAGATGGAGGCTTGACGGGATGGACAGAACATGGGAGGTGTGTGAGTGAGGAAGAGAAAGAAGCTTGCGGGATGAGCAACAGACTGTATCTGGACTGTGTTGTGATTCATGATTCTGTCAGCACCATGAGCAGCCTCTTCTCTTGGCGCCCAGCACTTGTCAGTGTCCCATCACACACTAGTAAACACAATGTGTGGGGTCTTCCAGAGTGGCTCCCACCACATATAAGTTAGGTTTGAATCAGTTTGACAGTCCTGTGTGGCTGGCAGTATGTTGCAACAAAAAAACGTTCGAATGGTTTTCATGTTGCAAGATGAAAGTGCGCGCTTGTGGTGAGAGCGAGGGGATTATTTATAGACTGCTGTGTACAATATAGACACCCTGGAGGTAAATTCCAAGGAGAAATGTGTAATGAGGTGATATTATGTGTGTGTGTTTGTGTGTGTGCGTGCGTGCATGTGCGCACAGAGGGGTTCTACTTAATAATTGATTACCCCAACCCAAAACCTTAAGATTGATTGTTTGATGCAGCAGTAAGACTGAAAAAAGGTGTTTTTTGTGCTTTACATGCTCACTTGACCCTGGAGACTTCAATTCCCAGGCTGCCTCAGGCACTCATGGGTCCCATCTCCTGCCTGCATGGGCTCTAAGTGAGTTATAAAATTAGGTGGAGGTGGAGCTCCTTTCTGTGGTTGGTTGTTTTTCTCTTTGTTTTGCTCATTCTCTAATAACGACAAAGGCATTTCCCATGGCATCTACACGCAGCTTGTCTTAAGTGGTCTGGGCCGAGGTAACATAATGTATTCAATATGTTTAGGCCTATATGTTCTTTTGTGTCTTTGTTCTCCAAAGCAACACTGAACACTATATGTAAGAGTCCAGACTGTAGGATTACTCTAGTGATGTTTGTTAGGTTCTCTTGTGACTGGCTGTTGGCTAACTTTATCACCATCTCTCCCCCCCAGGTCCCTGAATGTTCCTCGGTGGCCCCTGCCCGGCTCTCCGCCGTGCTCCCATGGCGTCCAGCTGACCCCACCCCTGCAGGATGACGGTGCGAGAGCGTCTTCGGGAGAGCATCTCGGCCGCCTTCTACCGGCACGGCCTGCTCTGTGCCTCCTATCCCGTGCCCATCATCCTCTTCACGTCCGCCAGCATCCTCACCTGCTGGTGAGGGAGTGTGTGTGTGTGAGGGAGTGTGTGAGTGAGGGCCTGCTAGCCCTGTGCGTGGCTGATGCCTCTGGGGTTTGCTGGGGGCTGTGGACACTTATGCACTTGTACCATTTCTCTGTTCTTAGTGTGCAAAGCTGGTTTGATTTGATCAAAAGATGGATTCATAGATATATAAATACATACATACAAACATACATACATACATACATACATACATACATACATACATACAGTCATATGGTGCAGGTCCTCCAGCACTGGTAAGTTATCTGGAGTAGTCGCAGTTAGCTGTGTCAGTGTCATTGATGTACTGGTCGGGGAATTAATGAGCATGTTAATGTGTGTTACTTTATCCAGTTGTTCCTTACTAAAACAAAGTGGAAGTATGTTCTTAGGTGGCAAAACGGCTAAAGGAATTTGCTAATACATAAACAGGAACTCTGCACAGGAACTATTTTGGCTCAATTTTGAGTCTTGTGTGTGTGTGTCCATTCTGAGGCTTGCTAAGGCAAGTCCCAGGGTAAGTGTTTTAGCTTGGGAGAGAGGAGTACAGAGTTGCCCTCATTGAACCGCAGATTCTGCTGGATTAGACAGAGCTGTGATCACGAATCGGGCAGATCTGGTCACTCTGGATTATATCAAAGGGCCGGAGCCTGGCATTTGGGAGCTCACCAGCGCCAAGACTGAAAAACGGCTTTCTCAGAAGTTTGTCTGGGCGCCAGAGGGAACCGTGCGCTTTGTTAAGCCGTAGTCAGCTTTGAGTGCATCAAAAGTCCTGGAGCTGGCTTAATGGACAGACCCCCAGGCAGTGAGAGAGAGAGAGAGAGAAAAAGCTTAGCTGTGAGAAAGTGGCACCCTAAGAAAAGGAATCAGCATCTGCTGAGACTCTCCCAGGCACCACAAAACAGGCCTTTGTGGAGGTACGGTCAGTGACCTGCTTCAGCTTCGCCCACCAGGGTGAGACGGGAGGGACAATTTTGCAATTTAGCCAGGCGTCCCGAGAAAGGCAGTCTCTATGCGCTGTGCTTGAGTTGGTCCCTGCACAGCACAATTTCATTCAGCTGAGAAATGAGCAATCGCTCCGAGGTGCCATTAAAATATAGAAGCATCTCTCATGCACCCCAAGACAATCAATGTTCCCTCTAACTCATTTCAATCCTTTGGTTAATGGTTCAGGAGTGGTTAGAAAGGCTTACAGTCAGTCAGGAACTAGATAAGGTTCCCAGTGCTTACATGTGTAAAGTTCCTCACAGCCCTAGTTACTCGTTGGTTCTAGGCTGACTACACTTAAAGCCTGTTATACACTGGGATTCTGGCTCTTGACAGAGGGTGAAACTCTAGCATGATGCTGTTACCCAAGTTTGGTCCATATTCCACAGTATATAAACCATAGCAATAAACCCTGCCAGATTATAAGTTGATGATGCTTTACTTAGATGGAGGGTATTGAATATGTTATAATAAGAAATGACTGTGGCCTTGTTGTTTGGTTTATTTCAGGCACTTCAGCAAAACTCATGAATGATCTGCTCATGAAGTCTGTTTTGTTTGTATGCAAACATCCTTGTCAAACATTACACCCATCTGATCACACAGGCAGTTTCAGTTATTTAGTAGCCCATGTCTACAAGATGCAAGACAAGTCATGTAGACTGCTAATACACTAATTCACATGACGACTAGGCCTGTGGTTTTCTCAGATGGCTTTGATAAGCGCTCTAGGGGCAGCTGTGACCTACTGGTTAGGGCTTCTTGCTTGAAATCGAAGGGTTGCCTGTTCGATCCCCGACCAGTAGGACAAATGTGAGCGGGGGAAGTGGTTGAGCACGGGGGGAAGTGTTCTTTAGCAAGACACCTAACCCCTCACTGCTCCTGGGGCTCCGCTGTAGCAGGCAGCTCACTCCTCCTGTATGAGCTTCACCTCACTGTATGCTGTGTGTGTTTCCCTAATTCATGATTGTGAATGCACAGGATCAAATGAGTGCCCTTAAATGGAACAGCTATCCTTAACCATTAGCAAACATTGCGAAACTGCATCTATTTTGCATATTGGTCTGGAATGTTAGGAACCACACAGTAGTCCCTTTCCAGAACATCCCTGTGCGGTTGGGCATCCAACTGTCTTGTCCTCCCAAGTGAGCCACATGCAGGTGTTGAGACACAGCAGTATGAGATGGCTCAAGGGTGCAGGTGTCAGTCATAAATTTCCTGTTCACTGTTTAGCGGTCCCTTTGGTAGTTAGTGGGGCCTCGGTGCCGACCGCTAAAAGAATGTGGTGGAGCTCGTCCCTCGTTCTCTTTTCATCCCTCTAATAGTCCTGTCTCTCACACACACACACACACACACACACACACACACTCCTACACCCTCTCTCTCACACATGCACTCACACTCTCTGTCTCTCTCATACACACGCACACACACACACTCACACTCACATACACTCTCTCTCTCTCACACACACACACGCACACACACACACACATACACTTACGCTCTCTCTCTCTCTCTCTCACACACACACACACACTCACACTCTCTGTCTCTCTCATACACACGCACACACACACACACTCACACTCACATACACTCTCTCTCTCTCACACACACACACACACACACACACATATACACTTACGCTCTCTCTCTCACACACACACACACATACTTGTTTACTTACTCTCCTGCTCTGTTCCTTCTCACCCCAGTATCTTTCTCTCTTTCTCTCCTTCACCTGTGGTGAGAGGAGTCCTGAGGGGAAGGTGCAGTCGTTGCCAGCAGGCCCGTGTTTGGCAAGAGTCCTGTTCTCAGAAGAGAGAGAGAGGGGGGAGTGGGGGCAGGCAGGGTGTCGCTGCAGACTGCGTATCTCAACAGGGAGGCCATGAGAAATGATCTATCTCTTTCCCATTGCGCTGCCCTTGCTCAACAGAGCCATTCTTTGTAGTCTTCCCCATTTCCTTGGAAATAGACCTGTGAATGGAGGCTTGCTTCCCCTGTGCACCAGCGTCCCAACAGGGGAACTGAGCCTGCTTGTTTGTCATGAGGGAGGGAAGGCTCTGGGGCAAGGCCTTGTGGTTGGCTCCTAAAACATGCTTTTTCCATATGGGAGAGAGATGGTATTTATTTGTAGGCTTTGTGTGAATACATGTCTCAGCGTTTTCACAGATTCGCTGCCTCCTTTTCTCACGCAGAAGGCATTTTTTGAATGAGTAGGCCCAATTGTGTGTGTGTGAGAGTGAGGGAGAATGAAGATTTCTGTATTTTTCTGTAAGTGTGTATTCTGTATAAATTGTAACTCTGCTAAAATGGCTCCTTTGTCAGTTACCCGCTGCTGAAGCTGCCCCTGCCTGGCACTGGGCCGGAGAAGTTCACCACTGGCCTGAGAGATTACATCGTCCCTTCTCATGAGCCTCAGGGCGACCTGGGGGAACGGCCAGAGTGGGTAAGAACACACACACACACACACACACATGCACGGATGCACACACACGCAGGCAAGCCCAGTATTACTTAAGCCCTTGAGAATGTGTGTAGAATTCATCACGTGCACAGATATGAACTTGCTCAAATACACCTACTCACATTCCATCTCTTTCTGCACTGGCCAGACCAGAATCTTTGAGATTCATTTAGTGTGTGCTTATTAAACACACACTTTGAGCACTTTCTCTTCAATAGACCACATTTCTAAATCATAAATCTCTTCCAGAAGTTTTCAATGAAATGTTGATGAGTTGTGGTGTTTTCTGACGTTGAAGTTTTTTCTGCTCTGTGTCTGTGTGTGTGTGTGTTTGTTGCACGCGTGTGTGTGTGTGTGCCGTTAGTTCCGAGGGCCTCCGGTGGCCTACATCCAGCAGGTCCTGGTCAAGGCCGCCGTGTCCCCCTGGGAAAACACCCTAGTGCCGGTGGACGTGTTCCGCTCGCCCCTGGGCCGAGTGTTCACCCTGCTGGAGGAGATCAGAAACCACGTGTACTCAGACAGGTGAGTTGACCTCTCCTCCGCTCAGCTCAGCACGCACATGTGCTTAGGCTTTGATGGAACTCTCTCTTTCCGTTCCCATTCAAAGAAGAAGAGTGTTCCATTTCATTGCCTGTGCTTTGTGCTGGCCTTTGTTCTGCATGGGTGTGTTTTCTTTTACGCCTCACCTTCTCTCGTCTTCTCTCTCTGGCTCCCTCTATCCCTCTCTTCTTTGCAGCTCGGGTGTCCGCAGCCTGGAGGCGCTTTGTTTACAGGTGACCGAGCTGTTGCCAGGGTTACGACGCATGCGGGCGGTCCTGCCTGAGCATGGCTGCCTGTTGGTCTCCCCTGGCAACTACTGGCAGAACCAGCAGGATTTATTTGACTCGGACCCTGACCTCCTGAAAACGGTCCAGAAGCATGAACCCAAAGTCCTCCACACCTCTGCCACTCTGAGAGGTGAGAGTGAGGGATGGGGGAGGGGGAGCGAGGTACACACAGGTCCTAGACAGTTTGAATTTGAAAAAATAATTCCTTGAAAGTCTTTTAAAGAGACATAAAATGCAGCGTTGAAAGTGCTTGATTTGATCATTTTTAAAAAATGAATTACAATGATCTTATCAGGTGAAGAATGAGCAACCTTTGGGACATTGCAAACCCTGGTCTCTGGTGAAACATACTGTGAAAGCCTACTATTTTGTAATGTGCCGCTCAGGTGTATGTGTTCAAAAGTAGCTGAATTTGAGCCTCACTTGAGTCTCAAACTGCTGCATTTGGATAGAATTGGCACCTATTTTGGAAAGACCTTGAAAAGCTTTTGAATGTTGCAGAACATGTTGGAACCCTGGGGATAAATTGGAGGGAGATAAAAGAAGAGAGAGAGAGAGAAAGAGTCTGTGAGAGAGAGAGAGAGAGAAGGGGCGAGGAGGGCAGATATTGGGCTGGCTCAGGGGTCATCTGGATGAAAAGCAAGTGTGTATGTGAGAGGGGGAGTTCTGTACTGCTCAGAGGTCGGTCATCCTCAGTGTGCAGGCCAAACATGCCCAAAAGGCTCCTATTTGATCTAGTGAAGGTTATGTTTTTTGCCATGTTCTTTGCATATGTCTGCTTCCACTATTATTTTGATGAGCTGAAGTGCTCTTCAGTGGTTTCTGTAGAAGAACACCCATCACTTCTCTCCATACAGTGTTCCATCAACAACCCTACTTTAGAGGGATTTCATGGTTCTCCACAAAGTGGCCGCGTTGGTCAACCCTAACCCACATGTCTGGTAAATGAGGTTTCAGATCTGATCAGTAAGAGAGCTGCCAGGAGGAGAAACCAAATCAAGCTGTAGTCTCTGATGAAGGGGACCATAGCAGAGCCTCTCATTAGGATGGGAGTGCCTTGGTCTGTCCAGCACACATGCTGTTTTACAGCTGGAGCTGAGTGCTTGTGGGGCCACTAACTGAGTCCGTGGCTCTGTTCTCAGACCTGCTGTTTGGCGTGCCAGGGAGGCACACGGGAGTCAGCCTGGACGGAAGGAAGCGTGTGGTCACCTACACCATCACCATAGCGCTCAGTCACTATGACGCAAGGTGAGGCTACTGACCCCACAGATGTTTTATTTACCTGACCTATTTACCTTGTGCTTGTGTTGTTCCTGGCCAGGCCGTTTCGGCAGCAGGCCTGTGGTGTATTTTCAGTGTGTGTGTGTGTGTGTGTGTGTGTGTGTGTGTGTGTGTGTGTGTGTGTGTGTGTGTGTGTGTGTGTGTGTTTGACTCAACAGTGCAACTTTTTAATGGGTATTCCTTTCCATCCCTTGTGTGTGTGTGTGTGTGTGTTTTTAGTGCCTTTCACCATGTTATTCATGGTGAAAGGCACTCCATGTTATTCCATGTTTAGTGCCATTCACCATGTTATTCACCATAATGTGTGTGTTTCCTGCGCAGGTTCTTGAGTAGCCTACGTGCACGGCTCAAACAGCTGCACCCTTCGGTGAACTGCACTCTGCGTGAGGACCACATGCTGCACGTCCACTTCAAGGAGGAGATTGGCATCGCCGAGCTTATCCCACTAGTCACCACCTATATCATCCTTTTTGCCTACATCTACTTCTCCACCCGTATGGAACTACTCCTACTATCTCTACATCTCTAACACACAAACGCACACACACACACACACTCTCACCTGCTCCTGCATTCCTCTTGACACACTAGTTATTTGGCACACATCTTTGTCCTGCATTCCTAATGACAAGCTTGTTAGTTCTTGGTCACGCCTGCTGGCTTCACACACTCTCGCCACTTCCTGTCTTGCTTAGTGAGTGGTGGAGAGTTTTGCAATAGAATCCTTCCACGCCTCCTGCAGTTGGATCTAAACAGGTTGGCTTCCTGTAAGTGGTGAATCAGAGCGCTTGCCTGTCCCTCTTGGTTTATGAGGACAAACCCAACAAGTATTTCCACTCTTAAGACTCTACAAAGGGGTCTTAATAGAACTTGTCTTGTCTCTTTTTTTAACCAGTGGTTTTAACCAATTGGGATACTTTTGTGACCACTCCATACCCGTGCTGTACACCTGTTCTGTGTGTGTATGTCGCTGTGGCCTCGTGGCGTCCATCAATGTGCATCTCTTGGCTCCTGCGCCAGCTGCCTCAGGGACAGGGACGGGGACGAGGCCTTGGCCTGGCAGGCAAGGCGAGCCGCTGCGATGGCGGCTTCGATTAGAGAAGGTCAGCCGCAGGGGTTTTTATCGACTGAGCCGCGGCCAAGGCTGTTCTAGTCTGGCTGAGGGATAATCCTCCCAGAACAGTACATGCAGCTTTCAGCCCGCAAGAATTCTCTCTGCTAAGGGCCAAGGCTCGCCTCTGCTGCTCCACCGCCACTGCCACTGTGCCAGCATTGTCTTTCGTAAACACCCTAAGACACACTCTCTCTCTCTCTCTCTCTCTCACACACGCACACACTCGCATATATGCAGGTATGCTTTCAGAGGGTGGATTTGTTTTGTTTTGTTTTGTGTGTGGGTGGAGGGTGGGTGGAGGGTGTGTGTGTGTGTTCCATCGTTCTTGGAATTACCTCTTGGGAGCAAGTTTCTGCTTGAGGTTTTCTCTAATCTTTTAGTCTCACACATTTCCAGGTAACACTCTTCCTTGTATTTTTCTGTCCAAGCTAGCAAGTCTTTTCTCTCACTCTGTCTTTTTGTCTCTATCCCTCTGTTTCTCTCACTCCTCACCTCTCTCTCTGTGTCCCTCTATTCCTTCCACTCCTCCTCTCCTGTCTCTCTGTGTCCTGTTAGGCAAGATTGACATGGTGAAGTCCAAATGGGGGCTGGCCCTGGCTGCCGTGGTTACCGTGCTCAGCTCCCTGCTCATGTCGGTGGGCCTCTGCACCCTCTTTGGCCTGACGCCCACCCTCAATGGAGGGTAAGACACACACACACACACACACACACACACACACACACACACACACACATATACATATGCAGTACACACAGACTTTATATACTGTCTAAGCTCAATGCAGAATGCACACCTGCACAAAGCAATGTCATGTTGATGCACCGACAAGACTCTCTCTCCCTCCTCTCACACACATACGCATGCACAAACACACACACACACACACACATATGCAGTACACACAGACTTTATATACTGACTAAGCTCCATGCACAATGTACACACCTGCACAAAGTAATGTCATGTTGATGCACAGACAAGACTCTCACTCACTCACTCACTCACTCACACACATGCTCACTCACTCACTCACTCACTCACACACATGCGCACACACACACACACTCACTCACACACATGCACACACACACTCACTCACACACACACATATTCACACACACACTCACTCACACACATTCACAAACGCACTCACACTCTCCCCGGCTAGACAAGTGTAATGGTTAAAGTCGAGTGCAGGTTAATATCCAACTCACTGGGGCCATGGCGGTGTTTTTGGAGATTTGTTATTAGTCAAGGGGGCGGTGTGTAACTGGGGGATTTTTTCTCTGTGCCGGGACGGTTTGAGGTGGGTGGAGACCGCAGCTTCTAGCCCAATCAGAGGAAACATCTGCTGCTGCTGTCACAGTGGTGTGAGCTCGCACCATGTGCTCACACACACACACACACACACCATTCTTACTAGACCACTGGGTTTTCCCTGACAGCACACACAGAGAGCACACACAGACCTGGACACCAGAGGTGGCCTTCAAGGAGGTCATTCATCAGCATGCTTCAGAGCTTTGTGTTGCGTAGTCCTCCTTGTTTGAAGTGTGTGTGTGTGTGTGTGTGTGTGTGTGTGTGTGTGTGTGTGTGTGTGTGTGTGTGTGTGTGTGTGTGTGTGTGTGTGTGTGTGTGTGTGTGTGTGTGTGTGTGTGTGTGTGTGAAGACCCCTGACATCTTTATGGCCCAATTCAGTTACACTTTTCACACACATAGCCCCAGCCTGGCCATGCACACACGGCGTCACCTTTAGAGCAGTGGTCTAGTCCAGTTACTCACTCAACTTTCACCTACATACCTCCTGTGGAGTAGAGCTATCTCTGTTGCTCTGGATCCTCCATGGGCCATTTGAAACCTGCGTGAATGTCCTGTCCCCATTTCACTTGATGATGGGGCAGCAAAATACTCTGGGTTTAACACCAGTGTTGTGAAGCCATTAGTAGCTAGATGTCTGTCCTTGGCTGTTCTTTGGTCTTAAACCTCCTCTGGATGCCAAGTTGTGTGAGAATTGTATTTATTTATTAATTTATGTATTTAGAGCGTTTGTGTTGATGAAGTTGTCTGTCTTTGTTCCAGAGAGATCTTTCCCTATCTGGTGGTGGTGATTGGGTTGGAGAATGTGCTGGTCCTCACCAAGTCTGTGGTGTCCACCCCCGTGGATCTGGAGGTGAAGTTACGCATTGCCCAAGGTGAGATTACAAGATGCAAGAATTACTATGTTTACTGTGTAATTCAAGAGTAATGTAAATGTTGCGTGATTTGACATTTATTTATATGCATGGGTATCAGGAGGTTATCATGAAATCTGGAAAAAAAATACTAAGCAGGAAGTGTTTCTGACATACCTTTGTTCAGCATCACAGAGTCAGACGTTAGTGTGAGGGGCAAAAAAGGGGTTTCTCAGCAACACACTGTTAAGAGAACTTAGCTGCCAAGAATTCATAAATACACCAAAATAGAGAGAGAGAAAAAGCATTTGGCTATGGAACATAATCCACCCATTTCATAACAGCCAATTTTCCTGGAAGTAGCAAGGCAACCACAGGCGTTACTAATGACATCTGATGACATCCAATGCAGATCTGATTCTGCTACACTGAATCAGAATCCTATCAGTTATTATTAATAATGCATGTCCTTATCTTGCCACCTCTTGGAAACATGGCTGCTGAGAAATGGGCCCATTCCAGTTATTGGTAAATGATAGATCATTTTACTAATACACTATATATAGTGTGGGGGGGATGGTTTGGTGAGTGCACTAGCTGGACTGGTGACCTGGAAATCCCCACTCTGACCTCCTGACATAGTGGGCTAGAGTGTTTATCCTGTTACTAAGCATAAATGTGAACCTGTTCTTCAGGTTTGAGCAACGAGAGCTGGTCCATCATGAAGAACATGGCTACTGAGCTTGGCATCATCCTCATCGGGTACTTCACCTTGGTGCCTGCCATCCAGGTACTGCAGCATTCCACACACACCCAGCCCCTCTCCTATACACACTCTCTGCTCTTTGGCCTTTGCCCTTAGATTTGTCTCACAGTACTTGTCACTGGCTTTGTTTTGTTGATATAAGTTTAATATAGTTTAATTTAAGAAGTTTAATATGTAACTTCGTAGGTAGAGGAAAATGCACCTCTGTGTTTAATTTGGATAAGCTGCACTCTCCTCATTCCTGAATTGCTGACTCTCTTTCCTCTCCCTGCAGGAGTTCTGTCTGTTTGCTGTGGTTGGCCTTGTGTCAGATTTCTTCCTGCAGATGTTCTTCTTCACCACAATCCTCTCCATCGATATTCGTCGCATGGAGGTGAGAGCAAAAATCTCTGTTTGCTCTCCATGTTTGCTTTTCTCCTCCCCCCATGTGCTGAGGCAACAGATGGACTTCATCGTTCTCCCTGTGGCTCTGTTCATTGCAGCAGTTCAGCTTAGTTCCTAGTTCTTTGTGAAGCTAGATGTTGGCACCATCCTTTTGTTTGACATGATCCCTCTGGTCTTGTCTGCCCCCTCTCCTCGCTCTCCGTCATCTCTCTCCTGTCCTCCACGCACAGCTGGCTGATCTGAACCGACGTCTTCCAGCCGAGGCGGGCATGCCCCCTTCCAAACCTGGCCCTTTGCGACCACGTGAGACGCCCCCTCCCCCGCGGCCATCCCCCCACACCATCACACTCCAGGCGCCGGCATTCCGGAACCTTCGGCTGCCCAAGAGGCTGCGGGTGGTGTACTTCCTGGCTCGCACGCGCCTGGCCCAGCGCATCATCATGGTGAGTATCAAAGGCTAGAGAGTACTGCAAACCCCATCAAAACAGCCACACTTCTCTCCAGGAAGTGGAGGAGGAAATGTGGAGTTCAGTGATGTGATTTGTTTGCTGTGCAAATAACAAATGTACAAAGGTGTTTCTAACTAACTGCTGCTTGTAAAATATGCTAAGTGTATTTGGTGTGCTCTGTATTTGTGCAGGTGGGTACGGTCATCTGGATTGGCATTCTAGTCTACACTGATCCCGCAGGCTTGAGGACCTACTTGGCCGCCCAGGTGTCCGAGCAGAGTCCTCTTGGGGAGGCTGGCCTGCCCCCGCACCTCGGGGTGGCCCCCGTCTTTCCCGGAGGCGACCCCACCAGCACTCTGAGCGTGCTCCCCGCCCCCGAGCCCACCCCCATCCCCGAGAACCATTCGCACGGCCACGGCAGCCACGACGGTCGCAGCCCCCAGATCTCGTGGGGCCCCGAGGACGAGGAGGGCTGGAGGAGGCTGTCCTACCGCCACTGGCCCTCTCTCTTCAGCTACTACAACATCACCCTAGCCAAGAAGTGAGTATGGCGGCGAGCACACAGGAATTAGCTTCCCTCTTAAAGAACTTCCAGTCTACAATGCCAGATGTCCTTTAGCTCCCCTTGTGCTGAGCACATTGGAATAATAGTTTGCAGTAGCATATCACTTCCAAATATTGTACTCATTCTGCTTGGCTCAGCCCCACTGAGGCACACTTGACCTATATTTTCATGTAGGGCTTTGTATTGCTCAATGGCAGTATTTGAACTTGTTGAACTGTGAACTGAACTGACGTGTGTTTAGTTTGTTCCTAGATATGGCTGTTGTTATGTCATGTGTGTCCATGTGCAGTCTTCTGTCCGTGACTGATGTCCATAACCCCCAATCCCATTCCCCCTGCCCCCACAGGTACATTAGCATCCTTCCGGTCATCCCCATCACGCTGCACATCACACCGCAGGAGGCCATCGAGATGCGTCACCCTCAAGACACGCGCCACGCCCCTCCCCCTCTCCCCAGGGCCCCGGACCTGCAGACGGACCTCACTCTTTACAAGTCAGTCTCTTTTCTCTCGTTCTTTCTGGCGCCAAACCACCAAATAACATGCAACTCATTCCCCATCTGTGATAAAGCTGTGGCAGACTTTCCATAAGAGGGTTTGCAGTCACTTACCAGATAGGACATATTTTTACACTTTGATTGCTGTAATGATAAAGACCAGCAGGGTCAAAGGGTGTGTGTCTGTGTGTGTGTCTTAGGGTGTGTGTGAGTTGTCTTAGGGTGTGTGTCAGAGTGTGTAAAAAAGACAATGCTGGCGCAGTGTCTGTGTCTGCGCGTGGGTGTGTTTGGAAGGTTACTAATGATATGGTATTGGGTCAAACCTCCAAGGCCACATCACTGTAGCCTTGAGTTTGGACTACTCACCTTGTTGATATTGCTCATGGTCAGGTTAAACTCGAAGCACCAGTAGCCCTACATTGGCAGTCTTGCGTATGTACAGTAGGTGTTTGTCCAAATGAGGGAATGGAGCCTGTATGCAAGTCTTCTCTCCTCTTATTCCAGTGGCATTCATGCCTTAGAGAATTAGATGGTTTTCCTAGATTGGCATTGTAAGTCAACCTGAATCCGGATGTTGCTCATTGTCAGTGTTACTGAGGCAAGAGATGGAAGATTTGCACATGTTGAACATGGAGCTGGTGCGGAGTGTGATGTGTCAATCAACCTTAAACAGGTGTGTATCAGGTGTCTGTTGTCTCATCACGGTTGCAGGTGTGATATTTCTGGAGTTCCCTCTTTAACGTTGTTGAGTCAGAGACGGCATAGTGCAAGCAGTGAGTATAAACGAGAGACTGGGGTTTCTTCTGCTGGAGCTGTGTTGGGTATGGTGGAATTACTGCTCTGGTCCAGCTAATAAGTATAGTAGTCTTAATCTGAGAGTAAACTGAGTTAAGATAAACCCCCTCTCTGTTGAGTAACTTCAGGTGGTGGTAGAACAAGAAAGGACTGAAGCTCCATTTATTCTGTATGGAGTTATTAATTTGTTGTGTGTGTGGGCATGTGTTTGTGCAAATAATGTTTATGGATATTAAAAGAAGTGTATTATTTAGGATTGGGCATCCTAGAGCCATTTTTGTCAAACTTTGGAGCTTGGGTTTTTAACCAGATTAAAGTATGCTGAACTTGACTAACCCATTCCCAAGCTGAACTTTGAGTTTCAGTAGCACAATGACAGACCTCTATAGACAATACATTAATGTAAGGGTAAAAAGTCTAATTGATAAAGATCTCATGAAACTCCCCTGGTTGATGACTGACTTTGAGACAATATTTTTTTGTTAATATGTAAGTATGTAAGTTGATCTGTAGCCAAACTCATTAATTGCAGTAATAACCTGCACCATGGATAAACTGCAGGACAATGTTTTAGGCACATTTTAAAAAGACACAAGTGTGTATTTGCCGCACCTATGTATTAGCCACAGTTTATTAGAGAGACCCTATGCAGCAGTTTCATAGTCAGAAAACCCTGTCAAAAACACAGACTTTCCCTGCCCCACCTAGCATTGCCTTTTGGTAAACCAGCCATGCAACATTTTGAAAAGTGGCTCAGTTTATGCCTGGAGTGCCTGCTACTTGAACTAGCCAAAGAGTGTAGAAGCCCAGCTTATATTGTATAGTAACCGATGCAAGGACATCTGAATGACATTGGGACATGTTTATGGCAGCACGGTCACCAATTCCTTTAAAAACAAATGCACATGTGTGTTAGTGGAGAGGGGGAAGAGGGATTTAGGATGATCTGTGGGATCGTGTTCTTTCTCTACAGTGCTCCCCCTATAGCTTCTTGGGTGCATAATGCAACAACAGTGCTGAAAAGGAAACCAGGGCTGCTGAGCGCTTCTTTAAACTACAGAAATCTGAATGAAGTCATGCAGACCTGCCAACTTGTGTGCATTTTACGGTGTCTTACAGTCTCTTACCTCTCCATCCTGTGCGATAGTTGCAGGCCAATGAGACTCTGCCACTTCATTTAACACACACACACACACATTTAACACACACATGCCATTTTTTTTTTTTTAATTCTTTTTGTCTAGTCCACAAATATAAGAAGACCCCCTGTTTTTTCAGACGTCTTTACAGGACAAATTGTCTTGTATATGGGTTAATACAGTACTTTGTAGCCTGTGGACTGCAGTGTTAATATTGAGGTTTCATAAAACATTAGCATGTAATATCTCATTTGAATATTTGAAATTAAAAGGCAGCAGCACAATATAGGCTCATATAGGTACATGCATGGCTCTGGACACATGTAAAGAATAACATGAAGTTCTCATGTTGTCATACAGGAGATATCTGCTGTTCTTATTGATAAAGTCTGACGTGTTAAGAGTCAAGTCAAGTCAAGTCAGCTTTATTGTCAATTTCTCCACATATACTAGACATACAGGAATGAGGAATTGAAAGTACGTTTCTTACTATTCCCACGCTGAAGAAGAGCACAATAGATAAGACATTTCCTAACACTAAATAAGATAAGATCACAAGACAAAAACACAAGAATGTCACAAGCAGCAAAAATGCTGTCACACATCATCTGGTATAATGTGTTGTGATAGTGCAGAATGATGTGCAAAAGCATGTGTTGATAGTGTAAAAAGAAATGCTGTATACAAGTTTAATACAAAGAGTTTTCCAAAAGAAAAAGTAAGTAGTAGTAATGTGCAATAACAAAAATGCATACAAAACAAAAAGGTTCAAACAATCAGAATAGTATAATAATGACTGACCCGCGGGCAGAGTAGTATAGTAATGACTGACCCGCGGGCAGAATAGTATAATAATGACTGACCCGCGGGCAGAATAGTATAGTAATGACTGACCCGCGGGCAGAATAGTATAATAATGACTGACCCGCGGGCAGAATAGTATAGTAATGACTGACCCGGGGCAGAATAGTATAGTAATGACTGACCCACGGGCAGAATAGTATAATAATGACTGACCCGCGGGCAGAATAGTATAGTAATGGCTGACCCGCGGGCAGAATAGTATAGTAATGGCTGACCCGCGGGCAGAATAGTATAATAATGACTGACCCGCGGGCAGAATAGTATAGTAATGACTGACCCGCGGGCAGAATAGTATAATAATGCTTACAAACATTTCAATAGATAAACACCAGCGACTCTGATGATTCTGATGATCAAAGAACAGAATTGTCAGGCAAAGATTTTTATGTTGTAATGTGATCCACTGCCAAATTGTAAACTTTGTAAAAAGAATGTAATCAACAAACATGTCTTAGACATTAGTTGATGATTACATTAGTGACTATAAAATACCTGACCCTAGAGGCCACACACCAACATTGACCTAGTTGATCTGATTGAAGCTATAAACCTAGGCCGTCCATGTGAAATTCTAGGTAATAGACTATGGGGTACGTCTGTTGAAGGGGCGCGCTAATTTCCATACTAATTTCCAGTTACAGAAATCTGAACACTGGATGAGCAAACTAAATGCTGTATAGTCCAGTCGATCAATACTATATGAACAAACCACTGTTAAAAAAACGAAACGTCCAGAAAACCTTCAGTGTATACATAGAATACATGACTCATTTTGGTGTCAGATAAATGTAACCCATAGCTACAGGTTACCAATGCTTGATTGAAGAGTTAATTCAGTTGAATTTGTACTGAGATGTGCAAAATCTGACAGCGGAGAGTTAGAATATGCTGAAAGCTGTGTACACCAAAGGAAAGATGATGTATTTTAAGTGATTTATCAGTCACATTTGCAATGATTGCAACTTCTACACAATATTGTATATTTATCTTCTCTCTCTCTCTCTCTTCCTCTCTCTCCCTCTCTCCTCCCCCCATCAGAGTGGCAGCTCTGGGTCTGTTTGCAGGAGTGCTCCTGGTCCTGCTGCTCTTCTGTCTGTACCGGGTGCTTTGCCCGCGGAACTACGGCCAGAACGGGGTGTCACATGGGAGACGGCGGCGTGGAGAGCTCCCCTGTGACGAGTACGGTTACTCTCCACCTGTCAGTGAGATCTCACCACTGCTGCTGAGAGGGCACAGCATGGTAGGCACACACATACACACACTCATATTCATATGCCAGGCACAATGAGACAGTAGCAAAAATTAGAACTGAGTTCAAAAAATCGAGTGATTAATATCCATAATATTCATGTTTGAAAGATGCAGTATCAATTCATCATATCATGGATCAATTTTTTGTCTGCAGTATTTCCACTTAATATAGTCTATACTATTTTTGCGACCACGCAAGAGGTCTGTGTGTGTGAGAGACTGGTCAACTGAAATGGGCTGCTCGCTTGAAATCAGGGCGCTAACCATAAGGCAGGCTGTGGCAGTATTTTGTATTTTAAAGGTTTGGTGCCTGCAAGTGTGTAGTGTAAATCAGCATTTCTCAAAAGTTGCATCGCCAAATAATCATAGTACAACGTTTTAGGTCATGATGAGCTGCGGCGAGGCAACGTTAACATCGCTCGTCAAAGCGGACATCAAAACACCACAGATCTGCGTGAAATTCAGACTTACTCTAGTGTATCGTTCTCTGTTGGAATGAAATAAGTTGCAACTGAAGTGTTTACTTGTGTGTAGGTAAGCATGACTTTGCAGCCTGGATGTCACAGCGCTGGGAATATGCAATATTCTCTCTAACACTCTCCCTATCTAGAAATTGCCTGCAGAGTAAATCTAATAAGTTAATGCACAGTTACAAACTGTAACAACACATTTAATAGAGTGTATAGTTGCTCAGGTGTGTGTGTGTGTGTGTGTGTGGTGTGTGTGTGTGTGGTGTGTGTGTGTGTGTGTGTGTGGTGTGTGTGTGTGTGTGTGTGTGTGAATGTCTGTCCTCTGCAGGACATTGAGTGTTTGGCCAGTGACGGGATGCTACTGGCCAGCTGCTGTCTAGCGGGACAGATCCGTGTTTGGGATGCCCAGACTGGAGACTGCCTCACCGTCATCCCTAACAATGGGTGAGACCACATGGCCCTCTGATGGCTCACACAACACAGCTTAATCTTTAGCTTATTCAGTCACTCTGACTAAATAGAGGGGATTGCACGACACTTAAAAATTTGGTTTCTAAAGGTTACAACACTGATTGTTGTAGTCAGTCTTGCAGATTTCTTCACGGCACCGTGTATGGGCGTGTGTGTATGGGCGTGTGTGTATGGGCGTGTGTGTATGGGCGTGTGTGTATGGGCGTGTGTGTATGGGCGTGTGTGTGTGTGCGTGTGTGTGTGTGTATGTGTGTGTGTGTGTGTGTGTGCGTGTGTGTATGTGTGTGTGTGTGTGTGCGTGCTGTAGGTTGCGTCGCAGCAGCAGCAGTGGCTGCTGGGAGCAGCGGGACTGCTGGGACTCGGTGTGTTCCTCTGAGCCAAACGGCCTGTGCAGGATGGACAGCAGAGAGATGGGCGCTGGCACCGAGGCAGACGACTTCCCCCTCAGGCGCCGGGTCACTCCGTCTCGGCCCAGCTTGTTCACAGACCAGCCCGACCTGACGCCGCTCATCGACACCAACTTCGGCACGCTGCCGCCGTCCCGGGAGCAGCAAGCGTCCGGTTATGACTTCGGGGGCCTGGTGGAGAAGGCATATCAGGAGCACGAGGCCTCGCCGCCGCTGGCCTACACGCCGGTGGGCACTCCCCCACAGCACCACCAGCTCCACCAGCGGCGCCGCAGCCTAGGGGACCAGCCTGTCCTGCCCCTGGAGCGCACGCCCACCACAGCACCCCCCGACTGGGACAGCTCTGTGTGGGCCATGGAGCTTAGGGGCAACCTGATCGCTGCCGGGAAGAGCAGCGGAAAACTAGAGGTGAATAGAGAGAGAGAGAGAGAGAGAGAATGCTCAGTGGGGTGTTATGGTTGGTTGAGAGAGATGTGATTGCGCATTGATTGTCATTTTTAGGTTACGTCAGTGGAACAGGAAACCAAAGTCAGGTGACGGTTAGAAAAATCTACATCGATGCCACTCTAACTAGATAAGGAAATAGCCTGACTTATACACACGAAATCATAGTTCCAGGTTGACAGAAAGATGGCGTTGGTCATCCCAGTTGACGTGGCCCACACTGAATCAGTCCATGATGTGTACCAATGTGGTACTCTAGAGCAGATAGCCACTGACGCAGGGGACAAACGCAGACAGTGCAAACACCAAAACAACCCAAGAACATCATATTCCATCTTATCTCTAATGATGGGAACAGCAGGAACAGAATGAAATAAAAATAGTCATGTCATATGTGGAAAAACTGTTGAGTCAGGCCTAGCTCAAACATAATAACAGAAACTGCATATGACTGAAAATAATAAAACATACATTCTGATTCCAATACTCTCAGCATGCTTAAGTGTTTGTCCCTTTCTTGACTCTTAGCTGTGGGATGCAGTTGAGGGCTCCTTGAGATGCAGCAATGAGGATGGAGTTTCAGGGATTACCGCACTGGCCTTCCTCAACAACAGGTAACACACACACACACACACACACACACACAGTCACGGTCACAGTCACATATGCATCATAGGTTATGGTTAAGCAGCAGGTTATTGTGTTGTGATGACAACAGTGGTGTTCAGTACTTGGCATAGTTCCTTATGCTTTGGGTTGATGTTGCAGGATTGTAGCTGCCCGCTTGAATGGATCACTGGATTTCTTCACTGTGGACATTAACAAGCCTCATGGCTTGCTTCAGTATCGGGGTGAGTGCAGCAGCCTCCTGGTTGTCTTCCCAGGCCTTGGTTTTGAGGATTGGGGCTGCAGCGATTAATCGCTTAGCTATCGACTGTTGGTTTAATCAAGGAAATTAACAGATTTATGGCTTGTGAAAGTTATCGTTAGTTGGAGCCCTAAAATGTATGCTTAATGAATCATTGTTTCGTGTTGCTTGTGCAAGTGTGTGTGTGTGAAGAACATGTCTATTAGTTGTCTAATCACATTCTGCCATGCTTCGTGTTAAGAGGTTGTTTGGAGTGATGTAATTGGTGTTGTTGTCGTTGGTGCTATTCTAGGGCCTCCCGGGCGTGGCAGTCTGCCCCCGTCTCCGTGTTACAGCAGCGAGGACGTGATCAGCTGCCAGCTGACGCGCTCAGTGCAGTGTGCCCACCAGAAGCCCATCACTGTGCTCAAAGCCGCCGCCGGCAGGGTGGTCACAGGCAGCCAGGACCACACAGTCAGGGTGAGACACACACACACACACACACACACACACACACACACACACACACACACACACACACACTGTCTCTCTGTCTGTATCACACATACTGTCACTTATACAGACACACAAGAAGCAAGGACCACACATTCAGGGTTAGGGGGACACACACAGTCTCTGCCTGTATCACACACACTCTCACTCATACAGACACACATAAAGCCAGGACCACACATTCAAGGGGATGAATACACACACACACACACACACACTCGTGCAGGTGCACAAGAAGCCAGGTCTGTTCAATAAGGATATCTGTGAGACTGCTTGTGTTGTCCAGTGTCATTTATCTCTGTGCTTCCGTGGGTCAGGTGTACCGTTTGGAGGACTCCTGCTGCCTCTTTACTCTGCAGGGCCATTCTGGAGGCATCACTGCTATTTACATAGACCAGGTAAGGACATAACCCCAACAAGCTCCAGCGTGTGCTCCACGACCAGAGTTCTGCACTTCACTTGAAACCTTTATAAAGAGGATGTGGTGAGCCACAGGTGTTGTTCTGTAAATGATGATCTGATGTTGCCACAGACAATGGTTCTGGCCAGTGGGGGGCAGGATGGAGCCATATGCTTGTGGGACGTCCTGACTGGAAGTCGAGTGAGCCACGTCTATGGTCACCGTGGCGACGTGACCTCGCTGGTGTGCACGACCTCCTGTGTGATCAGCAGTGGGCTGGACGACCTTATTTGCATCTGGGACCGAAGCACTGGCATCAAGCTCTACTCTATTCAGCAGGTGTGTGTGTACGTGTATGTGTGTGTGTACGTGTATGTGTGTGTGTGTGTGTGTGTGTGTGCACGCGTGCATGTGAGTGTGTTGATTGAAATGCATTGTGTGCTCAGAGAGAAGTGCCATGTCAGTAATACATTTCTCTCTCTCTCTCACTCAGGAGGTTGGCTGTGGGGCCAGTCTTGGGGTGATCTCAGAGAGTCTGCTGGTGACAGGTGGCCAGGGCTGTGTCTCCTTCTGGGACCTGAACTTTGGGGACCTGCTGCAGACAGTCTACCTGGGACAGAGCAGCGAGGGCCAGAGTGTCCGGCAGCTGCTGGTTCTGGACAATGCCGCCATCGTCTGTGACTTTGGCAGCGAGCTCAGCCTAGTGTACGTGCCCTCCGTCCTGGAGAAGCTGGACTGAGTGGCACAGTGGAGCGTGCGCTCAGGAGGAGACACAAGGAGGGACCTCTCTCAGGCTGACGGACCGCCATGGCCTGGCTGTACTGCACTGATGACGCTGTCTCTTGCTCGCTCGTCTGTTTTTTTGTTGTTGTTGTTTTTCGTTTTTTTTCTGTTTGTTTTTCTCTGCTGCCGTTTGAACTTTCACTTGTGTGTTTTTTTTTTTTTTGTTTGTTTTTTGAAAAACACATCATGATTTTCCTCTCCTTTCTCTTCCACCTTTAATGTCCCCTCATTGTCCTGTGACACAGAGGCAGGGGAGGGGAGACTGTGTGTGTGTGTGTGTGTGTCTGTCTTCGTCTGCTGTCTCAGTACGTAGATAGAAAGACTGATTACTAGCTGACAGAAGGATGAGACCCCCTCCCTCCTCCACTGAGGGTCTCTCTCTCCCTACGGAGCACAACTGCAGCCCCAGTACTTTTTCTAATATTAGTTTCTTCCGGCCTCTAGCTTTTTTTCTGGAGCAGTTTTGTATTTTTTGGTAGACATGAACCATGAACTTCTTCCAGCAGAATGTGTTTCTACTCCTCAGAGGATGGTGCAAATGCTGCCACTGTTGCTGCATGGTGATATCAGCCAAACGCCTTAGCAGTTTGGAGCCGCATGTCCGCATCACCGTGGACCTGTGGCTGGGAACGGTTTGCAGCTGGATGCCCAAGGACGGCAGTTTCTAGCACCAGGGTGAACGCAAGAAGTGTGTGTACGTACGTGTGTGTGTGTGGGGGGGGGGGCTGCGTGCGTGTGTGTGTGTGTGTGTTTGTTTGCATAAATGTATGTATATGCCTAGGATAAGTTACAAGGTTACAAGGTAATCATGAGAAGGAGAAAAATGAAATGCGAAGACACTGCTGATGAACATAATCTAAAGCTATATGTTTGCGCGCTGTGCGTATGTGTGTGGATGTGGTTGTTGAGAGATACTGTAATCATTCATACCTCCAGGGGGGGTTTTATTTCTTCTCTTTTGTAATGGTTGTAATCTATTATTTATTAGTGATGGATTTATAAACAATTTGAACACAATTTGTATGAATTTGCTAAACTTGGCCCTTGACTCGAACATAGTAATTGAAGGAGACAAGGTCAGAAGTGTTAAGGCAGAAATCAAATCCTTTTAATTGATAAACTTGAACGTAATAATATGACAAGACACATGAAATGAATATCAACACAAGCTAAGAGTTTAGAGAGGGTCTCCATTTGTGGCTGACTCTGTTGGACTGTCCATGTATGTAGCTGTTCTCCTGGGAGCCTTGATCCAGTCCAGAGTCTTGATTCAGTGCACATGATGAACCCAGTGGATTTGGTTTGGAGGTGTTCATCGCCTCCTTATGTTTGGGTCAGTCACCATGAAGCTGACATTTCTATCCTGCTAATCTTTCCTGCCAAAAGCACTGGCTGTCCATACGCGCTTTAGACGAGAACCGGGGCGGTACTGAGTGATCGGCCATTTTAGTTTGGAGACTGGCTCATTCGGCGGGATTGTGTTGCCAACTTCCTTTTACTTTAAATGGAGGATGGGCCAGTCCAGTCCAACAGTTTACAGAGGTCAACTGTAGCAGCTGTAGTCCCAAGAGAAGTCAGTCTGTCTTGGAACTGTAGACAGGGACCAGATGAGCATGTTACTGTATTTTATGTTCAAGGGAAGCAACAGCATGTCTGAGGGCGTGGAGATGACTAGAGCAGGCCAACTAGAAGCCTGCTTGATTCTTGTCTCTTTTCGTTAAGTGCGCGTGAGCTGGCTGGTTCCCAGGAGGATGTTTTTAGAGATGACAGAGATGAACAGCAGACAGACCCACCTGCTCAGGCCTCTTGCCTCCCCAAAATGAACAGCACCATAAGGAGAATGTACAACTGCAGTTGGTTTGCAGAACCCATGTTCACGCATAAACACCACACACAAAAAGTCTCACTTAACACGCACACTCAAAACACTAACACACATATTAACATTTGCACATCCAATCCAAGACATGTAAGTGGAGACATTAATACACTAAAGCAGAATTGCATATATTCTCATGCCATATCTCCACAGTTCTTCTGGTCCTCAAAGGATCACAAAAATAGCTATTTAAAGCACCTTTGAAAGCTTTTTTGAATTGTATTTCTGGTCGTTTTAATGCTTAGTTGTGCACAACAGCTTAGTAGAAGACCACATAGTTTACTGAAAAAGGATTTGATTGGTTGGGAAAGCAGGAACACCCATACAAGCAAGTAGGAACGCACAGAACAGACAGAGCAGTCTATTGTAATTTATTAGGGTTTTTTTCAATGTAAATAGAGACTGAGGAAGCTTTAGAATTATTTCTTTTAGATTTTTTTTATTAGTATAAATTATTGTTTTGTTTGTGGTGTTTTTGTTTTTTTAAGGTTCTCTAAACCAGATAGAACGTTTAGTTGAAATGTGAATATGGTCTTGGTAGTTGGGGTGGGACGGTGGCATTTTTGTTGTCTTTCCCTGTTGGTCTCCTCTGGTGTTCTGAAGAATGCTGTCCAAAACTCTCTCAGTGATCCAGTCTCTGACAGTCAAATAGCAGAAGTAGCTTTACAGTTTGGCCCCAGATAACAACCACCACTTGAATCCAGCCAATCCACTGCATTCCTTAGAGGGTTTCAGTTATTAGATTTGTAGCACAGTCAGAATCCTCTTACCCCAGTGCCCTGCACATAACTGGTTTGTGTGGACTCACATGACCACTTGGTAATTGTTTAACCTGACTCCTTGTGTTTGCCTGGCTGTTCGATGGAGTGAGCCATCGAGTGTGTCTCAGTAAAATGCCAGCAATAATAAGACCTTTCTGGTGCAATGGGCTACTTGTATTTGGAGACATGAATTTACCCAACCTGCTTCCAATTTCAACGACTCCTTGTGGGACAAAGAAAACAATGCACTGTATAGAACCTGTCCATGTACGGGACCATGCCCTCCATTGTCACACGCTTTAGTGAGCAGCTGTGTGTGTGTGTGTGTGGGTGAGTGAGTGAGTGGGAGAGAACAGGATTTGTCCCCCCCACCCCCTTGTTTCTTGTCTAAAGTCCCACTCAGGAGTGGTCCTTTCAGGGTGTCTCCACATGTGGTGTCTGAGCAGCAGCTGGCTGGTCATGGTTTTCAAGGCATGGCTGACTCGGGTTGGATCAGAAACCTGTAGTCGGCATTTCCTGAAGACGGTAATGGGGCCAAGCGTTTCCTGAAGACAGTAACGGGGCTAAGGCTCGCTGTGTGGATGGGCTGACAAGCAGTGGCTGCACTGCCACTGTCCACGAGTTTGGGACTTTCGTATTCCTTAGTGATGCATAGAGATGCATTGGATTATCTCAATCCTTTCAGTATCAATTCTGGGTTTTGGGCATCCTTTATGCTACATCAGCTGCTAAGCTGTTTTCCCTTCATATTTCAGGTGTGCATTGGATACATCTACCTTTTTCCAAGTCAGAGAAAAATTGGCAGCTTGACAGAATATTGAGCCTGTAACTTGCTGCTGGCAAAATGGGCAGAATCCATACATACACAGATAAACAACCCAATAAAAATAAGTTTTGATTGGACCTTACTGGCAGGAGAGCTGTTCTTTCATAGTGTTGAGCATTTGAAAAGACAAGTAAGGTTGCACTGCAGACCTCTGGGGCTTGACGGAGAATGTTTCCCTGGGGAGGGAGAGGGAGAGAGATACTGGGTGTAAATATTATTTTTGTTTTGCTGTGTGTGACTGAGGCTTGATGTGGTTCCATTGCTTCAGAGAGGCAGGAAAACTATAGAGGATGGAACTAATGCTCTCTACTATTTTTAACACAGGAAGACTTTGTACTAATTTACAAATAAAAAGGCTTTGATACCTTAAGCCGTCTCTGTCTCATTATGTCCACCGAGGGAGGCTAAGCCAGGCCAGATCATTAATGCTGTTTATTGTGGGAGCAAGCACACTCATGATTTTAGGTTCATCTGCTGGATAGTAAATGTGTGTTCATGGATGTGTGTGTTCTATTTCATATGGTTATGCCATTTAAAAGATATCTGGTTTTGCCCCTGAAGCCATCAAAACAATTTCAGCAACATGAATGTATATTTGACAAACTGCATAAGACATTTTACAGGATTCATATTTTAATTAAGATATTGATACATATACACAATGTTAAAAGAAAGGCAAGAAAGAATCAACTTGTTAGAATGCAGTGATCTAGAAGTGAAGTCCCAATTCTGTAAGTGTAAAAGTAGCACTTGAATCACACTAGCATGTCCTAGGCCTGATCTCCAGCTACAGTTTGGCCTTACTGTTAATACAATACGACAGATGCAGCAGAAGACTGCTGTGTCACTAAACATGTGCAATAACCTTGATGAGAGACAAACCACAGCATAAGCAGCAATGTGGAACAGGGCCCAGCATCAACGTGCTAATTGCTAATTGAGAAAGCAACATATCAGTCCCTAAGAAGGCCTCCTGTACAAGAACCTGTTCTCTTGTTCTCTCCCTGCACACCACACAAGCTTCCATCTTTTTTGGTGTAAAGACACTTGCTAAAATTAAGTCCATCTAAGTGTCCATGTTGGTGAATGACACCAGAGCGATGTGCATGCTGAGGAAATGGTCAGTTCTGGAATGCTGAGCACGGTGAAACTGGGCTTGGGGGCTTGGGGCAGTTTATGGGGTGAAGATCCTCTCCCCTTCCCTCTCCGGTATAAATAAGCAGACGCACAGTGACACGGTCCCACAGGCACAAACTACGTCAGGGTGTGAAGATCGAAGTGGAAGAAAATCCAGGGGTCCCCTGGCATGATCATTGGACGAGCAAATGAAATGGAGACGAACAGGAAGCGAAGGAGGAGTAATGGAGCATCTCTCCATCTCTCAGGTCTTGTTGAGGGTCCAGAGAGGATCCAGGCAGCTGAGGGGGTCGTCGCCCTGCGGCGGCCCCTGCAAGCCCTGCCCCTCTTGGGGCTGGAGGAAGCTCTGCTTGTTGATCCTCTGCTTGCCCCGGCACGCGGCGTCCAGCGTGAAGGCTTCGGGCGTCAGGGAAGCCAGCAGGTCCAGAGAGGAGGAGGTGGAGGTGGGTGGAGGAGGAGGAGGAGGAGAGGCTGTTCCTGAAGGGTCCAAGGCAGGCGCAGAATGGTGATTGGATGTTGGAGATCCCAGGGAAGGCTCCACGGACCCATTGCCTTGGTTAGCTGGTGGTGAGGGGGACTGAACTTTAGCTGGAGAGGAAGAGGAGGAGGAGGTGAAGGGAGGAGGGCTGAAGGAGGAGGGCTCACTGGCGAAGGGGTCTTGTGGCGCATCGTTTGGGGGTTCTGGAGCCTCCTGGAGGGAGAGATCAGCTGGAGCAGTGGGGCACAGATCCAGGCTGGACTCCGGTTCCGAGTCGCTGGCGCTCTGCGGCCGGATGCTGAGCTTGGCAATGGTGGCCTGGATGGAACTGATGGGCAGGTCTCCACCTAGGACAATGTCCTGTGCCTCCTGTCTGGAGTACGGCTGGTTGAGAGAGAAATAATTTCAAGTGTTTTCACAATTAAAAGACCAAATCTAAGCCTCAAATCATATACATTTCTTGAATTTGAAAATTTGATGTACATTGTCAGTCTCACATACTAGTCTTAGGGTGTTCAGAAAATTAAATACAACTTAAAACGGTGTGTACCTTAACGGCGGCATTAACAGTCTTACTGCAGGGGGTGGTGGTAACTCCATGGCGCTGAAGGACTTGCTCTGCGTGCTTCAGTACTGCCTCATAACAGAATTTTAAATGCAACTGCAAGAACAACACAGGATCAGGAACCATAAAGTTAGAACTACTGCAAAGTTAATCAACACTTGTCCTCAAATGCAAAAAATGTCTTTTCAGTGGAAGCATTGAGCAAAAATGAGTAAAACCCAAAAGGTCTTTCTGCCTCCATTTAACACAAAGCTTTAGGCCCATAGGAGAGGCTGCCATTTCCTCAGAGGCCTTTAATAACCAAGTCTGTTTTGAAACATACTGACCTTCTCCTGCAGCATGTTCTTCCTTTGCTGCCTCATCTTCTTCACCAGCAGGGTGAGATCAGGAATGCCATTTCCAGCCTCCACTTCTTGCAGTGCAGCATACAACAGGCAGAGGGCACCAGTGCGGCCTACGCCAGAGCTAACAAGCACAAGGAAGGGAAATTCATTGCTTATCAACAATGTTTATCATCTTGTGATCCTCTGTAAAGATTATCTGAGGTTTACATAGGGTTCTGCACCTGCAGTGCACCACAATGGGAGTGTGTAAAGGCCTCTGGTGCAGGTAGTGGCCGTGGACCTCTTGGATGAAGCGGATTAGGCTACTCTTGCTGTCAGGCAGCCCACTGTAATGAAAAGGGAGAGAGATGGTGATAAGGTCTCTGTGTGTGTGTGTGTGTGTGTGTGTGTGTGTGTGGTGTGTGTGTGTGTGTGTGTGTGTGTGTGTGTGTTTGTGTGTGTCTGTGTGTGTGTGAATAGTTTGTGGTGAAGTGGCTCACAGCTCAGGCCAGGAGGTGAACTGCAGGTGGATGACTGTGCGCTTGAGGCTCTGGTCGCGGTATTGCAGGCTGATCATGCGCTCAACGTGTGTGGGCGTGGTCTTCTGGGTGGTAAGTGTGAGTGTGATTGGTCCCTGAGACAGCTGCTGACCTCGTTCAGTGGGGAAATAAGGCAGCACCTTTTGCTGCAAATGACAAACAGTACAGAGATGGAACTAAATGGATCAAATGCATCTCCTTCAGAAGTTCTAAATTAGTGAGCAAGTGCATTGATACAAAACCCTATCTGCTGTGTTTCTAAAACCAGCAGAACTTTGCTGGAATTGAGCAGTGGAAGCAAATGCACTTTATAGTCAGACAGACATAATTCTCATACTGTAAGCCTTTGTGCTGGGGAAGTAAATCGAGAACCGGGAATCGAGTAGAATCAAGAATCAAATGCTTCAATTCACTAGTATCGTAGCCCTATGACATTATCAATTTCTCATGTTTTTCAGACCATTGTCAACTGGTCTTTCAGATACAGAAATGAAATAGATAACACAGCTCTACATGGTTTTCCTCATTCTGATAAGCTGCTATTGCCACCTTAGTGGTATAGGCTATAGTACTGGCCAATGTGCTGATACTACAAACCTATGTAGAATACCCTCTAAACACAAAGATATTCATATAAGAATTGATGAAGAATTAGACCAATAAGCAGAATTGACAATGGCATTGATATGGCATTGATAAAATCCTATCAATTCCCATCCCTACTAGGAGGTACATCTGGAACAGTGTCATCACTGATAGCCTTACCTTCTCAAGCTCCTGTTCAGACACAAGCATGACCACCACTGACACCTTCTGCTCATACACCATGAGCCAGAAGTCGGCCGCCGTTCCAGTGAGCGGTGCCTGTGTGGCGATGAGCCGGGGGCAGTAGGGAGACAAGTCCTCGATGAAGCTAGCGTTGATGTAGTCGTCCTTGCCGGAATGCAGGACAACACGGTTACGGTCGTAAGGCATGATGTCTTGATGTCGGTTCTTCATGGTGTAGCAGCGGGCGATGGCAATGGAGAGCTGCCGGGCGTCCTTCTCCTGCTGGTCTTGGAGGTCCTTCCATCGGCCGTCGAGTTTGGAGAGGCCTTCGCCGGTCGGGTGCTCTAGGGATTGCACTGTAGCTCGGAAACGTTCCAACTCGGCACAGAGACGTGACACCCGCTCGGGAGCCTGGTACGGGTCACCCTCGATGAGCCGCACGCCCTCCGTCTTCTTGCGCCTCTGACCGTCCTCTTGGGGGTCTGCTTTGGTGGGCAGCAGGACGTTGGCTGTGTCTTTGGTGCCGCCGTGCTGACTCTCAGGGCTGGAGGAGAGCAGGTCATCCGTGCTGGAGTTCTGCCTCTGGAACAGGGAGTCAGAGGCAGGGCCAGACGAGGAGGAGGAGGAGGAGGAGGAGGTGGAGGATGAAGGAGCCTGAGGGAGCGGGGTCACCCCAACTGGAGTGAGGGCAGGGGACGGGCGCTGAGGGTTCATGCCTAAAGACGAGGGCCCGGGCGAAGGTGACGGAGACGGGGCTGGTGAGGGGAGTACGTTGGGCGTTTGGGCCCCGACTGCTCCTGTAGAGGGAGGGATCATGTTCTGAGGTGCCGGGACAGAGCTCACTGCGCCTGGGTGCTGTACGGCTCCAGGGGGCACGTTCCCACTGTGGGAGGGAGCGAAAGACGTAGGGGGAGGCTGAGGCATGGGCTGGGGGGGCAGAGACTGTGGAGCCATGGGCTGGGGGGTCAGAGGTGGAGGCTGAGGCTGAGGCTGAGGCTGCTGCTGTTGAGGGGCCACCGCAGGGCCCTGTTGCCGAACCATGTAAGGAGCTCCAGGGTAGCCCATGGGCCCAGTGTGGGGTGGCAGCGGCTGGTGGGGCATTCGCATGGGCTGCTGGCCCAAGTGAGGGGGCATTTGAGGATGGGTCTGTGGGACGGCCTGAGGGTGAGGGAGAGGTTGGCGTTGAGGTGGCAGGGCACTAGGGTGCATGGGAAGCTGGGAGGGCATTGAAGCCGGGGGCAACTGGACCTGAGGAGCCCTTGGCAGATGCGTCTGCTGGAATGTGGGCGGGTGAATGGGTTGATGAGGCATCTGGGCAGGATGAGCAGGGTGGGGTGGCTGGTGGGTGCCAGGCGGCATTTGGGGGTGAGATGGAGGTGACAACTGCTTTGACACTGGCAGCATTGGTGCATGAGATGCAGGGGGCATGGGCTGAGAAGTTGGGGGCAACTGTGCATTTGGAGGTGGCATTCTTGGCTGGGATCCAGGTGGCATCTGCATATGAGGCCCCAGGGGCATTTGTTGAGAGGGCAGGGTCATTTGAGGATGCTGAGAGTGCTGCATCTGGGAGTTGACGGGGGGCATATATGGCTGGGAAGCTGGGGGCATCTGCTGCCTCACTTGGGGCAAGTATGGCATGGAGGCTGGAGGCATTGGCTGTGAAGTGGGAGGCACCTGGTGACGGGGAGCGTGTGGGGGCATCGGGTTCTGTGCCACCGCACTAACAGGCACCTGTGAGGGGTGGGAGGTGGGGATCATGGACACGGGGGGATAGCCCTGCTGAAGCTGAGGCTGGCCTTGGGGAGGGAGGGACTGTGGGGAAGAAACAGAAGCTGGTGCCCCAGGTGGGACCTGCCCGGGGAGAGAAGCCTGTGGGAAGTTCAGAGGACCAGGCTGCCTTTGCTGGGGTACGTACTGCTGTTGGTACTGACCATGAGGCTGCAGTGGCACCTGGGGCCCTGTCATCGGCCGAGGCACTGGCTGCTGGGCAGGAAGTGGCTGATAGTGGGGAGGCTGCTGGCCAGGGACAGACACAGGGGTAGGGGCCTGGGGAAAGTGCTGCTGCTGTGGCTGAATGGGGACACCCTGGGGAACTCCTGGCTGCTGCATATACTGAGGGTAGGGGCCCATGTGGGGGGCAGGAGCGTACCCTGCTGACACAGGCACTGGCTGACGCGGAACTGGCGGCTGAGGCACTGGCTGACCTGGGGTGGGAGTGTAGCTTGGAATGGGTGTCTGGATGCTGTCCACAGTAGTGGTGGACGGCCTGATTGGAGCAGGAACTGTGTTGGGGCCTGGGGCGACAGGGGGGCCCATGTGGGGCTGTGAGGGCTGGGGGGCATATGCAGAGGCAGGTGGGAGCTGAGAGGTTGGAGCCTGGGGTGTAGGAAACTGGGGAAGCTGGTGGGGAAGGGGGCCCGGGGGCAGGCTCTGAGGGAAGGCTGGGGTGGGAAGGCGAGAGAAGCGGGCCAGGAGCTCGGGAGAGGGCAGGTTAGGGGGGAAGCGGATGGGGGCGTACACCCCTGCTGCGGGGGCTGCTCCAGGCCACTGCATTGAGGAGCTGGGGGCCACGCCTGGGACTGGGGGGTGTGCCGAGGGGGGCAAGGCAAATTCAGGTGGCATGCTCCGCAGCTCCTCGGGAAGATCTCCGCCCAGGGCCAGAATAGCAGCCGTTAGCTGTGCCAGCTCAGGGTCTTCAATGCTGTTAGGGTCTGAGGCCTTCTTTGGCGGAGGCTTTGGAGCTGTGGGTCTTGGTGGGGCCTTCTTCTGGAGTTCTCTGGAGAGTTGAAATAGTTTAAGAAGAAGACAGTTATAGATAAACTTAAATCTCTGAGTACAGAGAGTTAGGTTAACATAACTTTGACTATGATAAAAACAAATAGCAGAATATGCATAATTTTTAGGTTTATTAAGTGTAGCTTATTTGTGAATAACATCCCCAGTATTTTTCTATTTCAGTCCACTAGCATTTGTTGTGAAGTTGTTAAGTCTCCTTTCCCCCCCACCTCTCTAGGATAGTTTGTCTTTCTTCCTCCCTGGTCTGGCATACAGCCTTGGCTTTCTCCAGCAGCTTGGAGGCCTTCCCCTCCAGGTCCTCATAAAACTCCTTCCCCTCCTGGGACTTCTTCATCAGGTCCTCATAAGCCTCATACGAGGCCACCAGTGTCTGCACTGTGCTGCTCCATCTGCAAGCGAGGGACAGAGTGATGGCAGCTGAGACAGCCTGGTTCCTTTGTCAAGCTTAATACAGCCAATTCAAGCCATTAAGGGCAATTACTGCCCAATTACACTCCATTAGAGCCAACTAAGAGGTTGCCCTAAGTACAGTATAGTTTTTCCACTCCAACTCACTTGTGCTCGGTCTCAGCGAGGGACTTGCGGGCTGCGGCAGACTGGACGTTGGCCTCGGTCAGCGCCTTCAGGATGTTCTCTTGAGCGGTCAGGTTCTGATCAATGTACAACTTCACCTGGTCATACTTCTTCAGCTGCTCCTCAAAGAGCCTCTGGAACAAGAGGAGAGTGACATTAACATACACCAACACAAACCCGTTTGGATACTATGAACTTTAATACTGATCAAGGGAAAAAGGTGTTATTGATGTATATGTATGCAATTCCTGGAGTGAGAGTGGGAAAGTGGGATTCTAGTTGCTGCTTCCTGCTTCCTTGTAAACTTGCATTCATTTACGAAGACCAAAGGAGGAAGACAATACAATGAGACTGCGCACCCTGGCATGTTACGCAAGTCATAGACCGTGTTTATCTGCTTGCATGCTCCTCTATGAAATGAAAGTACAGGATCGCCACCTTCATCTCTGCACGCTCTGTGGTCACCAGGGCAGTGGTGATGTCATCCTGCTGGATAAGGTCTCGCAGCTGTTTCTCCAGGGACCCGCGCTGGTCTCGCATCTCCTGCACTTTACCCAGAATCCTCTTGATGCTCTGGAGAGTAGCTGCATCCTCTGGTGGAAGTACGTATACATGCACGTCATGCACTTTGATGAACGCCTTTAGAGCTTACAGGATTACAGTAGTATTGAAGCCAGAAACTATATATTTAACAGTCATTTTAAGATTACTACTGTATTTACATAGCACACACACACACACACACACACACACACACACACACACACACACCTTCACTGAGCTCCGGCTTGGGCAGTGCTTCTCTGAGGCTGTCCAGCGGCCCCCCGAGCAGCCGGAGGTGACTAATGTGCAGGTTCATGGCGCGGTGGAGCTCTGTGTTGGTGAAGCTGGCCTTCTCGTGGTACTCCAGGTACTTCTCCAGGTCGCGCCGCAGCTCGGCCAGGCTGGAGGGCGGAGGGGGCACCACCTGCTTCCCCGCCGCCTCCTGAAGGCTCCGCTCCTCAGCCTCATCCTTGTCCAGCACGTCTTTGATCTCCCGCAGGGACGCCTCCACATCAGTGAACACGCCCGACAGAGCTGGGAACGGGAGAGAGATGGAGCAGATGGGCACAGAGCTTCCGATCGGCTACATGTGGAGAGGGCTCAGTAAGTACATCACAGTAAATAACTGCCTCTGTTGACCAGCACACTAGGCATGTTTTTCCCCCCTTAGCAGTTGAAGTTGCTGAATTACAACTACACTAAGTGGATACCACTCAATTTCCAAGCAAACAGGAAAGATATGGTGGTCCTGTATTTCTGTAAAGGCCATCTAGTCTCTAATGCCAATGTTTTGTTTTTTTCCATTTGGATTGCTAACTCTGAAATAGCAAGAAAAGGTAATTCTCCATTAATGACAATGGTTTCATGTACAACATTCCGTTTCCGCTAACAGTTCACCTAGCTGTAGCTTTAGACAGGGAAGGGACACTTTGTATTAATTGATGCCAAAAAGAAAAAGAAATAAGAAGACACACAAGAAACAAAGTCAGCCAAACTCACCTTGCATGGACTGGATGAGGCTTTTGACAGTGTCTGGTCTGACACTGAGAGCAGCACATTTCTCCATGAGCACAGGAGGAATAGTGCTGTACATGTCCATGTTATCTATGGAGTCTGGGTCCAGGCTCAGGGAGTCCATGAACTGCCTGGCAGAGACACAGACACGCGTCAGTTAGACGCCGTTTGCGTAGGCAAATACACAAATGCAAAAAGAATAGGCTGAGCCAGTAAGGATCCAAATACTCACTCTAGTGTCTCGTTCTTGCCGTCGATCTTTGCCACCATCTCCCGCAGCAGCTTGGCTTTCTCCTCACTGCAGAAAGGACAAGAGGAGAGAGAAGATCTCATTAGCACTACCTCTTCCTCCTTCAGCATCGTGAGCTTTTATTATATTATACTTACTGCACAGCAGTTCCTTACAATTGATGGGATCTGGTTATGTAAATGTATTTGATGAGAGAGATGTGTGTTCAAGTATAATTATAATGCATGTGCATTGCCAATGTTGTTAGAATTTGTATACCAATATGCAAATGGTATAATGGTAAATGGTTAAAAAAAAAACAACCAAGATGGAAATTATGTTTAGGACAGCACTGAACAGTAACTGATATTCAGTGGGTTAAATTTGTATGTGGAACTGAGAGCTCTGCCTAAAATGAGCTCACAGATGGTTGTGCTGCTAACCTGTAGAGAGAGGAGGCCTCGTGAGCAGCCATTGGCACCAGTTTAGAGAATATATCAGGACCAGTGACCGTGGGGTCAGTCGGATTCACAGGCAGGGCCTTGACCAGTGGGGCACCTGTGTGGGACCAGGGAAGGGGGGATGCAACATGCTTACAAAAGACTAAGGAACCCGAAGTAAAATAACAGATCTTGTATTCTTATCCTTTACACAGTTTTGTCCTTGCATGTAATCCATCTTCCACTTTACAAAGATTTGACCTTTTTAGCTTAACAGAATACATCTGAATCAACAATAGCTTTATTAACATAAAACTATCAAAGAAGCACTAGGTGTAGTAATGTATTTTACGTAGATTACCTTTTACTGATGGTAGTGTTTCCAAAGATGGGACAGACTCATGGTAAACAAAATCATTGTCCTTCTTTGAAGAGTTAAACCTATCCCCATAAAAAAGAAAAGATTGTAAATAAAGAGTGTGTGTGTTGTGTATGGGATCACGGTCATATGAAAGACACACACTTACTTTCCGCCAATGACATCCATAGTGAACTTCAGAGCCTCCTGCACACTGTCTGGCTGACCCTAATCACATTAAGGAAACAATAATGTAGTGATGACATCACATTGACCACTTCTTTTGTGCTTCAATTCGTTCAGTATAAATGTGACTAACTAATGGATTAAAAGCAGATACCTTAGCCAACTTCATAGCTTCACTGAGTTTATCTAGGGAACTCTGCAAATAAGCAAGCTGTTGGAAAGAGAATGAAACATTAAGTCAAAAGACTGACACATCTGGCTCTAAAGAAAGGTAAAGCAGGAGTAGGCCTGGTGCATACCCGCTCTCCATACTTCTGCTGCTCCTCAGCCTGTTTTCCCATGTGCAGCTGGGGATACAAGGGGAAAGAGCACAGAGGTCAGCCAATAGTCAGTGAGGACAAGGAAGCAATAGGCCAGCTGTATGGAGTAGTTGTGTTTGTGTTGTAATCCTCTACAGCTCTGAGGGAACTCACATGAGCAATAGCAGCAAAGTAGTAGATCTTCATGTGCACCAACTTCTTCCAGTCCTTCTGGATCTTTCCCAACATGGAGGCTGTTTCAGAGTTGTCCAATGCTCGGCAGGCCTCCTTGTAGTAGTCCACTACCTAAACACACCACCATTTTCAAAGAGAAAACATGTATGAAATGTATGGCATGATCAGATTAACTCAAACAGTTAATTTAGTTTGAGATCATTCCTGTGCTTTGTGGTAGAGGGAAGACAATAAGTACCTGGGCACTGATTCGAGCTACAAGGAAACTTTTCCTGTTATCCAGCATTGATTTCTCTAGAAGACATTCTTGGGCTTGACCCTGAAACAAAGACAAAGGCATGGGTCATACCACAGCAAGTTACATATTAAACAGACCCACTGAGTATGCCAGTGTGAGTAGGTGTGTTGGCTTAGGGCAGTATATGTTCGCTTGTGTAACATACGGCCCCAATGTTTAATCTGTCTCTTTATACCTGCAGAGGAGTGTGTAACTTATGTAGAAGTCAAATATATTTTCAGGCGTGTGACTAAGTAGTGCTGCTTACCAGCATGAGATTTATGTTGAGGTTGAGGATCTGGTGGCTCATGTCCACGCTAAAGTTGTGGCTGAAGTGATCTCTGAGGTAAGAGAAGGCCCCAGCAGAGCATTGAAAATGAGTGCAGGACACCTTCATCCCCTGTGTGGGAGAACAGAGGGAGAGAAAAGGAGCAAAAAGGAGAAAAAAATTCAGAAATGTAATAGAACACAATATAATATACATTTACACTTATGCATTTGGCAGACAATTTTATCCAAAGCAACTTGTGACGACAGTGAGAACAAAAAGAAAATGACATCACAAGAAATGGCCATGTTTACCACCATAAGGCTACCTGCCGGGATAACAATGCAAACACAAAGCGTTCAATTCCTATGAGCTCCAGATTGCCTGTGTCAAGTCTCAGGGTCCCACTCACCTCCTCAGACACCCTGTTGTCCATGGCTCCCAACATTGAGTGCAGCGCTCCTAAACAAACATAACCACCGTTAGCATGGGCGAATAGCCTGTCTGTGAATGCTCTAGTTGAACACAGTCAGCAGTCATGCTGCGGTGCCAGATGATGATGAATCCCACTTCACACAGAGGCTATTGTCCTCTCCAAATGCAGCCTGTCCAGAGGAATAGGCTTGTGAGGGCCAGTGGTACTCACCCAAGTTATAGAGGATGCAAGCTTGCTCATAGCTAATGTCATCATGGCTGACTGTCTTGCCAGAGAAAATCTCTGTCCTGTTGGAATGAAAAAGAAGCAAATGGAATGTGTAAGGGACTACAGTGTGTTCAAGTGGAGTTCACACAGAGGTCAGATCAGCTCAGGTGCAAGAACATAGTGTTGAGATCAAGCTTGATCATATATCCTATATCCAAGAGGAGTTCACACATTCTTACAAAAGCAAATCGTACTTTTCAAATGGCAAAACAGACAAATTAATTCATTCTTTTATTCAATCTGTACACATTTGCCAGTACTCTTGTCACAAAAATAGGCATAAAATGTGTGCAAAAACTACATTAAATCACTCCATGTCAAAGGTCTGTAACGTAATGGCAGCCGCTGTGTTACTCACCAAGAGATGGGCACAGCTGCCTCCTGCCCTGGTCCCATGGGCACACGACTCTGTAAGTAGTGAAGCTGCCCAAAGTACTTCCGCAATGTGCTGCATCCTTCAAAGTCGCGGGTCACATTCACAGCACTCTGCCAAACGCATCAATTTCAGGTGAAATGTACCATATGAAAATTATAAAACGTTAGGCTAATTAATGATCTTGTACTCAAGATATTGGTTTTGAGTTTAAGGATCACTTACAAAATGATCTGCCTTCGCTGATAATAAACTGTACACCCACCTTTTTGCACTGTACAAATTGCAACATCCTCCTCCCTCCCCAGTTTCAAAATAGTAGCCCATCTTTGCTAACTGACTATGCCATTCCGATGAAAAAAAAAGGACATAGGTCTCTCTGATGCTCTTGTTTTCTCTGTCAAAGGTCATACCTGCCGTAATTGCTCCAGTTTCTTCAGCTGCTCATTGTAGTTGTCCGGATCTTCCCCATAGTTCTTCAAAATGAACTACGGAGGAGGAAAGTTTCACCTCATAAACAGAACGTTTTCCCCCCATATTGGTCACATAGAATTTATAGGTTAGCCTGCTTTGTTTAAAGCCTATACAATATATACTGAATAATATTTCATAATTTTTTTCTCAGTATTAGGCTATATGTCATAATTAAGGCTACTTTGTGATTTTATCAACATATCATAGACACATACATAGACAGACAGATAGACAGATAGATAGATAGATAAACTTTATTTATCCAGAAGGAAATTAAGGTGTCCAGTAGCTTATAGCCTACACAACATACATACACATAGGCACACATACATACTACAAAAATATAAAGGAAGATATCAATTTGGTGCCATTACAGTAAAGTTAGGTTGTGACTCTGTGTGAATCCTATGAATTCTTCCCTTTTTGATCTTTGACCTACAATAATTACATAGCCTAAACAAACCACTCAGGAGAGGCAGTAGAAGCAAAAAAGGTACTGTACTGTTGCTGGTGGCTCATGCTATTTGCTGTTTTGCTGCTGTCCTGTGCCACTAGTTTTCTGCTGTGCCACTCATCTACTGTTCTGTGCTCTGTCCCGTGAGACTTGCCAAATGTTACAAACCTAACCCTGAATCTAACCCTTAAACCCATGGGACAGTACGAAGTGGCATTAGACAATGGCGGAGGACAGCAGGCAAGTGGTACGAGACACTAGGCAAGTCACAAGACAGTAGGCAAATAGCACAAGAGTAGGTAAGTGGCGCAGGACAGTGAACGGAACAGTAGGCCAGTGGCATGGGACAGTGCACAGGACAGGAGGCCAGTGGTACGGAACAGTACACAGGACAGCAGGCCAGTGTCGTGGGTCAGTGCACAGGTCAGTTGGTAATTGACGCAGGATCGTTCACGGGACAGTGGGTGAGTGACATGAGCCACCAACAACAGTACAGTACAGTTATTGCTCCTACTGCTACTGGCACTCAGGCTGATTTAGTCTACTGCTAGACTATCCAATCATGCAGTAAAAGAAACCTACAAAGAAAGATTAACCTACTTGGGATTTCCAGGTACAACTCAAACAGTAGCAGCTAATAATAACAGCTAATTATATAGTCTATACGACTCCTGCCCTGATTCAGATGTGTAGGTTAGGTGTGTAAATGCTATGAATTCAGTATTCAACAGAAGTTTCCAGAGCACTCGACCAAGACGGTCAAAGGCCCGTCCTTTATCTCTAACGTTACAGGAGGAGCTATGGGTGAGAAATGGGTCACTTGACAGTGAGTAGCGTTGAGCCCAACAACCCTTCCCGACCAAAACATCCTCCTTCTGGCTCACTTCCTTCATATTTAACTTGACAGAGAGTTTATGTATAGTCAGGATCAATCTCTGTAGTCTACAAACACTTCACTGCAACGCCCTGCAGTTACACCAAGACCTCTCTCTCTCTCTTTCTCCCTCACACACACAGAATTTTCTTCTGTGTAACTAGACTTTTGTGTCCCACAGCCAACAGCTTAGATCCTCTCAGTACATTAGTTGATCAGTTGACACCATCAACTAGTGAGTTAACTTGTCAGCCATGAGGAAAACATGCTTGACGTGTCCTCCCCCTAACGTTACTTCAGGTCACTTGATAGGCCTTGCTAGTTAACGATAGTTTGCTTATTCGATGTTGCCGTCTTAAACGTTTGCACTGGTAGCAGACAAGGTTTCCGATACTGTGACATCGTAAGCGTTATTTACGTTAGCTATTAGCAGTTGACAGGGCAAGTTAGCAATCACTGATTGCGAACTGCTGAGAACACGACAAGGCGGGTTAGCGTTTCCTAATGCATTAGCCAGTTATTGATAGTCAGTATATCTGGCAGTTCTTTTCTTTAGTTCGTTCTCCAACGTAAACTATATTGTATGTTTTATCGTGTTGTTTAACACGTCCTCTTACCTGCTTCACAGACGTGCTAAACTGGAACTCCCCTGCTTCTTTCAAATCTAGCCATATCATTGGCATTCGCGGTACCGCTTCCATGGCAGTCAGCCACCCTGCCCGGCTAAGGCGTCAATATCCTTAAACCCAATGTGTTTTAGTTTTAGGAAACCCCAAGAGCAATCCAGAGAATGATTTCAAATTTTATGCCACACACTTCTGTGTCATGTCCCCATTTACACTCCAACAGGAAGCTAAAATGTTTAGGAGATTACGTCATATCATCAAGGAATTGTGGGAAATGTCGTGTTTCACGTTAATAAGGCTGCTCTGTGTATGTGTGTTTTTAAAGACCTTTCTCCAGAGGCCGGGTGTCATTGTGAAGAGTAAGTCTAGGGTGATCTACTATAGATGATAATCTAGTATTTTTGGGTCTACCCCTCTACTCTTATGTTTAACACAGGCTGCTGCTCAAGCTCTAACAAGCTCAAATTTAAAGTGAGAAATGTGGAAAATAGGCTACAAAATGACTGCGAAAAGTGAGTCATTTGCTTGTCTTAAATTGCTCAGTTTTTTTCTGGTAATTGACGTCTTTACAACGAAAAGGACTTGAAATCACAATATGTCTACTTCCCTATCAGCGTGTGAAACTTCATGTTCACTGATCACGTCTCAATAAAGGTATCCCATTTTAGTACCGTCTTGTCAAAAAAAGGAAAAATATATATATTTTGTCTGACTTCCCAAACATTGACTGTAATATTAAAAAATTAGGCCCCCTGTCAGTGCCAGGCCCTTACAATCCCATCAAAACTGGGCATTAGAAAGTGGAAAACCGTGTTGCGCACGCAGATCCAAACACATCTCTTTTCGCGTGACCATGGGTGGGTTAAATTAATCTATTTGTGGGAACGGTAGTGGTCTTGTATATCCAGGAACCTGCGTCCAATTAGTGTTGATGCTCCTCCTCCGAAATTTCGAAAGAGTTTCCTCCACCTGTTCTATCGTGGATCATGGCACAGCCACGTCGAATCCAGTTCATCACCTTGTCTGAGAACGAGCCTCTCCATGTGGCACCCGTGCCAAAGGTACCCGAAGAGTACAAACCTGAGACAACGGACGTTAAGACGGTGACTACCGTCCGCTTCGAACTACAGCTGTTCCAGTGCAGTGAGAATCGTTGCCCAGAGTTTTTCTATCCGGAGTTGGTCAAGGTGCTATAGGCCTGGTTATCCATAAATTTAGCCGAAAGATGAAACGCCTGTCGTTGCCAAGTCTTTTTCTGTTGATTTGTTTTGTACTAATCTGTTATTATGTGGACCTCAGGCCCATGAGACCCAGAAACGACCTAAAACATTGGAAGAAGTGGACGCAGAAAACGAGAGAAATGAACTTGAAGCTCTGGCAAGAAAGTTTGAAGCCAAATATGTAAGCATCTACGCTGTTTCATAACTTAAGGACTAACGTTACTTCATGTAGCCACCTGGGGAGAGTTTATTGTCCATCTCTACATCTTTCAGGCAGGGCCTAACAAACCGCGGCGGGACCGCATGTCTGACTTGGTGGACATTGGTGAGGGTTATGATGATGAGGATTCTTTCATTGATAACTCGGAGGCGGTGAGTCGTTTTTTTCCGACCTGGCTAGCCCACCCTTCCAATGGCCCAAGCTTTTTGAGATTGTTAAATTTAAATGAATTATTTCTCATTGCTTTCTTTAGTTGTAAGTGTGAATGTAGTCTACAGTATAATGAAAGATATGGAATGAGCTGTAGACTGTGGATATGTTGACTTCTATATCAGTATACATTGTTTGTTATAACATTTTACGTAGCAGTTATCACCTTCAATGTGAGTGGTCTCTTGAAAGCACACATTCTGTTCTCATTTTGTCTTGACTGCTGTTCTGCCATTCAAAGGCAAAGCGCAGTACCTGCATTTTTCTTTGTTTAACACAAACCAGAATTGCAATCTGCTATACAATCTGTTCGCTTTATTCCAGTTTTGCAAGGCTCCTGCTAAATATTGGCATTTGTCACTTTGCAGTATGTGCAAAATGTACTGTGAAACAAAGGCTAAGCTGCAGTAAGTGCAGTTACTGCTCTTGGTTTCACAGTAGGCTATGGTAGTTTAGTTGTGACATTCTGCATGGTGAAACCAAGGTAATGCTACTGTAAGTGCAGTTAATGCCCATGGACTTAAGCAAAGGCAAAAGTATTTCGGTCTAGAAACTAAAAGTTTTGCATGAATGTGAAAATACTATGTACTTAAGATGCACTTCAGTCTAATCTAATAAATCATACATTTGTAAATATAATTTGATTATGCTTAGTGAACAAAAACACAAAATTGTGTTTCTCAGGTTTTGCAGATACTGCGCTTTGCCTTTTGTACGGCAATGTTGATGAAGCACATTCACACTTGGCATAGACTAACTGATTCTGTGCATGTGCCTCTATGCTCATAAGAGTTTTTATGCATGTGTGTGGGTGCAGTATGATGAGTTTGTGCCATCGTCTCTCACCACGGAGCATGGTGGTTTTTACATCAACTGTGGCACACTCCAGTTCCGCCAAACATCTGGGTTTGATGGAGATGAGGAAGAAGCTAAAATAGTAAAGGTATGCATGTGCATGCACAGGCAAGTTCAGTTTCTTTAAATGTATTTAATACACAGCGGTAACTCCCAAGAGCGTGATGGGCAGACATGGGCATGGACTATGGAAAATGGATTCCTGTGTGAAGCATGCATATCAAACTTACTAAATAGCTTGTGTTTGTACAATGACCGGTTAATACATGTTACTGTAAGTCCCTGGAATAGATCTCATTTGAAATCCACCTGCCCGTTTAACTGCAGTTTAACTTCTTTTTTAAGCTTGGCTTGAGTAGAGGCATGAATGAGGGTTTGTTTTTTTGTTTGTTTTTTATAAATCATGTTTGTCTAAATCATGCATGGTAAAAAGCTGATTATGTTATTGATCGTTGTTGAAATGAGTTGCAATTCTAAATCAAAAATTTCCAAGTGAGATTTTCAGCATATCAGTCCCATGGATGCACACAGTGTAGTCTGGTTGTGTTGTCTTTCCTCATCAGAAGCGTAAGCTAAAAGATGGAGAGCAAAAGTTGAAGAAGAAAAAGAAGAGACTGGAAGACACCGCCTCTGAAGCTGGGTAATTAGAAACAAAATTCACAAACTCATCCTGGACTGTCTTTGTTGTTTTACTAATTGTGTTAACTGTCTCTGACTTTAAGAGGAGTACCAAGTAGTACCAAAACAGACTAACACCTGAGTTCTCAGCACAAAAATAGTCCCACATCTTCAGTTCACTTTCACCAGTATATCTTATTTGTTCAGTCATTGTTAATTTTGGTTTGGTCCTGCATCCAAAGCTTTAATCTTCAGGTATTCTATGAAGAGCTTCTTCCTTTGTTTTCCTCCTCTTGCTCAGGGCCCTCATCATGCAGGAGTGTATCCCTGCTCAGGATCTCCCCAGCTCCTCTGATCCAATCCCCTCGGAGGGGCATCCTCCCCCGCAGAAAAAGTCAAGGCGTCCTCGCACAGGGCTGTTGAGTCTGGACAGTGTCCTCCGCAAACTGCAGCAGGAGAAGCTCCAGGAGTTCCAGTCTGGGAGACCTCGCATTGCCCCACCTCCGACTCCACTGGAGGCTTCCCCATCCCCATCCCCAACTAATAGCACCAATCAGAGCACTCCACCACCCACACTCACCAGTCAGATTATTCTATCCACCAGGGTAACCAGTCAGAGCACACTGCCAACGGATCCGGCCAATCAGAACACTCCTCCAGGGGCCAGTGTTGACCCACGTGTATCTAACTTCACTCATAAGCTTCTGTCCACGCCTCCTCATGGTCTTCCGTCACCCCTCAGGGCAAGCATCAGGGACCTCACTCAGGTAGGCACACAACCACCACACTGCTGCCACAACCGTACCACCCAGGACCCAGGTAGAGGCCCAGACAGCTTAGACTGATTAAATTAAGTTTTAATGATACTGGCCATTTCTAGACCACTTCTCTCAGACTGGGGCAGCTGTGGCCTGCTGGTTAGGGCTTCGTACTTGAAACCGAAGGGTTGCTGGTTTGATCTCTTACCAGTACACGCAGCTGAAGTGTCCTTGAGCAAGGCGACCTCTCACTGCTCCCTGGGCGCCACTGTAGCAGGCATGCCATGCTCGGCCCTGGGTTTGTGTGCGCTTCACGGCACTGTGTGTTTCACTATTTTTTGGGACAAATGTAGAGATCAAATTCCTTGTGTGTGTGTAAATACACTTGGCCAATAAGACTGAATCTCTATTCTCTAACATACCAAGCGACATGAGCTCACCAGACTTCTTCTGCTGAATGCATTGAATGAATGAGGTATTGAACTCTCAAAAATGAAACAATTCTACAAGTTGTGTTTCTTGTTTGTTTATATTAGAACTTTTGATTTAACTTTTTGTTTACTTTAGAACTGTTGAGTTCTCTTTACATGTGAACTCACAGCACTTTTAAGACTTGGTTAAGACCAAGTATTGTGCTTGTTACAGCTGAGATTTCAGTATTATGCTTGTTACAGTACAGATTTAAGGTTCACCTACTTAAGTGTGCGAGCTCACTATTAACTTTGACAGACAGACCGTACAGACATAAACATAGCTTTTCTTTGTGGTTAAGCCCAGTTGAATTTTCTGAGGTGAGTTCTTGCTGTTGACAGGCTGCCAAGGTATCTGAGGGCGAGAGTAAACTCAAGTTCTTCACTGAGAAAGTCAACAGCATCCTGCTAGAGTGAGTGGATAAGACTCGCACGTGCAAACACACACACACGCTTTCTTATACACACTTCTCTCTGAGCCTTTTTTGTGTAATCACCATTTTCAGCTCCAGGTCTGAAGGTGAAATCCATAATTTGTCCTGAACATGGTGTGTGTGTGTGTGTGTGTTTGTGTGTGTCATAGTGTTGAGGTGCGGAGCAGAGAGTTGGGTCCAGCTGTACGTTCACGTGTCTTCACACACCTGTCCACTCACCTGCCTTTCAGCAAAGACACACTGCTTAAAAGGGCCCGCAAGCTTAATCTGAAACCACAGGTACACGCGCGCATACACACACACACACTCCCTGAGACGGCCACAAATGCAAAGGCAGTTGTCCATACACATACTGGTTCACACAACTTTCCTCTTTTTTCTGGTTACATCATCAGATTGGGAGTCTCCCAGAAGGCCTCCAGAAACTCAAGGAGGCCATTGCCATGGTGATGCCTGAGCAAATTGCCCGCTATCGAGAAGAGTGTCCCACTTTGGCTGATGCCCACAATACCAAGTTTGAACCACACTCATGCTTGCATATGACAAGTTTAGATTTTGGCTCAACCCCTTAAGTCCATTTGCGATGAATTTACAGAAATATATTTATATGATTTGGAGCAAATTTATTATTCAGTTTGAATTGGCTTAATTTGTTTTTAATTGCAGTTGGATAGAGATTAGTTATAATCCTAGGTTGATGGAGATTATTTATAGTAGAAAATTATTATAAAAACAACAGAATTTTTGCTTATTTCTGAAAATGGACTTTTGCACCTGAGGGTTTTGCACCTGAACTCATCAAAAGCATGTATGCACGCACACATAGATTCTTATTGTGCCACGAATATGCAATTAATAGGTCACTTCTGGAGCATTAATGGGTCATTGGGTCATTTATTTCACTGGTGCTGGGCACAGAATCACTAATTGTTATGTCTGTGAGCTCTGTATCTGTGAACTCACCTCTGGGCTCTCAGTATCACTGACTGTGGCTCTGATGTCAGTGCTCTTTTTGTAGGTCTGTCCCAGTCTGACTGACTGTGGCTTTAATGTCAATGACTGATCAGTGTCACTGATTGACGCTTAAAGGTCTGTGGGCTCTCAGTGTAACTGACTATGGCTTTCATGTCTGTGGTTGAAGAGCTAGCCAAGAGGGGCCAGAGAGGGACATGGAAGAGACAAGAGGAAGAGCTGAGGACGATGAGGAAGAGAAGCAGGCTGGGAAAGGAGGAATGTCACCGCAGAGGAGGTTCCACTGGAACGAGGAGATGAGGTGAGAGCCGTGAGAGACAAACACAGTTACATACAATACATACAATAACCAGATATTTGGCTATTGGATAATGTTGTCACTTGACGTTTCTGGTTTAGGGACATAACCTCCTTCAGGTCCATGACCAGATTAAAGTCTTAACACTGGGTTGTCATGGAAGGGGGACTGGTGTAACTCAGTGTTGTGTGTGTGTGTGTGTACAGAACTCTGTTGTGCGACCTTGTCCGGATGAAGCTGAGTGGTTATGGACAGGAGAAACCGCAGCAGTCCAGCCCTGAGGAATACGTGAGGAACTTTCTGGAGAATGAGGTGAGGCCACTGTGGCCTAAAGGATGGATGCTGACCAGGTGTGTGATGGAGCCCCTAGGAGCTGATGTTTACCCTTATGATCACTGCATAATGCTTTACGTCTGCAAACCCTTTATGACTGCCCTGTGCCTCTGAGATTCTTTTTCTCTAATTTCATTAGAATGGAGTGCATTTAATGTTACCCCCATGACCGACCTCACTCCCTGACTTTAACATTATGTCTAGCTGCCAGTATGCTGTCCAGCCAGAACTATAGACAATCACATATCACCCGTAGAAATGGAGTACTGATTTCTGATTGGCTGGCAGAGGGTGTGTTAATTCTGTAAAACACACCCCTATGAAGTAGTTCTGGTGAAAAAGTCTAATCACTGTTCTATATCAATGCTCTTTTTAATGGTAACTTTAACAAACGTTGTAAACAGCAGTTGAACCAGCGATAACCACTGTTGAAAAGACAGTATTATGGCACTTAACAGCTGCTTTTATAACTGAGCTGCACGCTTTTGTATGTTTTAAATTGATATGTAACATCACACCTAGTTGGTCGTGATTTGTTACATGTTGTGTGACAATATTCCAGAATTATCATCATGCTTAGCCAGAACTATGGACCACTATCACTTAATGGTAACCACTAACTAGATTTCCTACATGACTTCGGGCAGTTGGGTTGGCCCCCTTGAGTCATGGATCTGCCCAGGGTTTCTTCCTTGAATAACTACCGGAAAGAGTTTTTTTTTTTTTTTCCCCTTGCCCCTGTTGCTCCTGCGTGCTCCTTGTTAATGTCTGTAAGTGCTAAGCTACAGACAATTGTATTGTAAACTGCCACAGTATAAATATAATCAAATTTAATTGAATTCATTTCTAACTTAATTTCTAGGATTCTAATTAAAGAGAGTTGCCAAGCTCACCTTCACTTCACAACCATCAGGTAAGTGTAACCTGCTTTATCTAGATATTTGGGTAGAAATCTCAAGGTATTGGCAAAGTGAGGCTCCCTTTCATGCACTGCCCTGTGCTCTGAAGAAGTTCAAATTGAGACCAATATTGGTCCATCAGTTTAAAATGTTTTTTCCAAACAGAAATATAATACCAGAATATAACACCAAGTGTCACACAGTTTCAGCAGTGTTGATGTTGCCCTACTTGTATGACTCGGCTTGTATTCACGTATCACTGTATCAGTGAACCTTAATGCCCTTATGGCTACAAAGCAAAACAAACAACTCGAATGCCACAGTGAGTTGGAAATCACCAGCTATGTCTGACCAGTTCTTTTATTAATTGCAGAGGAAATAAAACTGTCACAAACACCAAACTGAAGGTAATGTAAAACCTATACACTCACATACATGTGTACATGTGTCATTTAGTATGGGCATACTTTACGTGCACAGTCCGTGCTTGCACAAAAACTCTTTTTTTTCTATTTTCACTATTTCACACTTATAGCTGCACACCTGTATATGCACACGCACACACACACACACACACACACACACACACACACACACACACACACACACACACACACACACACACACACACACACATGCATATGCATGGACACTCCTACTCACTGCTTTACTCTCTCCTCTCTACTGTAGAAATCCAAAGAGAATGTTAGTACGCCCTTGCTTCCTTGTATTAGCCCCTCCTCCTCTGGGGGTGGAGGATCTGCAGACCCCTGCCCCTCTCTGGGCGTTGTGTGTCAGGAGCTGGCTGCCCTCAGTGGTGACATGAAGCGGCACATTCAGGAGCTCCGCCTTCTTCCAACACAGGGACCCTCAGTAGCCCCCTCATCCCAGCTAACAAAACCCCTGCTGGGTATGGCATGCCCAGACCCCAGACTTGTCCTCCAGCCAGTGGAGGCCCAGCAGCCCATGGGCCCAAGTCAGTCTCCTCCCCCTGGCCAGGCAGCAGAGCCTGAGGGGGCAGTGGCACAGGTGTCCCCCCACCCAGGTGCAGCCTCACTAGGAGCACTGCAGGCATCCTTCCCCTTGGCCAGCCTCGCTTCAGCTCGGGATGGTCCTCATAAGGGTGTCAATCAAAGCATGCTCTCCTGTCCGATTAAAAATGGGAGTCCAGACACACGCACTACACTTGAAAAGGAGGAGTCTGGGGGAGTCCAGCATAACATTTCTCATGGTAAGGTGGCAGCTCCGGATTTAGTCATTGCTAAAAAAAATGTATAGAACTTATATTTCAGTCAGTGTTATTGCTATTACGTACGTGGTGAAAATGCCAACCTCTGATAAATACCCTATTCAAGCAAGTTTTTGTGTCGTCACACCAATTTAAGGCGGTTTTTAGTTCAAATGACAAAATAAATGTGGCAGAGGTTTGATTTGTTTGATTTGTCTTTTTTAGGTGTCAGCAAGAAACATGCAGAGGTACTGAAGACCCAGATGCTGCAATAAGACACCAGTGCGCACATGCGCGCGCACACACACACACACACACACACACACACACACACACACACACACACACACACGGACGGACGGACGGACGAGAACACACCTGCTCACGCATACATGTCACATATGCACACACTTTGCAGATGCACTTGTACCTGTAATTTGTACAGACCCTCTCAGTACCACTGAGTGAGGGTAACTGTGATGATGCCTAGCACTTGGTGGTGTGCTTTCCACTCTTCTAAATCAAGGAAAAAAATGTACAAGTTTTCATATAGTGGCTATTGTGTGCAGTGTGTAGTCTGATAAACCAGTCGTGGGTTTGTGTGGCGTATACAAAAAAGGGACAGACCTGATATTCAATAACCTTGTATACATGTTTTTGTCCTTTTGTGTTTCATATAATTGTTGTTGATCTGTTCTCTCAGGGACCTCTACCATTTCTTGTTTTGTGGTCTGATGATCTACAGAACATTCCGGAGGAGATGTGTGTACATCTATGTAAATCAAAAAGAAAAATAATTTGTAGTAGTGTCATTGGAGAGGTATGAATGTTCTTTTAACAGGTAATATTAATTATATCAAAGTTGTTCAAAATAAATATGTTTAATAAAATTTTGAAACCAGTTTTTCTGAAATGTGTTGTGTGTCACATCTGTAGAAAAGGACAGACAGATGGTAAAGATTTTTATGGAAGTCCAAAAATATAGACTAGAAGTTGGTTGCCAACTGGATCTGAACAATGAAGTCCTCTTTCTCATTCCTCATTAAATGATCTGAAGGAATGAAATGCTGAGTCAATGAATTGTTGGCTATTGACTAAATGCTGGAAGTTATAAGAGAGATGAATACCATCGGACCAATTGAGAACATAATCTGCCCGTCGCCCCTTGCTGCTTATAAAAAAGATGGGTCATTTTAATCTGTTAACTAAAACAAAAATTTGAGAAAATACTTCCCAAAATAATGTAATAACCCCATTTTTTTTCGTTCTCAAAGTGAAACTGTCTTTTCCATATGTTTTGGAGTTGGATGTATTCTGCATATGAAAATCTTTCTGGTTGTATACTCAAAAAAAACTAACTAAGTTGAACTAATACAAAAACATAACCTAGAGTGGTTAGTGTTGGTTAATGGAGTAAAGTGAAATGCATGTGAATTGCTTGACGTAATCCATTAAAATCGAATATATCTTGCAACAAAATTTTACCTGAAGATCACAAAGGGATTTGATCTTGCTGATATCTGGAGGTTTATTCCTAGCAGATTTTGGATCAGCCTTTTTGGGACAGATGCCCTTAATGATCCCCCAGCAAAGTTCAAAAGTTTCCTACATAGAACACAAACTTAGTGTTTAAAGTCATTCCTAATGTATTTTACTGATCTAATGGAAGGAATTATCTTCATTAGTTGTGTGACACAATCTTTTTTTCCTGACCTTGCAATAATTTTGCCTGGTGTCTATGCTGGACCAGCAGCTGCACTTCAATGATAAGGCACTTCTCTAATAAATTCAAATTGCTCCTCATGGATCTGTTGAGACAAATGGGTTTCTTAACAATAACGCAATTAGCGGAAGGAATAGCTGATGATATTTGTGGAGGAAATATCAACTGGTTGCTTTATTTGTACTTCCTTGTGATGGTGTGGGTCTGGTTCCCTAGTGTTTACAGGTTACTAGACTCTCTTCTCATGCAGAGATGAGAGTTACTGATATTTATTGAAAGAAGTCTTCATATCAGAACAGCTGGAGGACACAGTTGAGACCAAGGCAGCAGCCCTCCCTCCATCATAAGGATGATATGATCAGGAGAAAACAGACTGAGGATATACTTCATCCCATCTGTCTCTCTGTAGGGATGATGGGTAGGAGCTGACTGTGAGGTCTGCCTGTTCACTTTCAGCTTCTGAGCTTTAGCCTTTGCACTTATTTTAGAGCCCACGTCTGTGGCCTGTTGAAACAAAAGGGGAAAACTCAGTCGCTGATCTGTGAAATCATCTGTGGTTCCTCTAGTGTGAAAACTACAGACAGTCAAAAGTTGTGGGCATGTTGGAGCAGAAGCAAACTCACCAAATGATAAGTGGTGATCATAGATGATTATCTTACCATTGGTGCCTTACTGCTCCTGATGGTCACTCTCCCATGTTCTCAGGAGCAGCTGGAACCTTAAGACCATCACAATCCACCACATCAGGCTGGGTCCTAATCAGATCACTTTGTGGCTGCAGGAAAAGGATTACATTTCTTAGCTGTAAATGCTTGAAAACATTCCCATGTAGTGAACTTGTCCAGCACTGGTCTGACCAAGAGAATCATGTGGACAAATTGTATGTACAAGTTAAAAGGTTACAGGCTAGATTGGGATTTACAATTTCTGCAGTAGACAAGATATCTTCAGGAGCAGACAAAAGATGGAGAGCCTCTGGTGTCTTATCTCCTGTGTTCCGATCAACAGTTGGAGACTTCAGCACCCCAAGACCATAATCCACACCCAGCAGTTCCAGTCAGATCACTCTGAGGCTGGAAAAACAATTCCTGTCACTCATACACCTATGCAATGATGGAATGTATTTCACTGTCAAAGTCATTTTGAAAGCAATCCTCTCAGATGCTCTGTTATCAAAAACACCATTCAAACCTCTGTAGTCGGTGCATGTGTCAATAGAATGTCTGATGACATCTGCTTGCCCTCTCCTGTTTCTTTCACCTCTGTCTCCTTCAGAACTTCAACCTGCTGCTCAGACATCTGTTGGCAACAGGATTAACAGATACAATTATTAGAACACTACATATGTAGCAACTAGTAAAAAAAGCCCTTCATCCACCATCACATATGTGCTCTCAGGTTCAGCAGTGAACTGCTGAAAAGACAATAATAAACATCACTGGCCCACAAAATAACAGTACTCTTCCTGAGGAACTTGCCCAACACTGATCCCAACACTATCAATTGAAGTATAAAAACAAGTTCATACAAGAGTTTAAAGTATTGTAAGAGTATCTTACAATTCCCTCAAGGGACATGAAATAATCAGGGTCTTGCCAAAGACGTAACACCTCTGATGTCTCTTCTTCATTGGTCCTCTGAAGAGCTGGAGGCTTCAGTGGGTTTGATGATGATGATGATCAGATCAATGAGTGGCTACAAAAACAATTCCTGTTTCTTAAATAAGTTACTTTGACGGGTAATAAAAACATCTGTGTTTTCATAGCCATTGCATCTCAATACACGTTTGACATGTGTAAGACTCATGGGACCATGAGGGTAATACATCAGGTCAGCACCTGCTTTGGAATTCTGAGCTATATGATCACATCTATTTCCTGTCATGGACTGTCATGGATTTTAGTCACTTCATGGAGAAGAAAATGTAGAAACAAAATATGTGTCTGTCTATGCATCTTATAATTCATGGATTTAATATCTTCCTAGACAGATTAATGAAGCAGTTTTTCACAGCTGCAGAAAGTGCATGATGTTTGATTTGGTAAAAAAAAAAAAAAGGAAGGGGTGCCCGCAGATATTGCTTGCCCTGTGTAAGACTGATATGTAGGACTAACTGATGTTTGCACTATACTGTATAACCAAGCATCAGTGATTGAAATGCCTGTATCGGCATCATTTTCAAACGTGATAAATCTGCATATAAACCCATGTTTGTGGCATTTGACCATTCAGTAAATAATTGGTGCCAATGTAGCCTACTGTGAACTAGACTAACCTACATAGGACTATATCATTCTCATTGCCAAGCCAACACCAACATCCCAAACTTTCACCTTAGCTGACACCACTAGATGGCAAAAGTGTTTTCATATTTTGCCTGAGTTATCACCATATAACTTACATTCCTCATGTTGTTAACCATTTCTTCGAAAGCTGTAGGCCTTCTCTGTTGTAAGCCTCCTAGTGTTTCTAGGAGGCTAGTGTTAAGTCTACATATTAGGCTACTATTTTATCATGATGATGGACATTATGGCCTCTCAATTTGAATAGCATACAGTATAAATTAGCCTAATAAGTTGTAGCCTATGTAGGCTATATTGAGCATAGATCAGATTTGAGGAGAAGGAAGAGAGGACAATGAGGAAGGCCAGTAGAGAGATCAGGCATGTAAATCCCGTAAAGGTCAATCACTGGCCCATAGTAGGCTATAGCCATACCATGTGTTTACAGCGCTCACTAAACATCGGACTGCAATGTTAACCATGTCTAGTCCCCTACTATACCCTTTTACATTGTTCACTGAGAAAAACAGTTTGTGTGCCTTTGTGTGTGTTCACCAATGTGTAATACAGGGCTATGTATTGTGCATGGGGTGGAAAAAGGCAGAACAAACCTACAGTTTGGTTGAATTATAAAAGCCATAGGCTAAGTGATGGCCTACCAAATTAAGGTTGTCTCTTTATAAAAAGCTAGATTAACCATCTCTACATTGCAAAGGATATCAACAAGCAAGTATTAAGATAACATGCTTATTTGTCCATAAAGCCTGCCCAAAGCTAAACGCATCTTAACTGGGCATGATGGAGATTTTATGTGCAGTGGGAAATATAGCCTAAATACCACATTAGAGCACATGAATGCTCAAACTCCTATCCACCTCTTGGAAAGCAATTTTTCTGTGACCTCAGTTGGCACTACCAATCACGGCCAGACATCAGTAGATAGCATAATGGATGAAATCATGTGTGTTTGGTTAGTCAACTTGTTTACTGAATCTTGTTCAGTTATTTTCCAAGTCCATTACACATGTGTTAAAGAACCTGACTAGTTACCAACTAATAACATGCCTATCTAGACTCACAGCAATCAAAATGTCAGGTTTGACAGTGAGTACTTCATCTCCCATTTCCATGAGCGTAACCTATATGAGAGCTGAAGTTCAATTGAAGCACTAAATTTGTACCAAAACTCTTTCCAAGTGACAAAGGTATCATCTTAATAAATTGGTTAAATTGCATGTTTACTCAATTAAAAAAAAAATACCATAGACAGTAATGTAGATGCCTTAAATGGCTGTGAGTCTTAAAATGCCCGTCCAATATTGGATAAGCAGTTGTGATTGATTTCTGGATTTTTGGCAACTTGGTGGTGAGCTGCAATGGTTCAAATCCAGATGGGACTAGCAGAGCAAATTCAAATGAGCTTGCAGTGTGTCTGGGTGTTCACCTGCTTGTCCTGACAATTTCCTTACTCAGAACAGGGAGTTCCCAACAAGCACTTGATGGCAGAAAAGAGCTGTCTTTGGAGAGACTCTTGTCTGAACTTTCTGCTCTCAAACTTGGGGGGAGGGTAAATTCAGGTTTCCAGGCTGAACATGTGTGATCTTTAAATAATACACTTAATCTAACAATAGGATAAATCAGTCACATAAAATAGTGTTTGATTTGCTCTTCTACATGAAGCATTAATGCACTGGAAACAGAAAGTCTGTGATTACCAGTAAACCAACAATATATTTATTAAGCATGATCAAACATCAGACTGATATTAAATTGTGAGTTTGTTCATGCATGTGAACCGGATAATGACGTACTTTGCCTCTAACCACCAGATCAGCTTTGTAAGGCATAATTAACAATAGTCTAAGAAAATGATTTGGAAAACGCATGAAAGGTTGCAGCAAGCAAAATATGATGAAGAAAATTCACTGTATCATATGTTCTGTGCAATGTTTGATTAGTGTACTGTTGTCTTGTTTGTCTTTTCCAGCCCCTCCATCCTCCATTTTATTCTGTTAGGACTCAGAACAGGTGTACTGGGATAGGGGATGGAGTCATACTGGAGTTAAGTACTGGCTATAGTAGTATGATACCAATAAGACTTCATATTTATGGTGTCTGCATATACTTCAAATAATGTATAACTATATATTAGGCCTATTATAAAAAATAATACAAGTGTGATTTGGCACAAGAGTCTCATTGAGTGTCAGTTTGTAATAATATACCATGCATGGCATAAAGGACAGAAAGAAATGCTGGTCTGTTATGGTGGTGTTGTTCTTGTACTGTAATGGGACACATTTGTAAGGATTTCTCACTGAAGCACCTCTACAGAAAAGTGAAGTGCCACACTACTCATCTTAAATGGGTTCTGCTGACAGGTCTTTACTTAAGCAGTTTGTTGGACAGCTACTGACTTGCTCATACCTTTGGAACTCCACAAACTGTTCTACAAAATGTAGAATAATATCACAATGGCTGTAAGAGTATAGTGTGTGTGTGTGTGTGTGTGCGTGTGCACACGCACGTGTGTCTCTGGTGCTCGGTGAAAGAGCCTCTCCAGGGTGAACCATTGTTGATGAGCTGCTCTCCTACTAGGCTGCATGGAGTAAAGAGCTGACTGGATGTGCCTGTTTGCTCGCTTGTGCAAATCCCAATGGAATGTAAATCGACATGAAGAGCCCTTCAGGGCCAGAGATGGACACTGAACAGAGTGCAACGCCACATTTTAGAACTAGTTTCCAGAGTGTTCACTCAGTCTTTATTGCTTTCTCAGCCTTGCTCTCCGAGGCTTCTGCCGTGCTGGCGTCATCATCCCCTTGTCCCCTGGTGCTGCGGCCCTGGCTATGGCGTGCCCATGAGTAGGTAGAAGGTGAGGGCGACGATGAGGAGAAGACACAAGGGAGAGTTGAAGGTCTGGTAGGCTGTGGAGGGCATGAAGATGTCCTCATATTTATAAATGCTGATCATGTGATCAGAAACAGGTGGAGAGTCTATGTCATGCCTGGTGATGGAGCCTAGAGTAGGAGAAAAAGAACACCAGTCACTTCTTTAGAGAAGCCTTGTCACATTAGCCTGGATAAAGCTAGATGTTCGGCTAGCTATTTCGAACACAGAAGCCTTGTCACACTAGCCTGGGTAAAGCTAGATGTTCGGCTAGCTATTTCGAACACAGAAGCCTTGTCACACTAGCCAGGGTAAAGCTAAATGCTAGCTATCTCAAAATGTGCTCTGTAAGTCCATCTAGACACGCTCACTGAAGCCCATTTGCAAAATACACCAAAAACCCACACACCAGTCGCAACCTTTTTATTTGCCATGGGGTGGGCTTTATATAATTCTCAGCCAATGAAGGTTGTGTGCATTACTGTCTAAGGTCAACTATATGTATTTCAAACAAATTGAATAAGCAATTGCAATGAACACCTACACGAAATATGCATTTGCTGCATGTCCAAAGAGTTTTTGTAAGAGTTAACCCACTCTGAACTTCAGTAGAGTTCTGCTCTGGGGTACTGGCACACACGCCTAACATGCACCTTTTAGTGCAGCCACACACTTACCCTGTATGGCAGGTCCCCAGGCAAACAGGTAATACCAGCTGAGGTGCAAGTCAACGAGCGTTTCCTCACGGGGTACATAGAGAGGCCGCTTAAAGCGGCATGTCACGCGTCCATTCTCAAATATGCCCTCTTCATCTCGCGCTGGATTACGTTTGATCTCCTTGGCCCACTGGCCCACATTGTAGAAGTGGTGGATTCGAACACGGCCGTTGTCATCATGAACACAACCCATCACATCATCACCTCCCTGACAGAGAGACGGGGTGAGAAGGGCAGAATCAGCAGAGTGTTTTCATAAAACTGATGTGGTAATTCATGATAAAAAATAAATTGTCAAATGGCAAATTTGTTAAAGCTGCTCTTACTGACTATATAAGCCAGACTATAACATCAAAATGTGCTACCACAAGGGTGCGTCTAGATTTCTAGGCTAGCCTCTTAGCCCAAGCAACAGTGGAAAAGAGACGGGGGTGGGGTGGCAGGACTGGCTTTAAAGGGGAAAAACACTCAGTCTGCTTTGTTATTTCACCAAGCAGTGAAAAGCACTGCTTTTACAGTAATATGACTGCATGCATTCTACTCAATGCCCAGACATTCCCCATGACTATATTATGCCTTTAAACCTCATTCCTCTTCTCTTCTTACCATTTTCTTATCAGAAGAGAAGCCCACAGCGACCCATCCATCTGTGTCAGCACTCAGCTCAAACTCCACATCTGTGCCAATACGCCTGTAGCTCAAGAAGTAGTCACACGTTTCTGCATCACAGCCTGGCTTTCCATACCTACAAACACAAAAGGAAATATTTTTTCTCAGGTAAATTAAGTGGTACATGAAATAAGTGTAATGTAATAAATGAATTAAGTCTGCTTAGTTGAGACATGCAGGCTGAAACAAAACAGCACGTGTTTTGAGGGAGGTCTAGGATATTGGTATTTCTGTGGCTTGTGTCAAATGGCAACAAGCCAGCAACCATATGCCATCTACATACAGAGCCAAGCTCATGCTGTTCCGTACCCTCTACACTTGGTCTAAGGTCAGTAATGAAGTGGGTGTTCAACTGTGCATAGCCTCTCCGACACAAACACAGAAGACCTAGCCCAAAGAGCCAGAAACCCAGTGCTTTAGACTGAGCACAAACATGCACTTTGGTAAACTACTACTACTTTGGTAAGAGTAATAGATAAAAATAGAAACAGATAGCAGTGTGCCCAGTGAAAAACAATAAGAAGCTGTTTTTATCCAGCGTGTCAGATCCCTGAGACAGTGCAATTTCACTTGACTTCAGCCTACTGGACACACAGCATTCTTCTGGCTGCAAATTAGCACACACACTCTGTGTCCATCTTTGTGTGCCAGTGCTTGCTTTAGTTCAGTTCACATCAAACATTAAAAATTCAGTAGTTCCTAAAGCTTCTGCTTGATCTGCCTTGTTAGTGACACATGAGCAAACACATAAACACACAGCTGAGTCACTAAGCCAACTGTCAGATATTTAAGGACCAAGGAAGAAGTTTCTCACCTCACACAGCCCTTAGTTACTCCACAGTCGCTAACTTTGATCCGTGCAAAAGGGTCAACAGGAGGAGCGGTGGGAAAAGGATAACCTGGAAAAAACAAACCCACACACATACACACACACACACACAGACACACATATGCACACAAAGTTACCACCCTGTAATGGTTTTAAATGTCTTCTATTCACCTTATCACTATTGTAATCAAAAATACTTCCAGGTAGCATTGGTCTGTGAGCAATAATTAGTCCAGGAATAAAGAGGTCCCAGGGTAAAATAAAGAAAACATAGATATGGATAGACTTCCAGTGACAGACTTCTGATCATAGTTTCGTTGATCAGCTGTTCATATACACACAGACAATACATTCAACCAATGTAGCCCTCAATTACTTTTCGTTCTTGCACTGCATCCATATCTCATTAAAACCTGACCCAACAATCCCTTCAGCTAGAAATTACAAGAAAATGTGCCCTGTTTAGGCCCGCTTGAGAGCGGAGGATCCAAAGACAACCAAGTCGGGGAAAGAAAATAAGGACCACAGGAATGGCGCACCAGCGGGGTGCTGACCATGGTGCTGATGGCACTGACGGCAGTGGCCGAGCGGATGCACATTAGTCAACCACACACGATGTGTTCGATGATAACGTTTAGTTAATAACGAAGCTCGAATGACATTGTGACACAGGCATAAATAATACATTTTACATAGGCTACATCTCCCAGATGCTCACCATTGAATCCCTTACATTCTACATTCCCAATCCATTACATTCGTGAATCTGGCATCAAGCTTTGTTTGGCTATCCGTTTGATGCTGATAACCCGTTAATCAGAAAACTCCCTCTTACCGTCATCAGAGAGATATTTGGATTCTAAGAATTCGGAGGCAAACGTGCTATAGGAGTCCTTATGGTGCTCTTTATGGCCAGGCTCTCCGTGTTCCCCATGGCCGCCCCTGAGAGCGCTGTCATCGGTTGGACTGGAGGAGACCCCTATCCAGGGCTCTGAATCCAGGAGCAGCAATAGCGGTAAAAGAAAAACAGGCATAGCTGGATGCACTCAAGAGCAAAAACTCAAAATAGGCTATAACTCACTCAAATATCCTCATTCCTGTGTTCAGACTGTCATTTTGTTATTGAGCTACAGTAATTTACGTTTTGACTATAAGGCCTTCGTTCGACTCCGGTTAGCGTTGCATCATTAGCTTGAATAGCCTTGATCTGAATCTGAGAAGGCTAATAAACAGGCCTCTTAGCTCTGATGTTTCTGACCGGGATCCGTGCGGCCGGATGAGGATAAACCATCAAGTACTCTATCTAAGGGATTAATGACGGATCCACTCGAGCTGGCAGAGTGGCTGTTCATATTCTGATTGGAATAGATTTGTCAGCTTAAATGTAAATGCATCAACAAGTTTGGTTATTTCCTTGGTGGTGGTGGTTTAGTATCGTTGGTTTTATTTAGTACTTTGCTTATTTTTTTTCTCGCTCATGGTTTCGTCCACCCCCTCCCCCCTCAAAATCAATCAGCAGAAATTCTTTTGCGGTCCAATAGCAAAGTGTGACGTGCCTTATCTGGAGCGAATGTAGTTCATTAATGCTGGGTAGGCTATGTTTGTGATTTATATAAAGAGTTTTGAATATTTAAATTATTTTAATCGACAGCAGGCGAGACATAGTCCTCAGAACAGGCTCTATCTGTGCAATTAGGCTACAGGTCTATCATTGACACCATGTTATCTGATTGGCAAACAAAATGTGTTAAACAAAAAGTGCTACAATTTGGATGGCAAGACCACCCATTGTTTTTTTCTTACAAATAAAATAATTACAGGTGAAATCATCATTATAGCCTAATTCTCTTCAGTTTTCTTTCAGTCTCTTTAGTGTTTTCAAATCAGAATTGAAATTCTCAAAACTAGTTCCACCTCCTCAACCACTTGAGTACACAATAAAAGCAGTTTCTCATTACTTTAAACAAACAGCAAATATTTGTGCACATCCATTCGATTGTTTTTTGACTGTTTTTTACAGGATCCGTTTCTAACATAACATCTGTCAAAATATATGGTATTGGGCAATATAGTCCTTCATGTCAAAACATTTAGGCAGTAGTTAATTGCTTAATTCATTATGCAAAAGTGTCAAATAAGTTGTCATTTGCAATATATGCACAGCATAATTTTCTTGTAGGCATTTTGGGAAAGAAAAAGCTCTCCTGTAAAACGTATATTTTTCCCTGGATGTCAGTGAGTTACAGTATATGGCCTGGCAAGTTGCAGTAGAAACAGAGCTGTAAAGTGATCAGCAAATATATACAGTAAATATGATTCCTGTCTGATCCTCTACAGTCCCCTACATGCAGTAACATGCAACATTGTACTGTTGAACTGATACATTTAAAAAAAACACCTGCCTTGTGTTTTCATAGGGAAAAAATCTTGGTAAACGGTTAAGATGTCTAATAATTTGGAATCTTATTCATAAACAGTGGCACAGAAAATTTTCATTCTGATGGTGGAGACAGTTTCATCGGCACAAATCCTTGCTTTCGAGGCATAAATAAGCATTTTAAGCAAGTTATGCAGGGCCATTTACACTAATGTTTCAGGAAATGCACTGACTATTGTGCAAATTTGAATGCTGATTTGAGAAAAGCACCAAACTAACTGAAAAAAAAAACTGAGACTAAGCATTTTGAGAAAGTAATGCAGGTCATCTACTGTGTCTTCAAGTTTGCATTTACTGTTCTGGAAAATGCACTTACTGTTGTGTGACCTATGATTCACTGATACCCCAATGCGACTGAGAAAAACTGTAAATGCTTTGTCACTATTAGAGTCTTTTGCAAGCAGAATATGTCATTTTTGCCAGAGTGCTTCTGTTCAGCCCTGTGTGTTTATTGATTTGAAAAAAGGATCTTAGATTTGACTCCAGCATCACAGCAATCAAGAAAATCTGTAGAAGGCCTACTACATATGTATCTACCATTCACCTCTCTTGCAGGTCCAGAGCTGACCACAAGATGGCAATGCTGATCTAATTATACCTAATAGACAAAGAAACAGAGGTATCGCCTTCTCATTGGCTATTAGCCTGTCAGTAGATGGCACTGTTGTATTATAGTTCAGATGTTTGTTTTGTTTTTTTAGAGAATACGTGTGGTTGCACAGAATGTGGACATGTGTGAGTCCGTGCAGCATTTATTCATATATATATTATGTGTGTGTGTGTGTGTGTGTGTGTGTGTGTGTGTATGTGCATTAAGTGAGTATTTGTGAGCAAATGCTTGTGTATGTGAGTGTGACTTATGAGTGTGATTTTGATACTTAAAGAGAAACGTGACCTTTTAACCTTAATTCATACATAAACCTACCTCATAAAACACAGACACATACACACAAACACACACACAGACACACACACACCCACACGTGTGCTCATGCATGCACCGTACTTGACCCCATCTCCACCCAATCAATTGGTTCTACTTGAAGCAGTCTAGTCCAATTAGATAGCATTTATCTGGACTATTATACTCCTCTCAGAACTGTCTAATAACCTTCACCAAACACCATCACAACAAGAACACAAACATAGCCACACAACTGCAGCCACAATCTCACACTCAAAGAGAGAAAGTCAGACAGAGAAGTACGCATGCACATATGGCCCAGCCTCCACCACCACCTCTAATAGCTTTAGCCAATTACCCCAGCTGTGCTGGGGGTGACAGAACGATGAGATCCCCTCATGCTGTAATGAAGAACCTACGGCATACCTGCCTTATCTTAATAACCTCTCTCCCTTACTCACACACACACACACACACACACACACAAACACACACACACAGTTAAATGTCAGTATATCTCTCCTGGATGTGGGTGACTGACACAGAGACAATGGCTAGAGGTCCTGTTCACACCTTGAATAAACCTCATGTGCTTGTGTGTGTGTGTGTGAAGGTCTGTAAACTCTTTTTCTGTCTTTAAAAATGTCTTTATTTCATCTTCTTTCTTTTGTGGAACAATTACTAACCTATTTAGACCCTATTATCTAACCCACCCAACCTTGAGCAAGGCACATTGCTGGGTAAGCACTTGCATTCGGTTTAGCACACTGCATTGTGTCTGATGTTCTTTTTCTGATGTGTTAGAATAAAGTATGCACAAACATGTATAACAATATTTAAAATGCACACAAGGCACTGTCAAGGAACTATAGACTTTGGGTAGGCAGCGAGTTCAGCTGGTATGTCCACCTTCCTGTCTCTGACAGACACGACACAAACACACACACACACACACACTCTAAGAGAGATCGATAAATGTGTGTGTGGCTGGCTCTGAGCTGGGCTGTCTGGTGGGGTCTAATCTCCCAGAGTCCCTGTTTTCCCTGGGAGCCCATTATGAGCACATGCGTGCTGTTAGCATTAATCTGAAAAGTGTGTCACACCAAATCCCTTCCCCCCCTTTTCCCATGAGACAAACCAATTGTGATACATAGAGCTATGTGTTTGTGAGGATGCGATTGTGTGTGTGTGTGTGTGTGTCTGAGGCTTTGTTTAGAAGTCAGGTCACAGGTGCTCTCAGCTGTTTGATCACATGCTGATTTCTCTCTGATCCAAACATACATTGCTGTCTGTGTATCTATCTATCTATCTATCTATCTATCTATCTATCTATCTATCTATCTATCTATCTATCTATCTATCTGTCTATCTTGTAGAAAAACACAAGAAAGTTTGTAAGGAAGAAAGGCTGTTTTAGTAAATCTCTATCAATATTCAGTTTTAGCACTTTTAGGCCTATACATGTAGCCGTTTAGTTTTGCGCACAGACATTTGAATGATTAATGTCCCAGCACTATGATAAATTCAAATACATGTGTGAGAGACTGTCCCACTGTGTGATGTATCACTGACAGGAATAAGCTACAATTAGCACACATACAACATGCACGCACACACACACCCACAGATATGCACAAACACTCATTCACTCCCATGAAATGACCCAGTATCATCACAGATATTACAGCTACTGATGTAGGCATTACCCTCATTCAGTGTTTATGACTACACACTTTGTGTGCGCTCTCATACACACAAATACACACACGAGGTGGGAATCATCATTTAGGACTCTCTTAACCAGACCATCTATACTGAAGATGGATAGCACTGCGCCGGATGCACACACATAAACACACACATATAGCTCTATGCTATGACGGATATACTGTCACTGTGGGCATGTGTGTGTGTCTGTGTGTGTGTGTGTGTGTGTGTGTGTGTGTGTGTGTGTGTGTGTGTGTGTGAGAGAGAGAGAAAGAGAGACTATGAATTTCATGTAAATAGGGGTGATCATCTGCAGTAAAAGAAATGGTGCTGCATACTCTGCTTTAATTGGTCTCTATAAAGTCATGGAGGATATACAACTAGCTATGATTCAACACACACACACATTGAGAGAGAGAGTGTGTGTATTACATGTTACACATTAGGAGCGAGAGCGAGTGTATCAAACTGTGACTCTGCGGAGGGAGAGCATTGCAGTGCACATGAATGAAGTGAAAGTGAGTGAAATGACGTGACTGAGTAGCACAGGAAAAGAAGGTCAGGACAAATAGAGCAGCTAAGACTTGAAGCAAGGTGGCTGAATGGCAGAAAAAGAAAGAGAGAAAGAGAGAGAGAGCGATGAAGGAGTAATCAGGAATGAGAAATATGGTAGACAAGGCAGTCTAGGGCACGGTTTCACAATTCTAAATCAAAAGCCTCATTTATACCTCTTTGCATCCACTGATACGCAGACATGCAGAGCATTCTCCGAAGATGCGAACCCTCTCCGACCGGCTCTCTGGTGGATGATGGGCACCACCCCAATTTTTAACTTTCCAGTGAAAGCAGCGGATAATGCAAGCCTGTGATTGGTCCACATTTTTTTGGGCTTCGGCAGCCCACCATCAAGTATAGTTAACATCATGCTAGTTCACAGTTTAAGCTTTGTAAATAACCTCAGATGTTATTTTGGATACAGCGGAAGGATTTCCAGATTCTACTGTGCCTATATTTCAATAAAGTTTTGAAATCAGTGCTGCATCAGAAGGCAGTTCTTTGTAGACAGAAAATGCACTGTCTGGCAGAAACCTCGTAATTAATTTGATTGCTCATAAATGAACCTTGGTTTAAAAAAAAAACTTGGTCATTGAGAGACAAAGACAAAGGAAGACAAACAACTTTTAAAACATTGTATAGCTATGGAGGTAGACTAGTGGCATTCCAAGTGCATGGTGGTGTGTGTTGGTGGAACATGGCACACAGACACACAGCGGAGAACTATGAAAGGTAAACGGCTCCATTAGTGTGTCTGCGTGTGTATGTAGTAACAGAGTCAGAGGACTATCACAAACCCTTAACAAACACTTGGTGTCACTGTCAGTAGTGTGTCCTCCACACATATACATACAGCGCACATGCTCTGCCTCGCTGTCTCTGACATACACACGCGTGCACACACACACACACACACACACACACACACACACACACACACACACACACACACACACACACACACTGACAGGCCCCTAAGCAGTGATTATCTGAGCAGGCAGCTGAGGGACCCCTCTTGGGCGTCCAGGCCTATGCCTGCCAATAATTAGCCCAGTTAATTACAACCATACTGCAGGTTAAGCCACTGAAATCACCCTAGAGAAACCCCCTGTCACCACACACATAGCGATAGGTGCATATGCAGAAGAGCTGCACCAACACATGCGTGCCAGCACACAGGTGTACACACAGCACATGTCTCACATATTAACACTGTCATTTTCACATTTGCAAAGTATATACACACAAACACACACACACACACACACAGGTGGAACTGAACAGTGGGGAAGGGGATAGGATGGACAGATGAAGAGATGGCTCCAGGTCCTGGGATCCAGTGGGAATCTCTACCTATCACTCTCCCCTCTCCTCTCCTCTCTTCCTCCTGCTCCCGCTCCTGTCTGTCTCACAACCCCCCTACTCTCACCTCAGGCAAACTACACAGCTGGGGAGGTTTCCAGGATGGAAAGAAAGCTGTCAGACAAACTAAAAGAGATACAGAGATGGTGGGCGAGGGGGTACAGAGATGTTTTTTTTTAACTGTTGACAGCTGATGGTGTAATTTGCCTTCACAACAGCAGTCCTCATTTTACATTTGTCCATATGTACCCTGGAATCTCTTTGTCATTTCAGTGGAGCTTACCATGTTTTACCGATACAACAAAAAGGTGTATGGTTTGACAAACAACCCATGACCTGACAATGCAGTGATCAAATTCTTATAAATAAAAGTCTGTTCATCCAAAAACTACATTTAAAAATACTAGCGTGGGACTGATTTTGTTCAGTGTTTGCGAGATCATTAAATAACGTCATGTGTAGACAAATGTCTCCATTGAATGTCTTCCATATTCCTTATATTTACATTGTAAACCTACTGGGTTTATAGATACTCCTTATTTTCCTGTGGTTCAGTTGACAGATACTGTACAGATTCTCTCCAGTGTAGGTTTATTCCTGTTTAACATTTGCCAACTTAAAAATGTCTGCACAATTTTAAAGTCACACATGTTAAAGAGAATTCTAATAATTGCAGATGTAAAAAAGCTTTGAAGAAGTCTGTCAAGTCTAAAGCTATTTTGATTTAATTCCAAATGAATGTTCCCTCTGCCAATTAGATCAGTACCTGCAAAAAATTATAAAAAAAATAGCCTAACTGAAAAATAACTTGATATATTAACTGTGGAAATATAGAAAGTCTAAAGTTAGCTAAAAAGGAAGATGTGTATTGGCCAAGTTTGATACAGAGTACCAAAGCAATAACAGATTTTTTAAAAAATGTGAATTTATTTTTGACCATTAGCACCAGAAACATTGGCACCAGAAACATTGGCACCAGAAACATTGCCTTTTCTTCCTTTTGCCTTTTCTTCCATGCCTCTATGGCCCTGCTCTTAAAGTGAATAATCTACTCTCTTAACCTGGTGGCCTGCTCTTAAAGTGAATAATCCACTCTCTTAACCTGGTGATGCTTAATTAATACCCGAGCATAAATATTCCTTTAATAACATAGACTCATACTCACACTCTGAACAAACGCCTTGACATGCTGTTTTATTCAGTGAAAGTATAAAACAAGGTGAGCCAGTGTATGTGTGCGTGTGTGTGTGTGTGTGTGTGTGTGTGTGTCACTGTGTGTTTTGGCATCTTGTTGGCCCTTGTTAATTCTGACGCCTCCATTACCGGCTGTATTGATAATGTCCATTAGCATATTGATAATGATCATTAGCATATTAATGATGATTGGATGGATGTTATTGTTTGTTATTGTTAGTCCTGGGGATTAATCATCATCTACAGCTTTGAACCTGACAGCTCAATCAGAGCATCTCTCTCTCTTTCTCTTTTGCTGGCTCCCTGCACACACACACACACACACGCACACACACACACACACACACACACACACACACACACACACACACTCCCTGGACTCAATCAGTAGCACCATCTCTGCACTGCTTTGAGTGAGTGCCATGGCATTGTCTCCTGCTAAATGAGTGTGCTCACACAGCAGATTGATTGACATGACCCCCTTACCCCCCCTCAGCTGTTGCTCAGGTGAAGTCTTCTCCAGCTGGGCGCCGCTCTCACTGGCACTGCTGCTACTACGACGAGGGCACAAATTCCCAGGATGCCAGGCAGACATTGTTTTCTCTAAGACGTGAACACAGTGACACACACACACACACACGCACACAGCCAAATTGAGATTTATGATGCATTGATGGACTTTTTTACATGTAAATGACTTATTTTTTGGGTGTATGTGTGAATACATGTTGGGCTGTGTGTGTATGTGTGTGTGTGTGTGTGTGTGTGTGTGTGTGTGTGCACGTGCACATCAATGGTGTGGTGATTGTGCAGAGGTTGTGTGGTTGTGCTGAGAGGCAGATTCATGAGGTATATTCAGGAGAGGGGTAACTGATGGGGGTCTCAGAGTGGGAGGTGACACGACTAGGGGGCTGTGTGTGTGTGTGTGTGTGTGTGTGTGAAAGAGAGAGAGAGAGAGAGAGAGAGAGAGAGAGAGAGAGAATGATTAGGGACTATGTAATGTGCCACTGTCTGACTGACAGCTCACTGAGGACTGGATGCATGCCAGATTACCTAAAGCCATGTACACCACATCCACCCACCCCCACTCACGGACACAATGAAATTATGTTGAATTATGCTTTGGGAAAGCGCATCTGGGAAAAAGAAACAACTACGAAGACGAGAAGCAACTATGTCTTTATCAAACTTTCCCACGTTTCTGTATCAAGTATAATGTGCCTTAAACGTGGCATGTAATTTATCTTTATGGGGCCCATCACTGCGCCTGTTATGCGGCCGCGCGCGCACGTTATTGATTGCTTTATTAAAAACTCCCCCTGAGATTGTTTTACGCTGCACGTGTAAATCACGGATAACCCTTACGAGATATATGCTAATACATCGCAGTATTTTATGGAAGCAGTAAAAAGCTGAAATCCATAATTTGTTAACGTATTCAAACTTCTATGTGAGAGGACGGCGCAAATCTTTCTGTGAATACAAATGGAGACCTTTCACCTCTTCGCCCAGCCATGTGACCAAAGCCTTACTTTCAATTGTTTTTTAAATGCGGTTGTAACTTAACCTTGTCGCTCTCCAAGGTTATGCTTACCCGCCCTGCTTTAGCCTAGTATCGAGGCGGTTGATTTACATGTTTGTGTTTCTCCCAGCCTGGTCTAATGTATGATTAAAGCGCAATCAGTGGGGTGGATAAAAATATGCCCCCATATTTAATATCGGTGGGTGCTAATGAGCGGACAAGAGCTCACGACCTCAAACTGCCTACAAAACGAATGTTTGGTCGCGTGGCGATACATCTGACCGTCTCCCGTTACCGGAATAAAGTCTAGTTAAAAAAAAACTCCCTCCAGGATAATTAATTAAAGGTATATGCCCGCAAAGCGAGCTAGAACCTCGTTCGTTATCACCGGTTTCCAGGACACACAAACTGCGGGTTTCAGGTGCCTCTCGGGCCCAACTGCACAGCTACCCAAGTAAAATTACACGAGGCAGTTGTGTTGAAAATGAAGTAGGCGACTTAGATTGACGTCTGCTTTTGGACAGCTCAAAAGATGTGGTACCTTGGCCGAGCTCCTTCACATTAAAGAGAAATCTGGGGTTGCATTTAAGGGAGCGCTGTGGCAGGGGCAGGCAGGTATTGATCCTCATGAGGAGAGTTATTGACCTGGCCATTGTATTCCAGAGATTCTCCTCTCTCTTCTGACTGTCTCATACCGTGAGACAATTCTTTATCAGGTGATAACCAGTTTCTATTAGCCTGAAATTACACGAATCTGAAGTCAGGATTTTTTTTCAATCAGTGCTCTTGAGGAGGAAATGCATCCAACTACCACCAGATATGTATAAAGAATAATTAATGCAACTGACTGTAATGTAAGATTATTCTCTCCATGTCTATAACCACAAGGTAAGAGTGTACTCACTGATTTCTGAATAGATACCAGGTTACAATTGAGCATAAAATAGGCAGTCATTTATAATAATAATTACCCTACTAGTTGGTACAGATTATGGTATAAATCATCAGATTTAATGAGTTTTTTCCATGCTAGCTGTTGTTGAGATATATTCCCAGAGGTAGTTTTATTCTGCAAGGGCTTTCAATGCTGGCGGTTTCTCTCACCTACCACAGGAATGTTGGAGCTTCATCAACAAAATGGACTGACATGACACTTACTGTGAAATTTAGACATTACAAGGCACCAAAGCATGCGGGCACATCAGCATGAGTTCTGCACATCATCTGTGAGTTCTGCACATCTACTTTATAGTGTCGTTTGGAAAATGTAAAACTAGAACGTTAGGCCAAGAACACCAAAAGTTTTGACCTCAGTTTTATTGATGGTACAAAAAGCCATGGTTTAGCTTTCTTTAAAGAGGAGAAATCCATTGTGAATCAATCCATAGCCCTGTTGTTCAAGGTAGGTAGGAAAAAGAAGGAGAAAATTTGCTACAACATAGACTGAATAGCGAATTGGTAGCTAACACTAACTGAATGGGGCACAGAAACTTACTTTCAGTTTCATTTCTCTATGCCCCCTTCAATTAACTTTAGCTGCCAGTTCGCTATTTGGCCTATCTTGTATTAAATTGTCTCATTCTTTTTCCTCCAAACGGCACTCTGTGACCTCGAACAACAAGGCTATGGATTGATTCCTTCCGTCCTTTAAAAAGGGGGCAGAGTGAGGGTGCTGTGGAATATCAGAGCACCATATTGTAGTCATACACTTCTACTTTCAGAGGCAATAGAGGTCTGTCTGCTGAGGTGGGGGTTGATATTACCAAGGCCACAGGAGCAGTGAAATAGTCTGGTATACCAAACGCTTTCACGTCATTTCACTTTGTGCAAAGCGTCTGGAATCCCTTAATCAGGAATCAGTTAATCCCTTAACTGACGCACATTTCCTTCCTTGTGGGTAGATATTTTCTGTGAACTTTAAAAATACTGGGCATGCCAGAGCCCTCTGTTCCCTGACTGGCCAACCATAAAATTGTTGAAGGAAACCTGAGCTTTTGGAGAAATCCTGTGCTGTAACAAAATGTGAAACTGAGCAGAAGCACTAGGGGCCACTAGCCTGGCTAGCAGTGAGACTGAGAAGAGGCAGATTTACACAAAGCATGGAGAACATTGCTAGAAGGTCAGGAAACAGCATCCATTGCATACTGGTTAGGGGATGGGGCTGGTATCCGAAGTGTGGCCAGTTCAATCCCAGTTCAATCCAAAAATTTGTGGGGGGGGGGGGGGGGGGGTGATTGTGCAACACTGTCCCACAAAGGTGTGGACTTGAGTCACATGACTTGAACTCGAGTCAGACTTGGGTCATGATTATCATGACTTCAAACTTGACTTGACAAAATTAGGTGCCACCTGACTTGGACTTAAATGTTATAAACTTGACTCGGACTTTGGCTTGTAATGACTTCTCTTGTCTTGGGTCTAAATACATCTATCCAGTTTTACAAATTTAGCCTTTTTACGATTACATATTTTTTGCCCATAGTCTATCTCTGGTTTGACTGAACATTAGGCCAAGACAGCAAGTTATGGGGTGTGCATGAGAAATAAAATTAATCATTTTTAAAAAGTTTGAATAATTTTAGGGTAGCTCGACCATGAAGTAAAAATGAAACTATCAAGGAATTACCATTAACATAAGCTATTTTTTACTCCCGAGTTGTAGCCTAGTTTTGTTGTGCAAATGCAAGGTGAAAGCAGGTTCCTTAAAGAGCCTAACATAACATGAGATAACATAGCATAACATAAAAACACGCACAGTATTCAATACTGCCCAACTGTCAGCCTAGAAATTTAGAAATACCCTAGCAATAGTTTTGCTCAGCTATTTTGTCTAGCCATGCATCATAGGGCCTCAAAACTTCTTCTACCAAGGTTTTATCAGACCAATCACAAATCTGTCCTTAGAGTATCCTGTTGTGTGCAGAGGCAGTTTGAAAGAAAGATTTCGCCCGGAGGACTGAGCCTGGTCTATTGGTCATGGCCAGACTATAGCCTACATTTTTGATTTTATAGTCTGACTCGTCAGGCTACCCAATATTCGGATGCCCTTCCGTTCCATGAACATCGCGACGATATTAGGCCTAATAATCAGTATGCTATCTGTTTCATGGATATAGCCGCCCGTAAAATGTAACTGGAATCTATTAACAAGGCGACAGTGTTCAACAACATTCACAAGAACCATCGTTTATCGCGAGAGCGAGAGCGAGAGCGAGAGCGCTCTCTCGCTCTCCTCCTCTCTCAATCCCTCACATACACTTAAACACACACACTCATTCACTAGCTCATACTCATTATAAATTTGAAGGCAATGCATGGTAGATTTGTAGAAAATGCTTAAGTTTAGAAAGAGGAGAAAAAAATATTCCTTCAGTTTAAAAAGTAAAGTGACATCGATTTGCCCTTACTCCTGGTGATTTTTGTTTATCAGGCAAGGCTACACAGTTTGACAAAGCCTAGTAGGTATCTGTTATCTGTTTCATTAACCTGGGCCAGTGGTGCCTTTCCGTTTCAGATTTAAACCCACCATTCACTCTCACCTCTTTAAAAAATTAGATTGATATGATGAAAGTATGTTCAACAGTTAAAAATGCTTTTATTAGGTGAAGAGTACATAGTGACTTGTTGAAAACATGGAAAAAAGTGACTTGGATTTGGACTTGGCTTTGGTGCGACTTAGACTTGGACTTGACTTGGTCTACTCTGTCTCGACTTGGGACCTGCCACGGCCTTGAGTGTTAAGACTTGAGTGTTAAGACTTGAGACTTGCAAATTAGTGAGTTAATCCCACCTCTGTTCTCCCACATCCACAGCCATGGATAAAATGTCCTTGAGCAAGCCTTACCATTGCTCCCGGGAGCAGTAACAATGCTATATCAATGGATGCCCCCCCCCATCCCCCGGATAGGTCAAAAGCAGAAGACAAGTGGCCCTCAAGGAGATTAGATAATTTAACACTGTATGTGTTCGACACAACACTTTAAGCGAATTCCAATTAAGTAATATGGCAATAATACTTTTGCATCAATTACCAACATTTATTTTGGTTGCGAAACATTTCTAAGGCATATGGACAAAGTACTTGATGAGTTGAAGAAGGTATTTGACAGTTAGTAATAATCTGTTTCAATCCTTCTTGCCAATAATACAAGCAAATTTTGTTTGTTGCTCCCACCCACCTTAGCTGTGATATGATTGTAAAAGATCACATCAGTCAGTTATGGATCACCATCACTCAGGTCTAGGGTTGCCGACTTCCTCAATCCAAACCAGGGACACTTTCTTCCAGGTTCCAGATGCCCCCTCATTTCATTGTCACTCACTTGAGCTGCTTCTATCACTTGTTCAGAACGCTTCTCCCACTTGAAAATGAAATTTTCTCGATCGCGGGAGACTCTATCACGCTCAGGTGTCCGGGAGCCTCGTACTCATAACTTAATCTGCTCATGGCCGTAGCCAGATAGGAGGTCATCGAGCTCCGGGCCCCGATAATTTTTCAAGACTAAAAATAATGTTTGAGGAGAAATATATTTCAAAAGAAAGCCTTCTCTGACGTATAAGCTAACTTAAACCAGCGAACATGATGTGAAGCACACATCGTCCACCATCCAGAATTCAAATTCTGTGTTTAGGGCAGGCAAATTGTTAGCAGAATTAAGGGTACAGAGAACACCAATTGCACTGATGAATGCTCTACAACTGGGCATAATCATAACTGTAGCCTATTAAGTATGATTTCTAACTATTCACTCAAAATATCAAACCTTGGCTATTGCCCAGAATCTGCCTACTAATTTCTTAGTGTAAAAGAACAAACCACTAGTGTACTTGCTTAGATGTATGATTCACAGTAATAATCAAAGACAATTATTACAAGTCGGCGTGTTTACAGCAGCCTATTATTAACCGACAATTGGAGTGAATTAGGTCACAATAATTCCTAGTGCTGCTTGGCTTATTTATCAGTTCACTGGTCAACAAGAGATTTAGATAGTCCATTATGGACTGTCCATGCCGGTAAGTGCCTAACCTCAAGTAGCCAAAACAGCATGGAACTCACCTGTCAGAAATGGGTGGTGAATATGGCCACGCAGTGTCAGAGATAAAATGCAAACCATTCCTGTCTTAAGGCCATTATTGTTCATTTTTATTTGGTTCAATGCTATTGGTCAGTCATCATGTTATTAGATTGTTTTGTAGAATCTCCTTGTTTAAGTTAGAAAACTCAATTATGTGTCCCCCCTACACACACATACACACACACACACACACACACACACACACACACACACACACACACAGAGACTCCCTCTTCCAGCATGACCCCTGGCAGTTGGGTTGGCCCCCTGAGCCGTGGATCTTCCTTCCCTCTGTTACTCTTGGTTGCTCTTTGTTTATGTGTGGGAGTATTGTAAATTGTCCTCAACCCCTCCCCTACTGCACAATATGCACTTTATCCCACCCCTTCCCTTGTATGCACACAAAATGTGTTGACAAACACAATTTCACAGAATTTTTTACCCCAGTAACTCCAGTAACTATATGCATGTGACAATAAACTTTCTATGTATCCTTATTTCTCTGTATTGTGGAATGATTGAGAAATATCCCCCCTCTGCAAATCCACCAGCAGCCTAAACTGTTGATGTCATGAGGGCAGGATGAATCAATTGGTCTATGTTGTTGAGGCCAAATTGCAACCCTTCCATCATTAGACCTGATGACATAATTTCAGGCCTTTACGACACTATTGAGCCTAACTGAAACCTGTCTCCTGTTCTTTGCTGACATCTTGATGTTGTTATAGTCCATCTTAGTGTGGTGTGGTTCACCAGGGGAGTATACTACAAAGCCAGGTTACTGGCTAAGCTGCGTAACTTCTAGAGTAACCCGATATAAAAACATGTCACTTCAGAAACAGCTGATGCTCAATGCAGGGTTCTTTTAGAGATCAGTGGTAACTCCCAAAGCTACCCAGGTTACACTCACTTAGTAGTACAGGCCCCTGGCTCACTCATTCTTTGGTATAGCATTGATGTAACATGTTTATCACTGAATTTTTTGACCAGTCCGGTCTTCTGACCTCTCTCATCAGAAATTGAAAGGTCTTGTCAGGTGTATGTGTATACATTTAGAGCCAAAATTAAAAACAGAATGATTTGTGCCATTTTACTGAAGTCCTAAGATCCAAAGATACTTGGCTGTTTCATACAGCACATCTTGTTGACAAGAACAACTAAATATATAATGGTTGACTGGTGAGGGAGTAACAAGGTCTCAAAAAGTCTATGCAGCAAGTCTACTTCCAACACCTCACTGGAAGTACAAAAAATGCTGTTTACTGTTCATTATTATTGGAGTAGGAACAAACAGGAAGAGTTGAATATAGACAACAAAGCACAAACTTTCAGAGCTTAAGTTTAATGAATACACACATCGTGATTCAGTAGGGTCCCCAGTACATTCATATCTGATGTGTGTGGTCTCATTTAATCATAACCCCTGTTCTCAGCATCAAAACAGGAAAACAAATCTATCAGCGGAGGAGACAGAGAAAGCACATAAGTACCAAACTCCAAACCACCATTACAGGCCACATACTCAGTGGCCCGACCCAAACATCTTCAGGAATCTGCTTTGCAAGAACAGACCAGGCCTGTCCCTGCCACAAACATCCGTTCCATTCTTCCCATCGACCCAGACCCCCCCGACTGCCCACTGGACCACCAGAATTCCCCCCTATCGATCCGCGAGCCGGGAGCTCTAATGGCTGAAGGGGGAGCTGGGTGCGGGGGAGGGGAGCGGCTTGGCGTGAGGCTGGGAGACGGGAGGGGATCGATGCGCAGACGGCTTCTTTAGGCAGACTCAGACGGTTCGTTAGGTGCGTGGCGTGTGCTTGCGGGAGCAGGGCGGAATTGAAGGTTGGTGGGGAGAGGGGGGTGGGGGTTATTGTCCCTTCTGCTGTGGCTGCTCCTGTTCCTAATGGGGGCAGATTCCACCAGCCTGGCTGTTCTCCTACACTAGTCCCATAGGAATTCAGTGCGTATGCACACAGACACACAGATGAATACACACAGCTGCTCTCACTCTCTCTCTCTCTCTTACACACACACACACACACACACACACACACACACACACACACACACACACACACACACACACACCTTCCAGATAGGAAAATAACTTGTGACCATAAAGATACAAAGACTAGAACAAAGTTTCAGAGCAAACATAGCTAACAGATCCAAAAAGTCAATCAAGAGATTTCAAACAGTTGTCTTTTTGAGATTTTCCTCCACCATCCACCTTAAATCTTCTGTGAAATGCCTTGTGGTAAACAATTCAAATCCACTTCCCTGTTCCACTAAGAGATCTTGCATCAAGTTAAATTAAATATTTTAAATGAGATTACAAATATCATCAAACAGCATCGTGCAAAAGTACTGGAGGATATGACCAATGAGAAGCACACTCTGGGTGCACACACATTAGCTTGTCAAGATGGTGGAGCAACTGTGATTCAGTCGTTATCATCTGTTGTGGTGTCAAATATGCCCCTATGGTGTGTACTAACAGCTATGTACATGGTCTCTGTACATTCTTTGTTGGGTCCTGGCTTTGTTGGTTGCCATGGCGTCACTGGGTCAGACTGAGGATATGCCTGTGGAGCTGCTCAGTGAAGGCCTGCTGTGAAAAACACTTGATGACCCGCTCCCTGCCGGCCTGGCCCAACTTCTGCTTGAGCTGCGGCTCGCGGACGAACTGTTCCATGGCCGCTGAGAAGCTCTCTGGGCTGGGCGGGCAGAGGAACCCAGTCTCGCCGTGGGCGACAGACTCCAGCGGGCCACCTGAATTGACGGCGATGACGGGGCAGCCGCAGTACATGGCCTCCACGGGCACGATACCGAAATGCTCATTGGCAGGCGTGTAGAGGACGCAGACACTGCGGCGCAGCAGGCTCACCTTCTGCATGTCCGAGAAGGAGCGCATGAAAGTCAGGTGGGCCTCAAGGCCCAGGGAGTGGCACAGCGCCCGCAACTCCTTGTGGTGCTCCACATTCTCCGCCACGCGCGAGTCGTAGCCACCGGCCATTACCAGGTGCACCTTCTTCCACAGGGGGCCCTCTCCCAGGCGCTCCTGCAGCGATGCCAGCGAGCGCAGTGCCAGTGGGAGGTCCTTCTTGCGCTCATAGCGGTTGATGGACAGGAACACCAGACTGCGGCCCTCTGGGATCAGGCCGTCCAAGCTCTCGTTGATGGGTATGTCAAAAGACACCGGGTTGAGAGAGGGGTAGAGCACATCTGTGTGCACGTCCTGCAGACGTGGGAAGGTCTGGCGAAAGACCCCGGCGGTGAAGCGGCTGTTGACCAGCACGCGGTCGGCCATGCCGGTGGTGCTCTCCTCAAGCCAGTCCAGTGGCGCCCGGTAACAGCGCTTCAGCCAAGAGCGCCGTGTGGTCAGCAGCTGGTCGGGGAAGTGGCAGTAGAAGAGAACCTTCTTCCTGTGACGGGCCAGGCGGAGCACAGGGATACATGCTGACACCTGAGACAGAGCCAGAATGCAAAACATTAAGGGTGAATTTTTGACATTTTTTACATCCATCCAACCAATGTCAAGAAAATACCACTTTGTTTTATGATGTAAATGATATGGAAGCTGATGATGTAACCAGCTCAAGTTTAGCCTGAAAGAAAGAGTACAGTATTTCTAATATCACATCTAACTTTTTGTGTATTTTCTCCTGTATATCATTTCTGCCCAGTGGATGTCAGAGATGGAAGTACTGGGAAGGGAAATTACCAATGGATTTACTAGTATGAGACGAAGAGAATCATCAACAGGACTTTACTGAGCTGAAAATGAAACCATTGAGTGGACGCGAAGAAAAAAAGTTAGAAACTACAGATTGAGAGATAGCTATAAAGCTTTACTGCACTGGATCCTTCTCCAAGCAAACACTAGGCATAGCGTGGGTGGGAATTCAGACGAGGAAAATAGCTTCGTTTTCCGTGGTTGTTTTTTTTTGCACGCCTTGATTTGAGACGATCCATTGGCCACGGTGGTGGAGAGTTGAAGAGGAGCGTCTTGCCAGCAACACAACCTATCCCGCACCCTGTTCCTTCATTCCAGGCGACAGATAAGATGAGATCTCGTCACATTTCAAAAGCAAAAACATACTATCCAGGTAGAGCAACACTGATTTGTTTTATTTTGTGTTTTTATACAGAGCTCTGAAGTCATTTTTATTTCATACTGTGTTGACAAAACTGACTTTCATAAAAAGAATAATACAAAAGAGAAAAAAGGTTTTCACTGAGTTTAATGTGGTGGTAAATAAATACCAGCTGTTCTTCTGAGTGAAACTTAAAGAACTGTCATTCTCATTTATCTTCTCCTCTTTGAAAAGTTCTTTAAGAAAGGGCACTTCATTATTAAGTTAACATTCTACACTGAGTGCCTCCTTTTCCTATTCAGCTGCAGAGGTTACATGTGCAAACAAATGTACAAAACACTGAAATAATCGTATACTTGTTCTGTCCCTACTGCTGGAACTGCCCTGAGACCGCAAGTATGAGAGCAATATCAGTCTCAAACATGCACCTTGTCTGCCGTGCCAGTAGCAGAGACACTCAATGAGAAACGCACTGCAGGCTGTGGAGATTTTTTGGGATTTGTCTGTAAAGGGAAGCATCTCTCTCAATGGCCTTTAGTATGTTCAATATAAATGGCTCTACAGGAAACAGCCTTTGTGTGACATCAATGAAAGAGATATAACCTGACAACATGAAATTATTTGACACTGTACTGTAATTATACACACAAGACCTTGCATGGGTATGAGTGAATGTTTATAATCTCACCTGATCGCAGAAGACCACATCAAACTCCTGGCCGCTGAAGAGCAACAGGTAGAGTGCCACATAGATCATGCGCAGATAGGCGCAAAGTGCATGGAAGTACCCGCACACACTCCTGGGCAACCAGTCTCCAACACACACCACAGGAAGATCAGAATCCAATGTCTCTGAGAAGCAGTGGGTGGGGTCATAGTGTGCTGTCCAGATCTGCACATGACAACCACGGGAGCGAAGGGCTACTGCTGCATCCACGACCAGACGCTCTGCTCCTCCAATTCCCAGATCAGGATGCAGGAACACCACCCGCGCCATTCTGCACACAGAAGTGAGAGCACACCTTAGAGTAAAACACATTATTACTCATGATAGCTAGATGTGTCCATTCTTTGACATACATCATAAAGGCAAAGGTACTGGGATGCTGGTAAATAGAAATGACACCTACTCTGCCCAAATAGACTGCATACATCCATTGCAGTGGTTACTTTAAATTTGAAATGACAAACGATAGCCTACAGGAAAACAACTAAACTGTGGTGGGTTGTAAGCCAAAGCATACAGCAGTAATACTCAACGGAGGACGTGGCCATACATAGGATATTGCCTTACAAAGTGGAGGTCAAGGCTCACAAGACTGGACAAGACAAAACCACTCATAAACTCGTACATTTCAGCCTTGAGTGACTTCCGCAAGTTAGCTTAGTATGACTTGACACATCTACAAATCATAGGATTCACTGGTACCCATTTCGCACAACCCACAGAACTGACATGGTGATTATAAGCAAACTCCCTGCTATAAATTAGGAAACGCTAAAGTTCACATTAGCAAGACCTACCTTGCATAGATTTCGATGATGAACTGAACAGAGATATGACAGCTGAAAGCAAATGATGTACACCTAGTGTTAATAGCCATTCAAAATAGTATAAACTAATTCTGTGAGTAAATGGCAATTTAAAGAAACCCACCTTGTTTTTCTTGAGTTGGATCACCTGGACGAATGTAAACTAAGCTGTCAATGGAATATCCCAGAAGAAAGTGGGCGCAATAGACGCCATGTTGGCTCAACGTCTAGGATGTTGTAAAGGACGTATTCTATTGACAGACTAATGGAGAAGGACTCGTTGGCTTGAGCCAAAATGTCATCTCAGGCCCCGTTCAGGCGAACAGAACACGACATTTGATGAAAGCAAGTAAATCAATTGCCAGACTCTTAAAAGTTTAAGATAGTCATCAAAGTATTTAGAGAAATAAATGTAGTACATTTTATTTAATTTATATTTATTTGGAGTGGTAGAGTGATTTTTATTCAAAACACTTTGTCACATTTTATTCGCCATTTACCTTCCTGTGTTAATAATCATCAGGCATTATATTAGACCACCTTAGGGTCCTTCTATATGTTGTCGTGGCTTTCCCAAGGAGTCGTCATCAAAAAAGTCTTTTTACAAGTTGCATTGATTTGGTCTAGAAGAGACCCTGCTGTCTGCTTTCAAGAGACTTGCTTGTTTAGAGAAGCATATCTACATCGTCCAGAATGGTAAGCCTACGAGTTTTCTTGAATAAGTTTGCCATTATTCGGGCTTGTAAATACTTTGCTGTTGCTTATTTATACATTTAACTTGACGAAACAGGCAGCTAACGTTAGCCAGCTAGTTGGTTAACGTTATTTGATGTCGGCTGTCAGCTAACAGTTAGGTAAAGCCGCTACTTGTCCATTCATCCATTTCTTATGTTAAATGTTATTTGATAATGATGTTTTCGTAACGCATTCCTGTAAAACGCTCATTTAGCGGTCATCTTCCTTAATTGTTCTTTCTGGTCGACTTGAAAGCTTGAGGGGTCCATATCCATTTGTAGACGTGGCTATCAGTACCCGGTCTCAACTTTTTTGAGCCAATGAAAGGAAAATAATCATAACATGTTCTACGTTAGGTAATTTTGAGGGCTGTTTAGATCGTGTTTTATGTGTGTGTGTATCATTTATGTGTAATATATTCAACCTGTCATACAGCCTGGTCCTGCTGCTAGTGCCACCAACGTTGGAGCGTCCAGTCGCTCTCCCAGCAAAACAGTAGCTCCTCGGGCAGCAGGGTCCACAGTCCGGCAGAGGTAAGGTCTTGCAATTACATGTGGTCACTTGTAGTTGCACAGGTCAATATTGTAATATTGGTAAACACTCTGCCACATTCTGACACCAAGATGCTTTTCATAGATAATGTTTAATTTCACTTCATTCATGAAGTGGTATCAGAGATTTCCCTGGTCCGTTGGTTAATCCCATTAAGCACCCCCAACCTCCCACACACACACACACACACACACACACACACACACACACACACTCCCCACTGATAGATACTGATAGAAGAACTGCGTCTCTCATTCATTAATATCTTCCTAAACATTTTCTTACATTCGTTGTTGAAATCTGACTTAAACTCTGTACATCACGAGACAAACTTGAGTTTGTGTGTGTGAGCAGGAAGGCCACCAGCAGCGGAACACGAAGTGCAGCAAGAGCCACTGCATCAACGGGGACAGGAGGCATGTGGCGCTTCTACACCGAAGACTCACCAGGGCTCAAAGTGTGAGTATATGATCCCCAGCCACATACACACATGAAAGGGCTTCACTTCACTTGGCATATGCATGGAGCAAAACACAGCCATTACTTGGGGAAGTAATTAGTAAGTAAGTCATTTTATATAGTGTGTTTTTGGCACTAAGGCCACTCAAAGGACTTAAAACAAGCACAAAGGTAGACATAGACGAAAGACAAATATAAAATAGTAAGTCAGTCCATGGTTTCTGAGGTGGGCTAAACGTAGACATGGTGTGCACTCACATGCTCATCGGTCTCCAGAGACGTAGAGGCAGAAGTAGACCTATACAGCAGGTTTGCTGCTGAACTGAAGAACGTCGACTAAAGCAGGGTAAACATCGGTAACATTTATGGCTATGTACAGAGCCCATTCCAAAGCCATTCCAGTGTAGATGACAAGCTGGAGATGCATTGATGTTACCTAGACTACTCTATCTCATGTTTTGCTCAGTTCAGAGTTTGTTAGTGAGCTGCATTCATTTCAAACAGATCAGCTGACCTAAAGAGGTGGATCTTGCAGAGTGACTGAACACCTGTTCACTCAAACTCAAACCACAATGAGTGCAGACGGAGCAATGCAACCATTGCCAGTAGCCTAATCCTAAATCACTCGCCCAATGCATTCCAAAGGCCCAGGCAAGACATACAACATCCAAATGACAATGAAAAATTAAGATGCCAAAACATGAAAAACTCTTGATAAAAGCAATAGGAAAAAAAACATGTATGTGTATATTTTCAAAAAGATAAGGACAAGTTTAGACAAGATATGACATAAAATGCAGGAAATCCTAAAAGCATCAAACAAAAAAATGGGCTACAGGGAGTGGTGTGACTGGCCAGTGTATGGAGCAGAACACAGCCAGCCAGGGTCATGGAGACAGTGCAACGGAAAAAGATCAAAGCCACTGTGTTAAATGTTATGTTTTTCTGTCACATTGATTTATTTAGCAGAATCTTTTCCCCATCATTTTCATTACTTTCAAGGATACTAAAGGTTTGAGAAGGAAAGAAAATACTATTTCTGTTTCTGTTTCTTTTTTTATACACCAAAGCAGTTTAGAGGAATAATGACGATGGATGTGTTGGTTCTTGATGTTTTTGAATATTACTAAATGGTGCAAAGCTCCACAGATCATTGCTTTGCACCACACATTACACAAGGTTTAATCAGCTCACATATCAACATCTGCACAAAGAAACCCTCTTTTTATCTTGGTGTTTTCTGTCTAAACACTAGAAATGAGTGATAGGCTCAAACATTGAACGTCTGTTGTTTCTGAGATTAGGATGGCAGATGATTCATTTGGGTTGGTCCTTCTCAATCCTAATTTGAGCTGTGTTTAGTGTGCAGGTGGGATTTCTCAATCATAATTTCTTCCCTTTGATGGCTTTACTTTTAATTTTGGCTCTCCTCTTAGCTGTTATTAGTAGTTAAATTCTATTGCTAAGATTATGTGTTACAGGGGTCTCCAGCAGGTAGATCTGGAGTAGCTCTCTACAGGGAAAAAGGAAATGTCAATAAATCTCATGACAAACGCACGCACAATTGATTAAACCTTGTTAAAATCTCTATGAAATCAATTGTAAACATCCTGCCCTGTCTGGTACAAAAATATCCTTTCCCAATTTGATTAATTTAGATGGCAATGGTTTGCACTGTACTTTGAGTGTATGGAATGGTAAAGAATGTCAGATCTCTCTCTAATGCTTATAGAAAGTAGTGGTAGAACTGGTTGATTTTGTCAAAGTAGCTCTTGGAGGTAGAGGTAGGTGACCCCTGATATGTAATCGTGATGTTTGATCCCCCGACAGGCCAGTCACTTGCATAGGGCTGCATCTTTAGTCAACTGATCTATTGATGTTTAATTGATTCATTTTTTAATGATAAAATGTCGATGAAAATGTCGTGTTCCCCAGAGACCAACATTATGTCCCCTAATGCCTTGTTTTGTCCACATGCTGAAGATGTTTGGTGTACCATCATAGATAGCAATAAAGGCTAACGATTTTCAATTTTAAAAAGTTAGTCAGACATTTTTTAGATTTTTTTTATTTTATTTTTCTTTAAAAAAATAAAGAACTAACATAGATGTAAACTGATTTAGTAGTCGACAGCTAACTGATAAATCGATTAATCAATGCAGCCTTACACTTACAACATCTAAGGGCTATTTACTCCAGGAACGATAATTATAAAGGTAACTGTAATATTAGCATCCACTCTGATCAATGGTAATGACTATTTCCCATTGTATTGATCAATACAATGTCTAGAATTCAATCGTTTTTCTCATTGGCTGTTGGCTTTTAACTGTTCTCAAAATTCTCAATGAATTTGTTTCACATATCTTGTTATTATATTATGCAGTGTGGATGCTGTTGTTCATATTAACCAAAATGCTACTTAAAACCTTTTGTTTTTGCAGTTACAGTTATTGTTCCTGCCGTGCACTGGCCTTTAAGTTTGCTCTTGCCGATGTTCCAGAATGTTTCTGAGTTTGTTTTTTAGTCCTGGGTATGAACAGAGTAAATGGAGCATGATGCAGGAATCATTTATTTAGGTGTTTATGAAAACTAACCTGTGAGCAGTTCCTTCAACCTTCATCCTCACTCTGATATGGCACGCGCACACACACACACACACACACACACACACACCAGGTATGTTTAATTGATGCAGGAAGAGTGGGGGATGATGGGAATGAGGATAAACATGAAATTTTAATGACAGGATATCAACCCTCTGTCTTAGGCCACCTCCTGATCCATAAAGCTGTGTGTAGGTGGGAGTTTCAAATGAGTGTGTTATTGGTGAATGAACATTCATGCAGGTGCATGCCTCTGTGTGGATAACTGTGTGTATGTGTGTGTTTAAGGGTCAAGGTGTAGCAGTCTTTCAATGCTGTCTTTAAAGTGCGAGGAGAGCGAGAGCCTGTGTGTGTGTGTGTGTTGTTAATTAAAGTTCCGTTCTGAAAGGTCACATCAATTAAAGCCTGGGGGGTGGGCCTTTAGTCGGCATGGTTACGCTGCTGCCTAGCGACCCGGGGGACTCTACGAAGGGGTTCTAATAAAGCCCTTCGTTAGCTGTGTTCTCGTTAGCCTCTTCCCCTCCAACCGTGCAGCTAATCCACAGTCACATGACCTAGAGGGGGCCCTGTCATTGGTCCTTAGGGTCAGGAGTAGAATCGACCTGAGCTGTCTATCACAAAGAGACATTGAGCATCTGTCAGAGAGGAATCTCTAATGACAGAACAACTCTCACACAGGAACTTTTGGGCCAGAGCACTGCAGCAGAACCTCATACTCATCTCCATTTAGACACTGGGCAGCCTCTGACCAAAGCAAACACAGACTGCCTAGCAATTCCTGGACTTGGGAGGGCAACATGAGTGTTTACCTTTAGTCATATTGATTTGGGCTAGCAATGCACTTTGTACACATACATTCCCCTGTATTGTATTAATGTATTAATTCCACCCTTCACAATGGTCATCATGTGCTGTGTGTGAAAGTGCACTGGTTAATTAAGAATCATCTCCAGAGTGCTCCAGAACTAAATGGCTAAATGCTCGCAGGCAACTTGAACAGCTTCCACAGGCCACAGATTTGTCACAAGATCATGGATCAGACTAGTCCCTTCATTCTGGAGTGTGTTTCCCAAAAGCGTAGTTTAATAGCCACTGGAGTCAAATCTGTAGACCGTTTGAATGAACTTTATCTGTGGTTAGGGAGATGCTCAACCACTCTTTTGGCAAACACAGTCCTGATTGGATCTTGAGTCCATTGCAGAAAACAAGGCAATCGAGACATCAAGTTAGTGATTTGTGAGGTAGGAGCTCCACCCTCCACCAGGGGGAGCTGAGAGTGTAAGAAATGGACACGTGGCCATACAGACACTAACGCCACAATGCCTACAGGCAGGGTGGGGATTCAAAGAAAAACCTCAGGCTTTTGTGACATGAGAGGCTGCTCTGCTACCTTAACTTGACTGTATATTATGTGTCAGTTTGACAGCTGTCCTCCTTTCAGCCCAGACAGTAATAAATTAATTTCTCTTTGTCTCTCTCTCTCTCTCTCTCTCTCTCTCTTTCTGTTTCTCTTTCTTGCTCAGAGGGCCAGTACCAGTTCTGGTGATGAGTCTGCTGTTTATCGCCTCTGTATTTATGCTTCACATCTGGGGCAAGTACACACGCTCCTGAACATCATTACGATCCTTGACCCCCACCACCTGTGCTCGCCGTCTTCGTCTCTTAAGCCCTTGGACCTGGACCAAACCCATCACCCTGCCCCAGGGTTTAGAAAGACCCAACTCCACCCCCCTCCCCCCAGCAGTCCTCTTCACCCTGGGCTGATCGCTAGCCTGGGTCTGAACATATTCTCACACCTGTCAAGAATGTCTCATCAAGAATCTTATATGGTTTCTCTCTTCCATTTTCTTTTTTTTTTTTTTTTTTTTTTTCTTTTGCAGACAAAATTTGTACACAGTGTTAAGTAATAATTTTCAATAAAGTAACATCTTTAAGTGTGTGGGTGTGTGAGTGTGTGTGTGTGTGTGTGGGGGGGGGGCAGGCTATATGCACATGGCTGAGCATACCAAGCTTGACAATTATGTGTTATTAGCATATTATCTGCTTAAAGTGCATAAGGTGCTTTATGAAAACCAGGTGCTTCTACATTCCACAAGCTTAAGGAGGGAAGAGTGTCTGTGGTTGTCTGTTTTAACTTGCAGCTCATCTGCTACTGCAGAACCTGCACTTGTCTCAGTGTGCACACTTTCACAGGTAGACCCCCACCGCCAGCGCTTTGTCACCTGGCAAAAGTGCTCAAAAGTGCTTTTTCACCTGGTGAATGTTCTCTGTGTAGTTGTGGGAACTGGACTAAGAAGCATTCATTCACAGGGCACTTTTTGCTCGTCTTCCAGTGATCGTGTTCAACTAAAGCCAACTATAACTTCTAGGTTTACTGAGCAAACATGACACTTTGCTTACATTGAAGTGTTTGGTCAGGTTTCCACTTTGCAGTGCACACGAAAGCTTTTACCTATTTCATACCCTTTTGGTCAGGGCTCTCCAACCCTTTCCCTCCGAGAGCTACTCTACTACTATTGTACTTCTGTTATTGATGGTCCTGGAGATAAACATCTTTGACAATCTTACACACTTACAGTGCTGCACAAACACACATCTAGAATGTCATCTGAATGAGTGGGGAGAAAAATATTGGCACCTTTGTTTTCCATGGTTATAGCCAGATCTGGTGTACACTAACTCACTAACGTCAACTCTCACCAGAGAGCAGTAAAACTGGGATCATTTTGTACTAGACAGGGCAGGATGTTCAAATTTGATTTCATAACTTCTGTGACTGTTATGAAATTAATTTACATTTCCTTTCACCCTTTGGAGAGTTACTCTTAAGCAGGTGATGAGCTACCTGTTCGAGACCCCTGCTCTAGATGAAGTCCATAACCTTTAGGAATATCTTAATTTGAGGAGCAGTCCAACAGACTGAATACTAGCCAGGTGTTTTGAGAGATTACATGACCATGAAACAGTGAGTGTTTCTATTTAATTTGCTGCATATATTCTAGGCTATTCATTTGTAGATACTATGCCATGCTCTACTTATATTAAGCTTTTATAAACTCTTCTACCGAAAAGGTTATATAAGAAAAGTGAGTAAACATGATTTTCCCACAGCTGAAAAGTCCAAATCCAACACATATTTTCCATCTTGAGAGAAGTGGGCTGACTGTAGATGGGGCTCCCTGCAGGAACAAATCTTGCCCTTAGGAGGCGCTGTAGACTGCTCTACATGACTGGCTGTTAAGGGAGCCTGTCCAACAGTGTTTGTGGGTGAGAGCAGTTCATTATTCATGATGCCACTGAGGCTTGTGTTTCTCCCTGCTCCCTACAAATCTCAAACATAGACACATCAATATACACTAAATTTTCAGGTCTGATCTGCAACTTCTGTCAGTGTGTTTGATTTTCTTTAGCTTTGCATTATTTTTCATGACAGAAACTCTGGTCTTAGGCAGACAAACTGTGTTTGGTAGGAAAAGAAATAATCATTTTTACTTAAATCTCAAACAAACTAATAAAATTATGAACTTAAGAGCAGCACTAAAGCCCTTCTCACTAGATGAACATGACCACTACTCCACACAGACTATATTTTCAGGTAACTGACATGGCGGCACAATGCTGACATCTCAATTTTTGTTATGTCTATGAACATTACTTGAAGCATATACTGTATGCACATGTGGCTGCTCAATGAGGTTTTGTATTCTAATAAATGCAGGTGAATATTAACTTCAGTCCAAATGGAGTGTAGTCGAACTGTGTAGTCAAATGTTGTTTGGCAGTGGAGAGGGAGGGGGAAGAGAAAGAAAGATAGAAAGGTTTTCTGTGGTTCTTAGACATCGGAGTGCTTTCTTATTTGTCTTTCTTTTTGACACATTTTTTTTCTACCATTTCCTGAGTTTCAACCACTGCCTGTGCAAAGGGACAGTCCCCAGCAGTGCACAGCTGCAGAACTCACAAACACACACACACACACAGGCTCACTCAGAGGCAGTGTGCATATAAACACACACACACACACATTTGCACACACACAGAGGAAAAGGTTAAACCATGTATATATAAATTGTATTCCTCACATACTTCTGATACATCGCTGTCATTTCACTGGGGAGAGTTCTATCAGCTCAGTGCTAGAAATGACCCCAGTCATGGTGCATAAGCCTTGCAGAGGAGACCCCCGTTAACAAGGAGCATCTTCACACACAAACAGCAGTTGAACTACTCAGCAAAAAAGGAGGGAAACTTCATGTAAGAGAGAGAGAAAATAATTAAGAACTATAAGAATGACATAGCACACCAACTCTTCCTAGTAACATACATACATACGTGTGTGTGTGTGTGTGTGTATGTGTGTGTGTGTGTGTGTGTGTTGTACCAGCCAGGTGAGTGAGCAGATGAGTTATGGCCTGGCTTACAGCGGGTAAGGTCTGTGATCAGAGGGCTCTTGAGTGCTGCTGAGGGAGGGGTGATAAAAAGGGATCTCCAAACTGCGCCTGTGGCCAAACTGAGCCCAAAATTTGCATAGAAGAGGATATGGCCTCAGCTTTATGTGCCCCCGCCTCCATGTCGAATGAACTCACAAACACACACACACACACACACACACACACACACACACACACACACACACATCTTTTTAAAAATACATTCCTCAAGACATGTTCACCATTTGACTGATTGCACATTTATTAAAAAAAACGATTCTCATTGCTAGCTCCAAAATGCCTAAATATTTCTTAAAAGGATAGACAATCTGAAGAATTTAATTTCACTGACTTAATTTCAGAAGTCTTCAACTGAGAGGGTCAGAGATGACTGTTATTTATGTATTAGTGGAGTCCTGCTGTCTAAGGACATTTACATTATATGTTTACATTAGCTTTCATTTAGAACTTAGGTTAGGCAGAGAGTGCTGATTTCAAATCCTGCCTTAAGGTTGGTGGCACAGAACAAAATCCCTCAGTGTTTGGTACACAGGGTGCTATTGTGCTGAGCGCTTCAGCTGGGACATGCTTAGAAGTAATCATTTAAAAAAAAAAAAAGATTTAACAGGGACATCCGTTATGAGCGCAGAAACTGTGTCTGTGGATGCATGTCTGTGCTTGTCAGTGTGTGATTCTGTGGGCATGTCTGCATGTTTAGATGTATACCTTTCCTTTCACCTGTCACTTTCTCAAACTCAGCAGTTAATAGATGTATGGTATGGGACTGTGCGCATGCATTTGTGTATGTGTATGCATGTGGCAGGGAGCTGATCACACATGCCTTTTAATTGTGGATATAAACTGTGCATCAGTAGGTGCATGTGACCTGAGAGATTATGTCTATGTGTGTTTTTGAATGTGAGCATATCCATGTGACTGTGTGCCTGTGTGTGTGTGTGTGTGTTTGAGTGTGTGTGCGCATGTGAGAGATGAAGTCTCTGTATTAATGGATCATGTGGTTGATAAAGCATGGAGACGCTCACTATCGACCCCCACTTTGGACAACAGCCCTCTGGGACATGCTTGCGTACTTACTCACACACACACACACACACACACACACACACATATGAACAAACAGAAATACTCTCTGGCTGTTCCCCTATCTTCCTGGTCGTCTTGGGATTCTGTGAAGCGTGTGACTGGGCCACAGTACAGGCTACTCAGTCTCTCAGTGTGTGTGTGTGACCGTTGGTGGAATGTGGGCTGTAGTGTGTGACGTACTGGGCACGAGGAGACCCCGCGAGGCGGATCAGACTGGAGCTGTGTGTGTGCATGTGTGTGTGTGTGTGTGTGTGTGTGTGTGTGTGTGTATGTCTGCGCTCAGGTTTCAGTCTTGTGCTTTCTAATATTAAAACCCTGCCATGCCAACCAGTGTGAGGGTGAGTTTTTAAGAGTGTAAGTGTGTGTGTGTATGGTGTGCACTCAAGTTTCAGTCTTGTGCTTTCTAATATTAAACCTCTGCTAACCAGGGTGGGTGCTGGGAGGTGGCTGGGCGCGTGGTGGGGGAGTGTGGGGTGAGCGTGGAAGGCTATTTTTAGGGATTATATTTTCCACTCTCTGGACAGGAGATGTTCCAGGGGCTTGCCCTCTGTGAGAGCCAGCGTGCGGCGTACCGACACACATACACACACAGACACACACACACACACACAGACACACACACACACAGCTATTCATACAGCACATACCATACACAGCACCATGAGACAAGAGGGGACCTACGGTGTGATGTCACAGAGGAAGGGTGTCCCTGTCACGTCCTGCACACTCGCATCCCGTTATCAGGCCACCACAACTCGCCTACTATGGTATGTCGTGTCTCTCTCTTTCTCTCTCTCTCTTCCTCTCTCCCTCTCTCTGCACCACTAACACTTTCCACAACTCTATGTTGCTGTTTTATCAGTACATTCTCCTTTCTTTCCTGTGTGATGCACCACGTGAGCCTAGATCTCCCAGTCACATCTCTTTAATCTCCATTATCTGACAGACTTGTGGAAAGTGTAAAAAGTGTAAAACACTTCTAATGTCTGAGAAAATACAAAGGGACCAATGCACACACCTCCACCTGCTCTTGACACTTGTTTTCTTGTCAGGTGCTGTCTTTTAGCAGGAGTCTCAGCAACATCCATCTTAACCTTAAGTCTTCCCACGGACTTGTAACTTTGAAGTTACCAACACTGTCAACCACTGCCTTGTGCTAGAAGCTGCTAGAAGATTAAAGATGACAAAATAGGTTGTTGACAGATCTCACTGGTGAGCCTCTTGTGGTTATTGACATTGGCTTTAAAAAATGGTGGTGGTGGTGTGTGTGTGTGTGTGTGTGGGGCGGGGAGATGTTGGGGCTGTGGTGCAATTAGTTCCAGAGCCTGTACCACAAGGGGGCTAGGTTTGAATCCTGTCTCCCTGATCATCTCCCTATTCTCCCCTTCTCTCCCCTTCTCTCTCTCAACATTGCTTTCTGTCGACCCCCGTTGTCCTATTTGAATACAGGCAAAAAAAAAATTAAAATACTTTAAATATTTTTAATATTTAATATTTAAAATTTTTTTAAAAATAAAAATACTTTACAAAATGTCTGGATGTAATCTTTGGTGGAGAAACAATCAAAGCGTCTCATGTATGAATCTATTGGTAACAGTGACAGTTTCTCATAGGGCTCACTGAGTAATGTCCTTTGACTGTATACTCATCTTTGCCGTCTTCAGAACATCATCTGATTTTCTAGAATAAACTAGAAAGATATAGACTATATGCTACACTAACTATAACAACTAGGAAACAACTGGGTAGTAGATTATCAAAACTAGCCCCAGCCTGTAATTGTAGTCGTGTCATATTTATCAGTGCCTTGAGGTCATGACCCTGTGCCCTACTGGAGACTTCTGGAAAAAAGGGAGCAAAAATGATTAGCAGCTGTATGACTGGTTCTATATGATGGCCCAAATACTTACACGTTTTCATAAAGATTGCGGATCTGCATATGAGTGTGTATGCAGGTAATTATGTGGAAGAATGACAAGTTGGGTTTTTGCTGTAAAGATGGCTTCTTTTAAGGTTTGGAACTCTAGCATTCATTCAGTCAGTTCCCACAGAGCTTAAGAACATCTTCCCAGGGCACTTTTAAAAAGCTACACCCTCACTCCACTCCAATCATTTGAACCCCTGCCACTGGCAAGTCTTTCTATATGCAAATTCATGTCACTCTGAAACCTATATGATGATCTATTGTAATGGTTTATGATACATTATATAAACATAGACCCATTGAGTCACTGTGAATTCCTCTCTCTCTCCATCTCTCTCTCTCTCTCTGTCTTTCACGCATACACATGCACACTGTCTCTTTGTCTTTCTCTCGCTCTTCTAATTGTACCTAATCGCTCTTCTAATCTAACTGTAACTTATTCCTATGTATTCAACTTACAATATAACAGAATTACATTTTATATAACCTTATATATTAATATTGATGAGTATATTGATGTATATATTTATATTGATATTGATTGTTTTTTATGTGTATGTCCTTTCCAAATAAAAAACTGCCCATTTTTGTTTAAAATGCAAACAGATAGCTTCATTCAAGAGGTCACAGATGTGTACAGAATTTTTGAACACTGAGGCCAGTGTCTCAACTCATCTTTATATCACACATTTTATATTAACCAAAGATAGAACTCAGCCGAACCTCAGAGTTGGCTAAAACTGCACAATAGTCACGTCTCCATATTGAGACCCATGCCCATAAAAATAAAGAATGTTGTTCAGAGGTTTTGCTGACAGACCAAAACAAGTCACGTGATTAAAGTAAATTCAGTGAAAGCACTCTGTTATCTCAGACTGCACAGAGGTCACATGGAACAGCGAACTCCATGCAGCCTAAGGGCCTACTATACATTCACCTGGTGCACCTGCAGATGCCTTCTTACATAGAATGTGTATTGCATAATAGTGCCCAATAGAACTGCTGTGAACTAATACATATATACAAATAATCAAAAAGATTTGTGCTTAAGGTTTAAAAATCCAGGCGAGGAACTCCTCTTTAAAGCAAATCAAAACTAATTTACCTGAAGATAAGAATTCTATCTCTGATTAGTGCCTGCTACACTTGCTATTGTCATATGGAATCGTGTTAGATGAGCCTTTCTGATGATGAGTTTGTAAAGGTTAACCACATGTAACTCCTTCCTCCCTGTTGCACACAAGCACCAAATGAGGTTCATGTAATGAAAGTGTTTCTTCATTTGTTTATTTGATGATAAATTTGCATTTGGATGTGTAGACTCTGCCTGAAGGAGCTGTGTATAGGTGTGTATTTGTCTGCTGAGATGAGTCATATCTGCTTCAACCAATTTAACAACCCAAACATGAAGCAATAGCATCACTGTCAGTAGGTGTTACAGTTTTTCACAATTGCGACACATTGTGAAAAACTGAACTGAAAATTTGTTGTTGAAACAATCTGCCTTTCTCAAAACTGTGAGCACAAAACCCGTTTTTCAAGCTACATTCTTAAAACCCTTGAATCTTATTTCAAAACTGAACAATTACCTCAAAACACTTTTAACTGTGCTCAAAACCAGCTAGTGGTCTCAGATCATTCACACAGCAGGCAAACCCTGTAAATGCTGCAGAGCAGTGACTAAACAATACAGACAGTGGAAGACACAGTGTTCAGGGATATAGCTCCTGGAGGCCTGGAGGTCCTAGAGGAGAAGATCCTAGAGGACCTCCATGGGCCAAATAGGGTCAGAGTGCACACCCCACCTCTCAACAAAACCAACTTTTTTGCATGCTCTAGCCATGCTGAATGTGCACTTGAATGTAACTGTGACAGTGAAAGTTTGCGATGCACTACGTGTTTCAGCCATGCCCATTAAAAACCATTGTTTTCAAAGCCATTTACAGTAATTCCACTGATATACTTTCAAAAACTATGAATAGTCCATGGGATGGAGGAAAATGGGATCTAAAGATCATAGGCTTTCAAAAAATATGTAGTTATGCTATTTAACCTGTGTATCTGCTCTTGGTTTATTCTTGATTCCTTCAGTTTTTCATGATTGCTAAGAAGTGCTTAATTAAACTGGAATTCACTTGACCTTCATCCTCTCTTTCTTAGCACAGCAGAACCCAACATATCCAATTGTCTTAATCCGTTTTCATTGGTTTCATGCATTTTTCAGAGTTTTTGAAAACATTTAACATAGCTTTCTTAAAAAGTTCACAAACTCCACTGAATTACTAACTTTCATTCATAGCCAAAAATAAATTGTCTACAGACACATGATTTACTAATGTCACTGTGTAAATCTCCTCCTCCATAACTCTTCAATCCACAATCATTCTTCATGAGTATAAGATACCACTTTTGGTGTTTGCTATTTGTAAGAGTGGGTCAAAAAGGCCGACAGCATATAGAGTAATTGTTTTGATGAAAGAGGAAGGTCAATGAAAATTGGAGAATTACTTCAGTATAGTGCACTGTACAGTACAGTATATTTGCCTCGGTGCTTATTATAGGTCTTTCATGTCAATGACAGTTACTTTACTGTAAGTGTAGGAGGAAAGAATACAATTGTAAAGTAACATTCTGGCTCTTTTTCACACATCCCAGGTAAATGGCACAGACATACCAAACCTAAGGCAGCAGGTAAGGCTTATTTTGAAAGCAAAGCATTTTGTCCTCCTATGATTGACTGAGAATACTCACTGACCTGACCACTGATTGTGTTGTCTGAAGGAAAATGAGCCTTTACTGCATGTTTTGAATGTTTTGTCGCTGTTAGAGCCTTTTGCAAACAGTATGTATGATTTTGGGCAAAGTGCTCTGGTTTAGGCCTTTGATTTGATTTGAAAATGTGGATTTTGAAGTGATGGCTGCATCAAAACGACCAAGAAATACTGTAACATAGGCCCTATGGGGACAGATGACGCATTTTGGCTTATGGGGTGCACTCTGACCCTATTTTGCCCACAGCCTAAATGTTTATTCATTGCAATACATTACTGTAAACGCATTTTGCATGGTCAGGATGCAGAATCTAATACAATAAAAATAAATAAGGGATATCTACAATCGAAAAAAAAATATTACATTAAAAATAAAGAATAGAGAATCTTAAAAAAAAATCACTCATCCCCTGTGCCTCTGGTTTCTGTGCATTGTTGATATGAAACTCCAACCAGCCTGTTTCAACTCTGAACTGGCTTATTTTGGTTGTTGCATCATTAGACACGTGTTAGATTAGACATTAGACAAGTATTTTCGATTTTGAATCGCAGTGTTTAAATGGTGACATCTGTGCTTTAATTGTGTTCACCTGCGGTATTGTTTGGTTAAGAATATAATTAAGGAGTGCATCACAATGCAAAATGTGTTTATTGTTATAATTGTTATTGTCATTATATGAGAATGTGTTTAGACTTTTGCAAAAAGGGAAAATGAGTTTTGCTAAATGCACCTACCAAGTGAAAGTAGTTTATGGTTTTGTCAAAAAGAGATAAATTTAATAAATGTGTCAGACATTTGAGAATTTGATTCAGGGAATAGGGTTTAGTGTTGTAGCAGTTGTATAAAAACTATAACTTCCTGATTGATTACTATTGGCTCATGGGGCAGCCTTCTCCAGGTTCAAAGACCAAAATGAAAAGAGAAGGAAGGAAAAGAATGAGTTATGACAGAAGGCTTGGACAGTTCCAATTCAAATTACTCCCTGATAAAGAATTATTATTTTTGAATAGCATGGAGTCATGCAAATCAGCATCAAAAGAAAGCAACACTGACCCCAAAACCAATGCGCACTCACTCCAGTCATGTGATTTGCATACAAGAGTCAAGGATTCTGAGTGGTCACTAGACAGGTCTGTTCATTTGCATATAAGGTGGTGTAATGGGGAAACACCCCCAAAAATACACTCACACAAATATACACACAAAATTATGTAAGAAATCCTTGTACAACTTGCCTAGAGGAGAAGGCAGGCCTGAGCACACTCCCCAAAGAGTGTGAAACCAAAGGCACAGATATACACATGTGTGTTTGTGAGCAGGCACAGGCACACACACACACACACACACACACACACACACACACACACACACGCACACACACATTCCTCAGAGGCTTAAGAGCTGAACCTGCTCTACAAACTTACTGACACATATTAACACCTGTCTTGCATCTACCCAGTGCTGTTCTACTCTTCCATCCACACACTTTTAGAAAGGACTCTGTGCAGTAAAACTTAGGCTTCCTATCAGTATTATGTTGAAATACATTAGTGCAAGAGGGAGCTGAGCTTTGTGTGTGAATGCCCATGAGACTGTGTTTATAGGTATGAATGATTGATGTGGGTAAAAAATGCAGACTTGCAAGTTTTTCCCACTAAAATTTGTATCAGTAAAAAATTCATGACCTTGAGGCTGCCTGAGGACAGTGTGTAAGAGTGTGTTGGAGAGCTGTTTATTTGTAAATATATGCAATTTTGAATACAAAATGTGTGTGTGCGTGTGTGTGTGTGTGTGTGTGTGTGTGTGTGTATGTGTTTGTGCTAAATGTGTATCGTACTAAGGGGTCTGTAAATGTATAATTGAGGCGTTAAGAGAATTGGTCACCATAGAGATTATTACATATTAATAAATCGTTGGTTTTGTGTTCCGTGATTTCTCTCTCAAAGGAGAATGACTCCAACAACTTTAGAAGAAGAACAAACTTATTCACACACACACACACACACACACACACACACATTCACTACACAATACACAATGGAAAAACCGTCATGCTTTTTTCCCTGCTGATAGTAATTATGGAATTATCAAGCTATCATGTGTACCACATGCTGAACAGGTCCAATCTCGAATAAGAAAGCTGGGTCAGGTCTGCATGTGTGAGCAAGTCTCTCTCTCTCTCACACACACACACACACACACACACACACACACACACACACGTACACACATACGCACGCACACTCACTGTCTTTGTGGTGTATGTGTGTGTGTGTGTGTGTCTATGTTTAATTTCTGTTCATAATACATAGTTAATCACCACAGAGAGTCCTCTGGCAGGTGACATGTTCGGAACACATGCATGAATAAACCCAATGAGGTAGAAGTCACACAAACACATTCACGCACACACAGACACACACAGACACACAAACATACACACACATACACAAGAGACAGGGAGAGAGAGAGAGAGAGAGAGAGAGTAATTAGAAAACTTTCCCTTCTTGATATCCCACTGACTTTCCCACACCTTCAGATTTCTTAAATCATTCCTTCTTCTGCATACGTTAAATGATCAGCCACTCTTGACAATTGGCCTGTCCAGCTATTGAGTTAGTTATTGGATTTGAGCTGTTCACTGATTAACAGCTATCGGAACAATGATGCAGAGCTGTGACAGTCTGACAATTACAAGTCAAAATGTCAAATACAAATCTAAGAAAAAAACACAGTAACAATTTAGATTGGAGTACATATATTCTTCATTAATTAGCATCTCATCACCATGTATATTAATAATATTATACTGAGTTCATGTGCTACTCTCAGCTGCTCTATTTGATTACACACACACACACACACACACACACACACAAATACACACACACACAAACAGACATACAGATAAAAATGCCACTTTACATGCCCTGAAAGTTTTCTGGCATGGCACCATATTTGAAATGATTACAAGCGCATATCTTAGGGCAGTACTACTGCCTGAACTTCAGGGGCACCTTCCTGTTTCAGAATCTCAGACCATCAAGATGTGGACATGTTTCCATGCCTTCAATAAAAGCACATTTGGCCATTCAGTGCTTGGAGACAGTAATTGAATTGATAGTGAATGCTTTGTCAGTACATAGGCCTCATACTGAAATAGCCTAAGAACACCATGGCAGGTTCTTAGGGATGTGGGTTTGGAGGATCAGTCCTGCTCCGGACTGTTGAAGTGAGCCTCCTGCGAAAGTGTCCTGCTCCGGACTGTTGAAGTGAGCCTCCTGCGAAAGTGTCCTGCTCCGGACTGTTGAAGTGAGCCTCCTGCGAAAGTGTCCTGCTCCGGACTGTTGAAGTGAGCCTCCTGCGAAAGTGTCCTGCTCCGGACTGTTGAAGTGAGCCTCCTGCGAAAGTGTCCTGCTCCGGACTGTTGAAGTGAGCCTCCTGCGTGCTCACGCCCGCCATCCCATCCGTTCCCGTCACGGATCCATGGGCCTCCGCGGACGCCTCACAGTGCCAGGTGTGAGAAAGGACCAAGATCACGTTACACTTTGCTGCCATGTACATTTTGTAAAGTGCTGCTTCTGGCCTGGTGTTTAATCCCTTGTCCAGGACAACCTCTTGAACATGTTCATATTCTTTTTTAGAATCACAATGTTATACACATCCAGTGCCCTCCTCAATTATTGTCACCACTTGTGAATACAGCTGAAAAGAGTAATTAAAAATCATCTTTCCAAAGTTTTCTCTTAGCCCGACGATGAAAATGATGAGGAAACATGCATGCTTTAAGGAAAGCAAATGAGTTTGGAGAAGAATGATGTGTAAAGTGGAATGCTCCTAAATTCCCAGCCAACCTCTTATGTGTTATGTACGATATGCTTATTAAATTGCACTTCGACCACATTAATTTTGTTGATTGCCCCAAAGCTGCCTACACTCAGCTTCAAAGGCAGTTACCATAACCCTAGACTTTGATCAATGGAATGACATTGGGATGAATCTCAGGCACACCTTGATACCTGATGAAACTTTGATAAAAATAATTATCCAAGAGGACAGGGGAGTGTGTTTTCAAGAATGTAGTGTGTGTGTGTGCATGTGTGTATCCACAGTGAATATATCCATCGCGCAGTATGCTCCATCCACGGTTCTGCTGTGGAGCTCAGCTACTATGTTACAGCACTACTCTACTCAACTCAACTCCACTTGCTTTTTTTGCTTTTCCACTGGAACTTGTCGCTGGTACCCGTTACTTTCTTTTGTACCTGCTTTGATCAGATTCCATCCATGCTGAGTCGATACTACATTGTGATGTGAACAGACTGACGGCCACTGACTGGTCTGGGAGGGCCGCTGCAAGTGGCAAGAATAACTAGTTTACGTGTGAGAGAATCAACTGTCCGGTCCAGTCAACTGGACCTACTGTGGAACTACAGCTAGAAAAGGTGCAGATGTCAGACCACAAAGCCGGCATAGCTGTAAAGCACTATATACTTGTAACACTTGCTAGGTGATTGGTACTAGACTAGTTTGCTAGGTGATTGGTACTAGACTAGTTTGCTAGGTGATTGGTACTAGACTAGTTTGGGGAAAGGTGGGAGGTAGAGTTGCCACACATCCTGGTACTCCCAGGATTGTTCTCTTATTTCACGGTCTGTCCCGGGAGATTGGTCATCTTTCCCGGGACGCCGTTGTCCCAGTTTTTCGTGAAATTGCACTTTCACACACAAATTCATTAG
>PYXC01001756.1:2775000-2822500 GCA_015244755.2 Tenualosa ilisha
GTGTGTTTGTCTACACATGGTCACCCATACAGTTGTGTGTGTGTGTGTGTGTGTGTGTGTGTGCAGTGGGGTAGCTCTAATGGTATTATGTCTGCTTGGCAGCCCAATGCCACCGGGCCAAAGACGGCCAGTCAAACACTCAGACACACAACGTCTGGAAGACTTTAAGTACCAATTAGAATAAGAAACACACATACACACACACACACACACACACACTCCAAAACAATCACTAAAATTCCAAAACTCAAATGAACACACAAACACATACTCATATGCATACACACACACACCCACACACACAGCAAAGGGGACACATTTTAATTTACCAATAAAATGATCCACCGTTCTAACTAACAACTAGATCAATGACTATATCTACACACCTTTCTCTCTCTCTGTCTCTCCCTCTCTATCTACCCAACAGACGTAACACACACACACCACACCACACCCCCCACACACCACACACACACACACACACAGTGCTTGTAGCTGTGTTATAATGAGTGTGTACAGTAGGGCATACAGGCGGCATTGGTCCAAATGATTTAAATGAATTTACTCATGTAATGTTTGATTAAGCGGAGAGAGAGAGAGAGAGAGAGAGAGAGAGAGAGAGAGAGAAAGAGAGAGTAGAGAGGGGGAGAGAGATCTGGGGTCTGGTTGGTGTGTGTGTCTGAGTGTCTAAATGATTAAAACCCGTTTTAATGTATGATTAATTTTGAGCCCGAGGGAGGAGAGAGTGACTAAGGGAGGGAGAGGAAAAAGAGATGAGGAGAGGAGAGGAGGAAAGAAGATGGAGAGGAGATGAGAGGAGGAGAGGAAAGGAGAGGAGAGGAGGAGTGGAAACGAGATGAAAAGAGAAGAAGAGACAGAGAGGAGAGAGATATAAAGAGACAAGTTCATAGCTACTTCATGAATGTAATGTCTGCCCTCTGTCTTGGAGTAAGTACTGAGACACATGAACACACACACACACACACACACACACACACACACACACACACGTGTTTATAAATATGATCATGTGTGCTTGGCAGACCGTTTAAACCATAGCACAGAATAGTAGTATAATCACAGCACAGTATAAATAAATACTGTTATTATATCAACAGGGGAATAACAAAACTGCACATTAATCAACAGTTTACTTTCAAGTCAGAAAAATGAGTTTATTTTCATCTGAACTAATTTAGGAGGTGTCAGAATAATAAGCAAATATGGTCACACTTAATTAATGCCTTTCTCCATGAGTTTATTCTACCCATAGTAAACCATTACCTAGAATTTTTCCAATATAAAGTCGTAATTACTGCTTATTCATAGTAAGTAAGCTAGTTGCTGTATATGAATTATGATCTCAATATGATTTGCTCAGTAAGGGGCTTATAAGGTGGTAAAACGACAAGAAAAGTTACTCTCAGGAACAGTTATTCTCAGTCAAAAAGACATAATTAGGACTTATGTAGACACTATTAGGTACTTGTAGGTTTGGGTTTTGTTCCTATGAATAGACCATCTTTTCTAAATATTACTGAAGGAGAATAACTGTTCCTGTTGTACTACTGCCTTATAAACCCCATACTAACCACAGCATATTAAGATCATAATTCATATACAACAACTATCTTACTCACTATGAATAAGAAATCATTAGGAGTTTATATTGGAGATTTTTTTTGTTAACGGTTTACTATGGGTAGAACAAGCTCATGGAGAACAGGGTATTAATAATTGATTATAACGACTAACAAAAGGCTAGTATACTACTAATTAGTATATGTGTACCCTAATCTAAAGTGTTTTTTTGAAAATATGATATTACACTGGATTATCATTTGGCAATGGGATCCAACATAGAAAGACTGGCAGGGATTGTCCACAGTGTATATGGGACCTATATGGCCCATACATTGTTCTATACGTACATCATGTTTTCCATATGGACTTTTCCATATGGGATTGGCAGGTGTGAGTTTGTTGAAGGGTGTGTGTTTAAACATATCAGTACATGTAAGTGTGTGTGCACATCTTTGCATGTATGTGTGTGTGTGTATATGTGTGTGTGTGTGTGTGTGTGTGTGTGTGTGTGTGTGTGTGTGTGTGTGCGCATGTGCATGAGGTGTGTGATACTGGGGCCTTAAGGAAAATATGCCACTGTTTGAATCACCCACAGCTCCCCTACCCAACCCAATCTATTCACCAAACATACACACACACACACTCCACACACACCACACACACACACACACACCACTCACCACCCACACACACACACACACCACACCACACACACACACCACACACACACACACACACACACACACACACACACACACAACAACCCCCTAGCTCAGAGTGTGAGCATGTCACATCACATCATCTCACACACTCCCCAAGGGAAAGAAAGAAATAAGAGGGAGAGTGTGTGTGTGGTGCGTGTGTGTGTGGGAAGGGGGCTCTCAAAATCTTGCTAGATCCTCAAAAAACATCAGCTTCAACAACACCCAATATGAAATGCACACAATGGCATACATTTGCACATAGCTTTCTCTGTCTGTTTCTCCATCTGTGTGTGTCTCTTTCTTTCTCTCTCTCTTTCCCTCTGCTCACACACACACACACACACACACAAACACACACACACACACACACACACACAGAAAGAGAAAGAGAGAGAGAGAGTCTTTCAGAGACATACTCAGTCAACTCACCCTGAAGGACCTACTCAAGTGGTCAAGAGCTATGGTGTGTGAGTGTGTGAGTGTGTGTGTGTATGGATGGGTGTGTAGTGTAGTGTTCTTCATTAATTGATGATGGGTCTTGGTGCTGTTGGCTGTGGAGTGTCTGATGTTATTAAGTGACTATCATTTCAGTTTTATTAAAGCCTCTGAATCAGAGCCTAAAAGCTAACTCCAGTGTGTGTGTGTGTGTGTGTGTGTGTGTGTGTGTGTGTGTGACTCAGACCTGAAATCAGAGGCCATAGGCCATACTCCTAAATGGGCAGGTCAGGGACATACCCAAGAGGACGTCACAATATGTTTTGCTATGCATATGGATTCTTGCCTTATGTTTTTGCCATCTTTGTCTCTACAATAAAAAAGAATCCAGGAGAAAGACGTATGTGTTGGACTAACCCTGCCACCCCAACACGCAAACACAATGTGACGTAGTGGATTGGGAGATGATGATGTCAATGCAGGAGTTTTCCTTCTCAAATCGTATTGGCCCAAATTAGAACAAACGTGCGTCTGGGGAAAGCCATGTGTGTAAGTGTGTGTAAGGGTGAGTGATTGCGTAGTGGATAAGACTCTCAGATTAGCCTGGGATTAAAGGGCTGAACGTTTCCGCTTCCCCCATCCTGCAGCCGGTTGGTTCCCCCCATGCTCAGCCACTCTGCTGGGGCGGGGCGCACCATCATTAGCCACAGGGATGACCTGTGAGCTGAGAGGAATGACCATATGAGAGGCTTAGCTAGGGCTAGCCTGACCTAATGAGACAGGTATGTGTGTATGTCATCTCCCTGGGATTCCCTGCTAAGTAAGGTGAGTGCGTGTGTGTGTGTGTGTGTATGTGTGTGTCCTAATATACAGTCCTACGTCAGAATGCAGCTGGAGTTCCGTAGCTCTCAGCCATCTCTAGCAGGCTGTGATGACTATAGTTTTCCTTTCTGTTTACAGCTGACCAAGGACACACGCGCACACACACACACACACACACACACACACACACACGTTAGGAGACAATAAAGAGAGTAAAACTAGTTTAAAAATTATTATTGGTTAAGACACAGTGTTGTGCAAGTTGACAGTTCACATGAGCTAGTTCAAAGTTCACTTTATACAGCCGCAAAAAATCTTCTTCAATTAAGTTTAAAGAAGTTTAAAGAAAAACAGTGGGCATTTCTGTTCTCATCTTTTCAAATAAATCCTTTCATATCATTACCCTCTACCTCATACCCAATTACAGAATCTGTCTTGACCTAAACAGTGATTCAGAATCTCTCAAAAAAAACTTAACTCGTTCAAGTTCTTTGATTCCAAAAGTGTTAAAGTCAGTTGACAGTTGGTGGATACACTAGTTCTTTTGAAACACTGGTGAAGGCCTACATCATATGAAATAGTCTGGCTTGAGATGAGTATGTATTTCAAAACTTAGTCCTGGTTCATGTACAGTGCATCAATCTTACACACACATACACACACAGACAAAATACACACACCCACAAAGATATACACGCACATCCATTCACAATCTCTGTCTCATAACATCCATTGGTCACGATACAACAGAAAAGACCCTTCTGTTTTCCAGGCCGGAAGCAAGCGGCCATATGCACGCATGCCGATCACACACTCATACTCATTCACACAGACACACACACTCACACGGCAAATACACACACACGCACGCACATAGACTGTCTGAGAGGTTTTGTGTAACTGGCCTGTAGCTTTGGTCTTGCTGCTGTTTTTCTTCTCTCCAGAGCTGGCTCATGGACAGACACTCAGTGTTGTCCAGTCAAGTGGCGCTCTGGAGAGGCTTTCTCTCTCTCTGTCTGTCTGTCCCAGTGTGTCTCCCTCTCCTCCAAACCAGCCATCTTTTCCACACAGCACATCTGAACTGAAGTATTAAAGCATTTAGAGCTGAACTTCACTAATACTCCTGTATGCTGCATCTACATGTATTGAGGAGCATGCGATTGTAAAGCACTGTGTGATTTTTGTGTGTGTGTTTATGAGTGTGTATAGTATGTGTTGTGTTTGTGTGTGTGTGTGTGTAAGGTTGTATGTGTATGTGCTGTTTTGTGTGTGTGTCTATATGAGTATGTGTTCTGTTTGTGTTTGTGTTTGTGTGTGTGTGTGTGTGTGTGTGTGTATGAGTAGGCTATGTGTTTTTGTGTGTGTGTGTATGAGTGTGTCTGAGTATGTCTTGTGTTTGTGTGTGTGTATGAGTGTGTATGAGTATATCTTGTGTTTGTGTATTTGTTTGTGTGTGTGTATGAGTATGTGTTGTTTTTGTGTGTGTGTGTATGAGTGTGTATAATATGTGTTGTGTTTTGTGTGTGTGTGTATGAGTGTGTCTAGCATGTGTTGTGTTTGTGTGTGTGTGTGTGTGTGTGTGTGGAGTGTGTATGAGTATGTGTTGTGTTTGTGTGTGTGTGTGTGTGTGAGTGTGTATGAGTATGTGTTGTGTTTGTGTGTGTGTGTCTGTGTGTGTGAGTGTGTATGAGTATGTGCTGTGTTTGTGTGTGTGTGTGTGTCTGTGTGTATGAGTGTGTATAGCATGTGTTTTTGTGGGTGCATGTGTGCATGCATGTGTGATGTGTGACCAATTGTCTCTGAACATTGTGCACTGGACTTGATATAACAGACCTGAGAAAAAAAAGCAAAGAATATCAAATATATAACCCAAGCTTGTGCGCATGTGTGTGTGTGTGTGTGTGTGTGTGTGTGTGTGTGTGTGTATGTGTGTGTGTGCATTGAGGGAAGGAAGGGAGGATGGGCATAAAATCTTTAAAATGTATTGATGGCCAAACTACTCTTGGAAGTCCAATTCTCCTCCAACTTTCTTCCCCAGAATCAGCCGAGGAGAAGCAGAAAAGGAAAGATCAATACACTCACGTTCACCCCGACCCATACTGGACACACACATGCTTGGACACACACATGGTTTTAAGGACAGTGTTTTTTACTCAACGTGTTGTTGAAGATGTCATATCGAAGGCAAGGATTTTTCAAAAGTTAAGACAACTGTGAAAGAGTGTAATATGTGTGTGTGTGTGTGTGTGTGTGTGTGTGTGTGTGGTACATAAGTGCCTTATATGCTAGTAAAAAATGAGCTGGTCTTAACTGTAAAGGAAAAAACTAGACTCTTCAAACATGCCAAGGCTCTGTGTAAAATCTTTCTATTTGTGTGTGTGTGTGTGTGTGTGTGTGCGTGTGTGTGTGTGTGTGTGTGTGTGTGTGTGTGTCTGCTCCTTCAGGACACTACTCCAGACTCTTGCAGGCCGGCTGCTTTGTTCTTCAGTATTCTTTACGACATCTCCATTAAATATTCAGCTCATCAGCAGAAACAGCCCTCAGCTCTGCAGTCATGGCTGCCCATCTCCCCACGGCCACAGCTGAACTGGGTCAGAGCTCGGCCCAAAGGCCCTCAGGGGCTCTGCTGTCCAACACACACACTGAATCTACCCCTCCTAACACACACACACACACACACACACACACACACACACACACACATGCGCACACACACACGCAACAGCACAATACACATATACACATGAACATACACATACAAATGTATACACGCTTACATACACCCATATAACTACACACACACACATCACACACATACATACACACAAACACACACACACACACTCTATATACATACAGACATACATATAGATGCCCATATATGTATATATATACAGCTTTGCACTTCTCATCTGGTTCTGATGACTGGTACAATGGGCTGCTTATCCTCTCCTCCAATCTCCTGTGTGCCTTTAACTGACTGCAAGTTGAGCAAATGTCCAGCAGCCAGGAGAAGCTGATGAAGCAGAGCTGCTATACAGCCAACTGTTCAAACAGTGCACTTAAAGATGGAGAGAAAACCAGATGGAAAGAGAGAGAGAGAGAGAGAGAGAGAAAGAGAGAGAGAGAAAAAGAGAGAGAGAGAAAGAGAGAGAGGTGACTGTGCCGGGGTCGGGTCACTGGAGTGGGTAGAGAGAGCAGTGAAGTACATATCCCCTTACACACCACACACACACACACACACATACACACACACACATACACACACTCACAGACGTCACTGGGAACAATGTGCGCTGTTACACAAGCTTCCACTGGAAACAGGATGCTGTTTTATCACACACACATGCACACATACACACACACACACACATACACACACACACTCCTCTCTTTCTCTCCATCGCACTCTTTCTCTCTGTCTTTCCCCTCTCCCACTCTGTCCATACGTATGCTCACTTTTCAGTCTTTGTGTGTGTGTGTGTGTGTGTTTGAGTGTGAAAGATGGAAACAGAGAAAGTCTTTATTTGTTCACAGCGAATCAGCAGCAGACAGTGGAGAAGATGCACTAAACATGTCCGCTATGGAACGGTTGTAAATGGAAAGCAGGGAAAGTGAAAAAGAAAGTGAGAGAGATGGAAGAAGAGACAACGCTGAAATTTCATTCATAAAAAGCAGCAGAGGCTCCTCCCATCCTCGAGTCATGTAAACCAACACTCGGCTCAAAGAGGAAGTCGAGAGAGAGAGAGAGAGAGAGAGAGAGAGAGAGAGAGAGAGAGAGCGAGCGGGAGAGAGAACGTCATTCCTCGTCATCGCTGGTTCCAGTTCCTTGGTTAGTGAAAGTTGGAAACTCTTACCGCCGTGCGTAAACTCACCCCCTCACATACACACACACACACACACACACACATACACACACACACACACACATACACACACACAAGCAAAGACATACAAAATGAAATGCTCATATTCATATTTCTAATGGCATAGTGTAGTGGAACTGTTGGCATAACACTACCCAGGCACACACACACATACACACACACAACAGACACATTCATACACTATAGCAGCAGAATACAATTAGAGCACTGCATATGTTCTCAAGAACAAGAGAAGAACCTTTATGTGTGTGTGTGTGTGTGTGTCTGTCTTGTCTGTGTGTGCGTGTGTGTGTGTGTGTGTGTGTGTGTGTGTGTGTGTTGTGTGAGATACACTGCCAATCCTTCCACCACAGTGCGCCATTATAAGAGAACTCTGGTCCAACCACACAGTTTCTGCTCCATGTGGAACTGAAGGTCTCCAACTTGGGCTTAGTTTCTCCTTCCTGATATGTTCTGGATATACACAATACTGTGTGTGTGTGTGCTTAAGGATGCCATATGTACGTGCCGGTATGAATATGTTTGAGTGTGTGAGCGTTTGTTTGCATGTGTGTGTGTGTGTGTGTGTGTGGCAGCAAAGAGTTGAGCGTATGCTTTCACTTCCATGCAGACCCATGGTGGAGACTGAGACTGCGTGGGCTGTCTCGTTCTCTCTCATCCCCCCACCCACAGACTCCCTGTAATACACACAGTCTCTGTGTCTCCGTCTGTATCTCTCTCTCCCTCACACACACACACACACACACACACAGAGAAACACTCTCTGTGTGTATCTGCTGTTAGTTTATAACAGACCATGTCAAATAGTTAACTCAAGATTCAATCTCAAGATTGAGATTATCAATCACTAAGGGTGAAAATAAGACCAATAAGTTCATATATTACCGGCAAGGGAAGTGATCTGCATGAAGTAACACTTTTAGAAACATTTAGTAAATATCTCCTGATGCTCCTCTCCATTCTCTAGGCACGCAGTTCAGACTAGTGGTCTTCTTCTGTGAGGTAGATGCAAACCAAGTGGAGGTAGCCTGTCCCCTGCACAGTAATAAAACAAGGGGTCCACTTTCTCTAAAGCTCTGATGAGAAGGTGGTGGTGGAGGGTCTTTTCACCTGTGTTTTGCTCCACATATAATGACAGTAGCTTTGGACAAAAGTGTCTGCTAACAAACACAGGCATTAACATCAACAAATAGGAGGTCCTCCATCATCACCCTGTCTTTAAAACCCCAGCAGGAAAGTCTAACTGTAAAATGAGTCTATCGAGTTTGTCACAGGACAATAAATGACTTAGGTAGACATCACGTCATGAAATGTTATGCAGAATGTGTTTTCAAAGGAAGTACAAATGACTTCCTATCCAGATACATCACTCATCTGGGCCTATGCCACCTAAGTGTCCAGACTCTCTCAAGACAAATATTCAGAAATATCCTGAATGTTAATTTAGACTGGGTATTTATAATCCTGACTTCATGCAGAAAACAGATACGCAAATAACAACAAACAAAAACATATACGTAAATAAACGCAACAGCCTGTGAACACCACTGTGTCTGCTGTTACATAAATCACAAGTCTGCAATTAGCAATTAACACCTCCTCTGTGGCAAACACACACACACACAGACACACACACACACACACACACACACACACACACACACACACACTGCCATGCGTAGGAGATTGTTACATGTTTGGCATGGAGTGGAGCTGTTGAGAGCCTAAGTTGTCATGGTGATAATAGTAGGACTCACCATGGAGACCAAATCTGAGGGAACAGCAGAGAAAGAGAGAGATAGAGAGTATAAGAAAGAGAGAGACAGAGAGAGAGAGAATGACAGCTAGAATCTGCTAGCCCTCTTTCAAAGACTGTGGATATCGAGTAGACAGTAATGTAAAGGCGATACTTGTGCTTTAAAGCAGACAACTAACTATCTGTGCCATCCTGCTGAGTGTATTTAGCCCATGTGTCATGTGTGAATGTGATATCATCATTAATGTGGGCCAGTTGGGGAGAGAAAATATGACGCGGATGTTTAATGTTGTCTGGATGTGTGTAACAAGAGAGAACGTCTGTTAAGTCATTTCAGCATTCCTCCCGGCTTGGTCACAGCGTGTGTATACAGAAATGTTAACACACCGCTCGCAAACACACAGACAGATGGACGCTCACGTACTCTCACACATACACTTACACACATACACACACACACAGAGAGAGAGAGAGAGAGAGAGAGAGAGAGAGAGGCCTCTCTCTGAACTCACTCCGAACAGTTCTGTGCATTCCAAACATTTCCCTCTGATGAAGTAAACACACACTCCTTATACATACACACACACACACACACACACACACATTCACTCTCTCTCTCCTTCTGGATCCCTCTGTTCCTCTCTTCCTCTTTCTCTCAATGAATTATCTGACTATGACAACACAAGTTGGTTTTGAAATTGTGATTCCACAGCAGTACTGACCGATGATGTCATGTAATATTGTGACCTCATCAAAAAGGGACATTCCTGTTGTTATTTTAAGATGCTTTGCATTTTGAAATGGTGATAAAGATGATAGAGATTATGATGTAACACATGAGTGAGCACGTATGAGCACGTACACACATACACACACACACACACACACACACAGGTTACAGATGAACTGATAGAGGGGCAAGAGGTGGCTGAAAGGACCATTTGAATATTCCACAGCACTGCAAAAGAACTGTTACTGGAAGGTTCATCTCTGTCTCTCTCTCAAATATTCTCACATACTCAACTTTACTACATCACACATAACAACTCTACCAACCCACTGCCCCCATTACACACACACACACACACTCACACACACACACACACACACACACACACACAAACTTGCTCACATATTATGTTATGCATAGTGGAATAGTACGGAAATGTTAGCTGGGATTCTGTGAGGGTTTTTTTCCGCTGTGGAGCTCTAAGGATAATGGAAGTTCCTTGATGGAGAGATGGGCTGAGCCAGTGGAGGCCGAAACAACACACACACACACACACACCCACCACACACACTCTCATCTGTCTCGTCTGTCTGTCTGCCTGTCTGGTGCTCCCAGACTTTCACTCTAAATGTCCAGTCCCCATAGTGGAGCATTTTAACCTGTCATTTCACTCACTGTTACTTCCACAAAGGCCCGGAATTTTGAGCATTTACACATCACTCTTTCAGCAGTCATACACCAGCATGACCACACACACACACACACTAACACACACACTCACATGCATACACATACACAGTCACATACATGCGTACACACACACACACTCCATCACCTCCACACGGGTGGTCAAAACAGAGGAAAAGAGTGGAGTAAAAAAGAGAGAGCATTTAAGAGTCTGTCACCTCCAGAGTGATCATTACCTACTCAGCTCCTCTGTAGTGGTCTGTCCATTATTGTCCACCAGCTGCCCTTTCTGTCTGACTGACTGTCCACTGGGCTCCCCCATGCCTTTAATGCACTCTTCTAATCACACCCCGACCCCCCCATGCCTTTAATGGCGAGCTACACTGTGCGATTTATGGCCCATTTTATGATGATTTTTCACTCCTGCGACTATTTTGTGGATCGGCCTGAGTTTCGGCGAGTTTCGGCTAAATCGTGTGTTGTGCATCGTGTAGTGTACTCGGGGTAACGAGAAGCGATTAACACCTGGCGACCAGCTCCCGATCAGCAATCGTATGGTAGAAGAAAATCAAACCTCTTTGAAATCCCTGGCACCCCTCATGAGGGTATTGAAGCACAGCCACGACAGGATAACCCTACAGAGTCGGTGCTTTTTCCCCTCTGAGCCTGCGTGGAAATATTGGAAAGTGAAAGTGTAGGCAGTTGTTTAAAAGTGCTGTTTAATCACTATTTCCACCACCATTTCATTCAGTTCCCTGCATGATGAGCAATACAGCACATGTCTGCCACCTATGTGTCCATACAGCCAGGAGCACTCAGGTAACATTGTGTGATAAATGCAAATAAGTGATTTCTGCCCAGAAGTATCTCTAGAGTTCCAGTTTTGGGGTTCCTAATGTGCTCATTTCACTTGCATAGTAATGGTGAACATGAATCGTGAGCTGTGGACTTTTAACCCCTATGATTTACTTGTATAGTTGGAGCAGGAGCAGAATAATGCGATTGAAAAAATCACACAGTGTGCCCAGCTTAACTCAGTCTCCTACTCCCCCTGCCCCCCGCTACCTTTAACACAGTCTCCAGCCCCCCCATGCCTTTTACAGAGTATCCTAACCCCCCCCCCCCCCAATGCTTTAACTTTAACAGTCTCCTACCCTCCCCGTGCCCCATGACTTTAACACAGTCTCCTAACCCTCTCCCTATTGTCTTCAACTCAGTCTCCTAACTACCCCCCCAAGGCCTTTATCATGTCTGTGACCTTAAGGAACTAAGACAGGGCCATAGAAAGGCATAAAAGGAGTTGGATGAGTTTTGGCTGCTGTTTTAGAAATGTAGCCTAACTGGAAAGAATCACATGACTTGTTCCATATCTAACTGTAAAAGCGTGTGTCTGGGTCCTCTAGGCCAGACCATGGGATGACCAGAGGACTGATGTGATATCAAGTCACTGTGTCAGCCAATTCAGCCTTAGGCAACCAAGTGGGTAACCAATCAGACCTTAGGCAAGAGAGTGAGGAGCCAATCAGGCCTTGGGCTGCTGAGATGAGGACACAAAGTGATGAGAATGATCCCTAGACTGACCTATAACACTACAACAAGGAAAAGACCCACAGCTATTTAAGTAGGCGAGTGTGTGTGTGTGCGTGTGTGTGTAAAAGAGAGGGACAGCGAGGAGGGGGGGGGTCCATTGAGTGAGGTCTCTTCTTCATATAAACTGCAGTACAACGTTAGTCAGTTTCTCCACTTGATCATATGTGAAGAATACTACATCAACAACACACACACACACACACACCCACACACAAACATTTATACAAGAAGTCCTTACTAGAGTTTACATACAGACCAACAAAACTGAATCATTTCCTATGCGTAAGCATTATGTACAAACACTAACTATACACCCATTAAAAATACTCTCCACACAAACAAACTAAAAAAACATAACTGATCTACAATAACACACCTTATATGTGTAGATTAGCATTACATACATGTCTCTCCCTCTCTCTCTCACACACACACACACACATGAACACATAGCGAAGTCACGCACACCCTCGATCACCCACACATCTCTGTCAAGTCCTTCATGAGTTGACAATCAGGAGGGAATCCCTTTGTGTGTGGGCATGGAGGTGTGCAGAGGTGTCTTACATAAAGCTCCAGGTCTGAAGAATGCAGACACTCAGTCCTGTTGCTGGCACGGGCTAGTCTGCCAGTAATGGGGTGTGTTGGGACAGGTTGGGCTGGCATGCTCCACAAATGCGGAGGAGTAACACACAAGATTACGGGATCTGACGAAGACTGTCGGAACCTGTCGGAGCCCGTCAGCCAATCAGCAAAGCAAGAGCACAAATGGAGCAGAAGCTGAGCGCACCTGTTGATGGGAAGTGATGGACTAGGTGTGTGAGCCCAGGTATGTCTGTATTACTGGAATCATCAGTTAACATTGTGATATAATAATTACCAACATGTCAATGAGCAATGTGCGTGGACCTTTTTTAAGTGGGTGTTTACGGGCACTTGTGCCTTGAGACTGACCCTTATGATGTAAATGTCAACCTATTCATAGGTAGCATGGCAGGATGAGAAAACAGAGACTATGAGGCAATCTGGAGGGATTATATGGCCTGGGGTTCCCTTCTGGATGGTTGTGCGTGCAACAGAGTGTCAAAATTGATCCGAATTTAAATGTCAGCATAGTCGCTCGGTGAATCAGACGATAAAGGAAAAGGTGAGAGGCGAAACAGAGGCCTTTTGCACGACTTCTGCACTTCGTCCTCCACACACATACAAGTGTCTTCAGTTATACAAATACACATATCCACCTACACAAACACAGCATCATGCAGAGGTACGCTCTATACAAACATGCACAAACACACACACGCACACACACATTTGCATGCACACACTGACATGCATAAACACATATACTTAGATAAATTATGGTAGAAGACAGCTTTGAGAGGGTCCATGGACAAACCCACAAGATTGTAAGAGCTGAAATATTCACAGATGACAAACTTAGCATCCTCACCTCCTGGTGCTTCAGCATGACCTCGGTGACCTCTCATACTACCTTTCTACAAAAGGCAAAATATGTCAAAATATTAGGTCAGATCTATTTCACATGTATGATATTCAGATAAAGAACAATGCATTTTTAAGAATAGATCATTTTTAATAATAATAATTTTTTTTTTACCAAAGACACGTGCCACAATTATTGGCACCCCTGCATTTTGTATATTGTAAATCTACCCTTCATAAATCTGTCAGTTGTGGTTCATATAGATAGGGGGTAGGGGGACTGATGATGTAAAGGTGATGAATGGTGTGAGGGGCAAGAGTTACTGTAGTTCCTTAAATAATAACAGGCCTAAGATAATGGCCGGGGTTGTAGTCAATGCGAGAAAATAAAGGGCAGAGATAGTCAGAGATAAGCTTGCATCCTGGCTTCAAAGTAAAAGTCCATATTCAAATAGGCTATAAATAGGTAAACCAGCTGATAATAATTAGGATAATACTTCAGCAAGGTGTGAATTGGTATATTCATGTAATACAGAAAAGTGGGTTGGGGTCAATTTGTTCTAACTAAGAAAACATTGTGCATGTCACACCATACATAAAACATGCAAAACATATCCAGCAGAGGATAGACTGCATCTAGAAATAAAGGCCTGCCTGCAATACAAAGCCTGCCTAAAATAAAAGCCTGTGTCTGATGCTGAAGTAGGCCCTAGCAATTATTTAAGGAATTACGCTATGTGGCTTGCTTGGGGGGGTATCAGGGGAATGAGGCAAAAATGGTGGTGGCTTGATTTTGTGCCAATTTTTTTGTTTATTTGAACTGTTTTGGCTTCATGGCTTGTTGAATGAACTAATCATGATCCACCTTTAATGTCTTGACAGGAGCAGACAATTTTGATTTAAAATGGCCAAATATTGTAGCTAGGGTTAGAGGATGCATCCACCATAATGAGATTTTTAGAGCTTTTGGAATTAAAACAACCCAGTACAGTGCAGTTTCTGTACAGTTTTTCTTCAACACATGCCAACCTACCATTAGCCAAAAGACTCATTTTCGTTCCATCTGACCTTAGAGCAGAATTCCAGGGAAAGTCCAAATAGCATTTACTTACACCAGTGTTTTAAATTTGCAATCCAATGGCAAAAAAGCTTTTTTCCCCTTGGTATACATTTTGAATATATCAAGTAACAAGGAGTCACAGATTTTTCAAGACTTTGTGATCCCAAGCTGCTACTTTTTTCTGGAGGTCTCCATCAGTGGTCCTGAAATTGTAAGCCTTTCTTGCCTCCCTGCTCACTATGTTTGGGGGCAAGTCTGGCATAGATTCAGTTCAACTGGAATCTCTTAATTATTGTTTTAACTGCACATTTTTCCCAGAACAACTCCCTTGAATGCATTTCAATTGTGCAATCTGTTGTCTTTGCCATGTTGAAAAATGCCTCAGACATTCAACATTGGATTCATATCATTTTTATATCTTAGTGAACCATGAAGCAATGGAAAACTATTTGAAAGTCCTTACTTTGGTTAACTTGAATGTGTTAAATATAAATTGAAAATGTATGTAGTTACATTATTTATCACTGTTTGTGGCAAATGTTTTTCATAATTATATGTATTTCTTTTTGATGCAATCTTGTTTCCTCTCTTTAAGGTTGGATTATACCAGATTAATTAATCAAGATTGGATTAAGGATTAAGGATGATATTTTATTTGTTATTCCACTTTAAAACAATCTTTGCCAGAGGTGCCAATAATGGTGGAGGGCTCTCATGTATTTATATGCAGTATATATTCCGTGTATATACTGTTTATATTTTATATTGGATATTTTATAGATCATATATTATCACAGACAGCTTTGATATTCTTCATTCCCATGTAGGGTTACTTTCCAAGATAATGTCAGTGACCTCTCACACTCCCTTTTCAGACAAGAATAATCATATATCATAAATTCATATTTTTCAGAACTGTTAAAATCATATTCACATATTATTCATTTTAGACTGATTTGTAATGAATAGTAAGTGGTTGCTTGTGACCCCTGATAACCTTCATAATCAGGCCAGGAAGAACACCAACGCTTTGACATTTACTAAATACTTCTCAGGTGGTATGTGTGTCAGCATGCTGCACACACACACAACATGCAGGTTCTCTCTCTCTCTCTCTTTCTCTCTCTCTCTCTCACACACACACACACACACACACAAACGCTCGTTACGGTTCATTCATCTACTCACACTTAAGATGTACCTGTTTTTCTTGGTTGGGTTTAAACTAAGCAAAGCAGCGTCTACACAATAGGATGAATGCTTTAGCTTTAGTTTCATCATCTCTGCTGACAGCTGACTCACCAGTGAAGTGAGAGCTTGATGTTGCCGCACAGGTCCAGCCATAATCCCAGACCGTCAGGTACCTAGGCATTCCTCTAGTATGACCCTGTGCTTACTTAACAGGCTCAGTGTCTATCGTTGTGAACACAAATCCTTTGCTTAAACAAACTAGTAGCATGTATGAACCACACACACACACACACGTACACGTACACACCCACACATACACAACAAACACTGGAGGAGAAAACACCCACACGCACTGATAGACATGCACGCAAACTGATACACCAGATACCGAAATACCATGCCCTACCCATTTTTTTGCTACCCAGTAAATCCAGTGATGTTCCTCTGAGTCACTTGCAATCATCAATATCTCTTAATACCAGAATGACTGAATGCCAGAAATCAACTCAAGTAGTCAACTCTTGACAAAGGACTTTTAGACTGTGAAAACTGTGGTAGATGTTGAGGCGTGTTTATACTTAAGCTATGCCAAAAGTAAAAAAAAAGTGAAGTGCAGGCATTTGCTCCAGTGCATGCACACATCCAGAAATATTTTGTGTTCATATACAGTAATCAAACTTTAGAAACACAACAGATGCAGTCCTCAACCATCTGATACTATTTGACAGAGATGATAGGAGATCGTATCGACAAAAAGTAAATGAACAAACAACAGAGCTATCAGTTTATGCACAAATGCATGAAAGAATTTGCGGGGTCTGTTGGAGACGTATGGTCAGTTGGTCCAGCAATTATTAAAGTTTTGAGAGAAACAATAAGACCACATGCAACAGCACAAGTGCAGCACTTGGCTACAATCCCTGTGAGTTGCAGACCTGCACAGACAAGTTGGCATTTACACTCCTAAAAACTGACCTTTGGAGGAGCAGAAGTGTGACTCACAAACACTCACTCTCTAGATGTAACCTACACAATCTGCTCGGGGAAGCCCCCTACCCACACTCTCAAAGCACAGGCACACACACTTACACATTAAATTATACATTTTTGGCTGCTCATTGTGTGTGTGTGTGTGTGTGTTTATTGCTCTGTGTTAGTGTGTGTGTAAGGCCTTTACGTAAGGCCTGTTCTACATGGTACATAATCCATCTCTGATAATTTGGCCAGTGCATACATTTAAGAGCATGGCTGACACCAATATTTTCCATCGCTCTATGTAAATAGCAAAAGTTCTGCAAGTCTTTCAAGCACAACTCAGCCAGTTTTATCCTTTTTATGTTTTAATATTTTACCAAGAACATTTCAACAATGCTGCAATATGAAGGTACTTTGTATATTTTTTAAAGGGAATTTAAGAGGGTGAACTGCAGTTAGGTTTTTATTAGTGGTTAAGTTAGGTTAAGTTTAATGCTATCCCATGTGCTTGTTGCACAATTATCATTAAGGTCAGAGGAGTTGTACTATAATATGCCATGTCTGATTCATAGAAGTGGCAATCATGACATACTTGTTATCCTGTGATTGACAAAGAATCAACAAGCCTGTGGCATTTACCCAAACCTGTGGTGTTGGCATTGTGTCTTTGGTAATTTTACATACACATGTCTTTGCATGTAAAAAGGAAGATTTCTGTAAGAAACTTAGTAACCAACAATTCATACGGTATTCAATAGTCTATTTCACAACACTGAGTGTAATATTAGGAGTCTGTTTTACATCAACTATACAAACAACTACAGATACACACCACACTCATGATTTAAAGGAGCAGAGTGAGAGTAGGTGTACAGTTTTGGAATCATCTTTAAAACAGTCACGTCAATGGCAAATCAACTCTAGCTCTGCAGCCTGCCTTGTGCAGCTCTGTATGTAGAGGGACCATTTTCTACATAACGGAAAAAACTGTGTATTTTTTGCCTGAGGCAATAAACAAAGTACAATTTAGAATTTGTGAAAGAGTGTAAGGGCTTCATTATCATTGTATAAGAAGTGAATACTAACTTAATGGAACTTGGTACGGTATTTGGCTGATGATGATATCCTATGATGCATTTTTGGGGTAATGAGAATACCATGATGCATGATGCAGAATACCATACTCAATATGGTACAACAGCAAATATGCTAGTTTATAGCAGACTGGATTGGACACTGATCAACACAAATGTAAACTAATGTTAAATTGTTATTATGAAACTAATGAAGGAGCAGTCAAGTCTGGCTGACACCAGATTACTTCTCATATCTCAGGTGAGACTGAACACCAATCTGGGGGCCCTTTATTTACTTCTATTTCCAAGGGACGAACCAACATTAAAGCGGTAATTGGGTTAAAAACCCAATCAACTCAAAACTCAGCTATACTGCTCATGTGCTATGGGTGGATAAAATGAATTACATAACAGTATCAGTCTTGTATAATTTAAACATTTTGTCTTTTATGACACAACTCACACCATATAGGCTAACCTACAGTCTGGAGAACGCAAAAAATGTTATAAAAATTGATAACCATCATCAAATGTCTAGCCACATCTAGCTTAAAAACAATATGATAATGTTTTGTTTTCTTTTTCACAAATAGAAATGAACAAACACCAACATCTAGGCTCTCGTGAATACGAGCATAGCACGCGCATTACGACATGGCACATATGCGGTTGTACACTTAGTCAATCTATGGCACTTCCCCTCTCAGCAGCCTGAACATGCAACATGACCTGATGTCAAAATCACTGAACTTTCGCTTGAACTTAGACGTGTTGACTTCTAGGCTATACCACACAGGGTCCTGCGTCAATCAGCCCACTCAGGAAAAAAATACCCATGACTGCTCTTATTCGAAGACCAGGAAGAACAGAAGTCCGTCATGTTTTCAGTACCCTGAAGTTAACTGAGTGCTCCTCATCCAAATCGGAGTGCGGGCAAGATTCTTATGATGGATATCAGACAGTGGGTTGAAGTTCACGGAAAGGGTATTCCCCACGGTCGTGCGTTTTTTTGTCCACTTCGCCCTGCGAGGACGCGAGGAGGGTTTGCGGTGTAAAGTATTAGATGTGGTAGCAGATTAAGTCAGAGTTTTTCTCCGATGCGCGTGAAAGTAAGGCAAAACTTTCCTTTGCGTGGCGAATGGCTTTCCAACAACTAAATTGTCTCCCAAACCCTAGCACATAACATTGAGCACAATGTAGGTGAACAATGAAAAGATAAAATCTAAAAGATCAACAGCCTATAGCACTAAGCAGTTAATAAGCTTTGTAGCAATACGCGTCGCAGAAGGCGAAGGACTCCTCGCTATTGATATAGGTTATTAAGAAGCCTATGAATAAAGTAGCGTGTCGTGTGATTTACTCTAACCTATAGGTTATACTAAATAAAGCATCAAGCCCACGTGAATCGCCACATTTAGTTATCCTGTCTAACTTATGAAAAATAAAAGTTTACTGACACTACAAGTCAACTATAGTTTCTCTGAGTCCATAGAGTCAGGTTACGCCTGTCCCGTTGGGCAGTTTAATATCTCTAGCCAGTTCTCACTTCCATTAGGTAGCTCTTGTTACAGAGCGGGGGTATCATGAGGTTGTTCCCTGGCAAGAAGAAACGGGGACACACGCTTCCGCTAAAAATACCTGTCTACGACTATATTTGGATTGGCTGGATCACAATCAAATTTCTAAAATAAACGGTCCCGCCCCGGCACAATGAATGGAACTCTGCTATCACACACCGCCGTGCAGCCCACTGCTATATTTAGTATAGGCGCTTGCGTCAATCACGCGCCTCAGTGCGTCAAGCCCTCGCTCCGCCCCCGGAGGCTGATCATTGGCCAGAATTAGAACGTGGCCAACAAATTACGTGTCTTGTGATTGGCTATCTTTGATTTACTGTTAACTAAAGCTACAGTAACCTAATTTATTTGCTTGGGTTGTGTGCCCACCTCGATTAGTTCATCAAAAAGTGCAAAATTTGGGCTAAAATAACAGATCACGCCCTTGTTTACCCTTCAAACCCGAGCACCTGATCATGCATCACTACAGATGGCTAAAAACTGTGCAATCTGATGCGGTGCTGTTCTGGAGAATCTAGGTTGAATCTTGCGCTGTCATGCGGTCAACAGGTGCGCTGTCAGCGTTCAGTCAGCAAAACATCGGCCATGTAAGCTCACTAGACATTGCCCCTGACAGTTGTAAACGCAGTTGAACTGGCCATGTACAAGGAATACTAAATACAATCGAAAAGCAAAAGATTATAGCCTTCGTGCCGTAAAGCCTCTAGCATCTAGTGCACAGGCTCCTGCGCTCATCCAGAATTTGTGAAAAAAATACGCACGCAACATAACACACAAGGCATTTGAGAACTGAAACCCTTTAAAACCAAGTCTACTCATTAGGCTGTCTAATAATGATTCTTTGGTCTACCTTGACTAAAAATTGCCATTTCGTATGTTAAAGTGAAGTCTACATAAACCACAGTGGTCAACAACATTGCCCTAATAAACCCGTGCTAGAGTTCGAGGATCCCCATTCAAAGTCGGTGGCTGTCGCCCTGTTTTTGCTTAGCCCTGTCACTGAGTCGCAAGATCAACTCCCCCTACCGACAACTCTGTTCCTTTTCTCCCTAGTTCTTTCTGGCACGCGGGAGGAAGGCTTATGTGTCTACTGTACAGAGCTACACAGTGGACTCAACGTCACCCGCGCCATGACGTCAATGCGACGTCGCGCATTCCAGCCTCTCTATGCAGAAGCCTAACACATAAATGTGCTATTAGACTTTCCCTCGCAGAGTCTCCACATAAACAAAGGCACATTGCAGCTCGAGCCCGGCGCATCAGTCACGCGAATACTGTCAAGCGCGGACACCACGGAAAACCTTAAGTAGCGGAGTAGGACTACTCGTCTTACTTTTTTCTTTTTCTTTTTTTGGACGGAGGAAACAACACATTATATTTCTTGTAATTGTTGCTATGCCGATCGATCCTCAAACTAAAAAGTGACTAATATAAGCCACAAAAAATAACTTTACCGGAACAGCCAATGCACAGGATATTTTAAGGAGGTTCAAAACACATGTAAAGACGGAACCACTACAGCAATCAAGTAAGTACCTTTTTCATTGTGAACTCATTTCGGATTTTAGGAAATTAATTTCCCTTTAAAATATGAAGAAATTGATATATTTATCATCTGGACGCTTTGTTGCCTGGTTTAGTTTAGCCTGGAAGAGGGTACTAGACAACTTTTCGTCCTTCGTGAGAACGGGGTGACCTGTTGAATAGTCGGAGCCGAGCGGTGCGTCTCAGAAACGGGACTTAGTTGTGCGCTGTCGCTGGCGGCAGACGGATGGCTCTGAATCCCAATTTAATTTGCGAAAGGTATCATATTCTTTCTCGTTGTCATGGAAATTGAATGCCTCTTCAACACCACGGTGAAGCGGCAGTTGTGAGGGGGGCTTTCTCTGTTGCGATAAGTGTAGAACAGCACAGTGCGAGGCACAGCTTTATTGCAACTGCACTATGGCAGGCTACCAGGGTGTCTGAATCACTTTTTTGCTGGTTGATGTAACGACAGCCTATCTTTAGCTGATGCAGCTTTATGTGAATGTATTCTTATGTTGTTTTAAGTCTCATATGCCTTGGCTACACTAGCTACAATATTTTCATTCATTCATTCATTCATTCATTTGGATAGCTTATGCTGTTGTTTTGAGAGTATGCTCAGTTCTTAAACCGTATTCATTACCGTATTCATATTATTCATTAGCATATATATATATATATATATATAGAGAGAGAGAGAGAGAGAGAGAGAGAGAGAGAGGCAGAGAGATAAGACCTGGGTTGTTTAGTTGGGAAAATAGACACACCTTCCTTAGGCTTAGGCTATGTCACTGATTTAAATATGCCGCCCTAGAGTATTTAATTTGGCCTACATGCTCTCTGAAATGCCGAGCGTCTTTAGAGAATGGTCACCGACTTTTCTTCGGTTAAGACATGCAGGCCTTCGGTTAAGACATGCAGGCAATATAAACATCACAGAAATTACCACTGTACGCATGTTTCATCCTCATATTAGCACAAGGATTTAATAGTTTTTCTTTTATCCTAACCTGCTATGACCATTGGACCAAAGTGCTGTTGAAGTATAGGCTAAAATAGTATCTTAGGCTACTTCAGAAGTGTGAGTGTGTGTGATTGCTTGCATGCGTGCGTGCGTGTGTGTATGTGTGTGTGTGTGTGTGTATGCGTATGTGAGAGAAAGAGAAAGAGACAGACAGACAGACACACACACACACACAGAGAGAGAGAGAGAGAGAGAGAGAGAGAGAGAGAGAGAAAGTGTCAAGATCTGTTCTTCTCCCTTCAGATTTACTGTACTTGTATATCCCTGCTTTCTTTCTCTTCTCGTCTTCTTTCGGTCTGTTTGCTTGTGGGGACTCTCTCTGTCTGGCTTATTGGAGCCAGGGGCAAATGCGTGTTTAGAGGCTCTCTTGCCGTTCTCTAGGTTACCAGAGCGCAAGATCAGACGTGTGTGTGTGTGTGAGAGAGAAGGGAGTGATTCGGACTGTGTATGCTATGTAACTTTTTGTGTGGGTGTGTGGTGGATGGAATTTCATGCTCTTCTTTTCTTTTCAATGTGGACGAATCTCTAGGTCTGATGGTGACGTGTGTCTTTGAAGTTGATGTGAAATTGCTATGAAAGCGCATGGTCACACGGGTTAAAATAATTTTATGCTCACGTCCGGGTGACGGAGGACACTGCAGGTCTTGCTAACGGGACTCTGTGCCTGCAGGTTTCAGGAAGAGGGCGCTAGACCCTTGTAAATGCCATTGGTGGCGCGCACCCGGCTTTATAGCGCTGGGGTGAATACACACACACACATGCACACACTCTTTCTCACAGACACACACAAGTGCGCGCGGGGAGACGTCGGGAGATATCTCAGGTGAATGTCTAGCTTTGGCTCTTTCTCTATATACTTTTTGTTCAAAAGATACAAAATTCACACATTCATATGTCGTGCATTTCATTTAGGTAACTGGCGAGGGTAATAAGGGTTGTAATAATTTCCCAAATTCAAATCTAGAATGTAACATGAAGTAAATATTCTCTAGTTCAGTATGCACTTTTACTGTAGCCTATTGTGTGTATTTTCCTTATGTTCAGTTCAGTGTCTTGTCCAGCATCGTTCTCTCATGCACTCTTTTTCTCCTTCCCTTTCGGTCTGTAGGCTTTGTCCTTTCATCTCATTCTTCTGTAGTCTATATGCGTCTTAAAATATATGCAGTAGCCTTTCTTTGGTACTTATTTTCTATACGTGTGGTTCATGTCTATTTCAAATCATATTTATTTTTAAGACTTATATACCAGATACACGCTTATTTCAAGTATAGTGACAGCTCTTGAAATATCATGAACTTAATTTTCCATTGCTTCATAAATAAATTGTTTAAAAATATTTGGCAACTCATTCCTCATTTCAGCTCATTTCTAATTTCAACTCATTCAAAGGATAATTTCGCGCTGCTTTTTGCTTTGCTTTGGTTTATTTTGCACCATTGACAGTCAGCCATTGCGCCCAATTTTTTAACTTGATGCCCCTATTACTTTGGTGGGTAAAGGGAATTAAATTGTAGATGAGAACTGTACACACAATACACGGTCAATGCGGTGAGATGCGCGAGTTTTGTTTTTGGTGTAAGGCTGACCGCAGCGCGCGCGGAAAAGCTGTGGAACAGACTTGAGTATAGTTTCTGTCATTATTTTCGTTTCTGATGTGACTACGGCTTTTAACTTTGATTTTGTTGTGGGATGTATGTGTCTTCTTGACACGTGTTCTGTATATTGTTGGTGTTTTTTGGTTAATCTATCCAGCCTAAAGTTTGGTTAATTTAAAACGATCCAGAGATCTCGATTAAGTTTAATCGGTTGCTCTGTTTTAGGCGCTGGTTCGGAAGAGCGCCCCCAGCCTAGCTCCGACCCACGAGTACCGGACACATCCTCTGAGGCGTCTGCCGACACCCGCACCATCTCCCGCACCACTTGCAAACCCACCACAATTCAGCGAGCAAAACTCACACGAGGTAAGCTAGTCAAGGACCAAATAGAAGCCAAACTAAACGATATTTCCGTAAATTTAACATGGTTATGTCAATGATAATGTGAACTGCTGTCTAAAAGTTGTGTACATGCTGCTTTAATTTGAGCCAGTTTTATTTGAGCCAGTTTCAGACTTTCCAAGAGTGTGATTTAACGGGTTGTAGAAAATTGGTTGTATCATCCCAGGTGTGTGGTATGCTGTCAAAATGTTGACCATAACTCACTGGGACATTTGCGATTTGGAAATATCAGCACAGAATATGAATATAACATAATATAATAGTGGTTTGTGCAGAGCGCCTACACGTGTGTTTTGTTTTCACCTGATCGTCTGTGGGCGCATGAACGCAACTTTGTCTCCAGGCAACTCACCTGTAACATTAGGCTATGGTGCACGCATATTTAAAATATGCAGTAAAATATAATCAATCAATTATATAACAATATATTGTTGAGTGTAAGTGTTGTCATATTTAAGTAGGCAATTCTATCTACATTAAGGGAGCAATCTGTCATATAAATAAAAGTGCTGAAAAAACTATAGGTTACATGTATGTACGAACGTGCACCGTTGAAGCAATTAATCAAGAGTGTGTTTTATAGAGATAAGCGCTACGTGGTTTTGTGTGAATGAAAGTGTACCTGAGAGAGAGCCAGGTATTGATTGTGTGCCGTTCATCTTTCGTTTATTAGATCTATGGCACTGAAGCGATGAGCAAACACGCGCATTTATTGGAACAACTGCATTTTGTCCATCTAAAATGCACCCCCCGAGGTTAGAATCTATTTTACCCTGTGATCCTTATACACATGCACAGAATGTTTTAATTTACTGCGCATTGCTTAACAAAACTATGGCTATTTCTTTTTCTTACACACACACACAAACTTGTTTTGGTGAAGGGAAATTATAATTGGGTTTTGTGTTTCGTCATCAAAAAGGAGAATAGTCCAATCCAAACAGACAGGCTCGCATGAAGCTATACTCACATGCACCTCTTTTAGCCTGTGCACGGTGTTTTCGGGTTGTCAGTTTCTAAATTGTGCATTTGTGTGTGCCCCTGTGTCTAAACTGGGTACCAGTGTACGTATGTGAGTGCATATGAGCGAATGTTGGTGAGGCTGCTTTTGCTATAGTCTCCTCAGGATAAGCATGCACTTGCAACAGACACACACACACGCACACGCACACACACAATGTGAGAGCAACAGAGGGAGAGCGGAGAGACAGGAAGCCCTGAAAAAAAAGAAAGAACATTTGACTCACCCAGTGAAGTCCCCCTCTTCTAGATGACATCATTGTCCCTTGTATCCATGACGACAAAGCCTAGTTGTGTTGCCCCCCCCCCCCCCCTCCTACGCCGACATCACGCATATATGTTTGCGTGGAGAGGGGAAAGATGTGTGGGTCTTAGACTTGAGAAATTGGCATTATTGCACGTAGCAAGTCAGTTACAACAAGGTAAATTGTAATTAGCATTAATTACATTCATATGCAGTTTTTTAAATTATTATTTATTTATTTTTATTGGTATTTTTTTTATCAGATGTGATTTGCGGATTGGTGACTTTTTCGTATTGTTGAAAATGGGCTCGGTGGGATGTACGTGTGTGCCTACACGCGGGGCTGTGTGAGTGAGTGAAAAAGCAAAGTTAAAGAGGCGTACATAATTGATAAGTCTGATTTTCCTAAATACACATGACGCGAGCGATTACCGAGGAGCGGCCAGACGACAGACGCGGGATATGAGCGTCAATGGGGCTGGTGATGTGTGTACTCTTCCCCGCCCGAGAGATGAGCAAACACTGGACACACACACTCACGTACAGCCCCCTACGCACATAGCCGCCTCAAACAGCTGTGCTGGAGGTGTGTTTCTGTGTTTCCATTATGCAAGTTTGCTCCGGTGGCGTGCAGCGTCGTTTAGGAAATACCAATATCACAACACCCGTTTTTTTTCCTCCTTCGAAATAAAAAATGAATATTCAATCATGACTACTGACTTATTTAAACGATGAAAAAAATTAAAAGAGAGAAAAACTATTTATCAGGAAAAAATAAAATAACACAACAACATATTACAACACAAAACAAATACAATAATAATAATAATAATATGCTGACATGGACGTTTTCATTTGCAGCTTTGGGTGTATGCCTCTCTATGAGCACAGAGTACTACCAAGCACTCTTTACTAACTGCATACTAACATCAGGGTCTGTCAGCATCTTCCTCTCTGAATGCACGACTAAACAGAGGACAATCCACCAACCACCCTTTCTCTCTCTTCTCCTGTGTCCCCCCCCCCCAGACATGCCTTGTGTACAGGCTCAGTACGGCCCGGCTCCCCCGGGATCCAGCTATTCCTCCCAATCCGTTGGTTACCACGGAGACTACGGCTCTGACCTCATGAACCCTGACTATGCCAAGCTGGATCTGGGTGCTGGAGAGATCTCGGCGGCAGCAACCACCTCTCTCCCCAGCTTCAACGTGTTTGTGGAGAGCAGCTACGACCCGCCCAAGCCCTCCTGCCTGTACCAGCTGCCCTCGGTGCGGCCCACCATCAAGAAGGAGGACGACCCGTACCCGGCTGGGCCGACCCTCTCCATGGGCCAGAGTGACGACGCGCTGGCGGGCAGCTCCATGTACTTCAAGCAGTCGCCGCCCTCCACTCCGCCCACCCCGCTCCCGCCTGGGCCTCACGGCGGCGCCTTCCTGTGGGAGGAGCCTCAGTCCCTGCAGCAGCTCCCCCAGCCGCAGCGATTCGCTCACTTCTATGAGCAGCCGTCCCCCGGGGCCTCCTACGAGGGCATGGGCGTGCAGGTGCGCCCTGAGCGCTCGCCCTCAGACGTGCACGGGCACGGCCACCCACAGGCCCACCCGCACACGCACATGTACCCGCTGGGCATGGCAAAGGCCGGGGGTCTGCCCTTCCGCTCGCTGGCCTCCATGGGGGGTTGTCCGGCGCCTCTGCCTTCCCCTCCGACGCGATCCAGCACAGGAGAGGGGACGTGTGCCGTGTGCGGTGACAACGCTGCCTGCCAACACTACGGGGTGCGCACATGTGAGGGCTGCAAGGGCTTCTTTAAGGTAAGGCAAACACAAACACTCAAACACAAATACCCATCAATATACCCATCTCACAAGTCTTACTAAACAAGTTTTCATTGTGTTATGACAGTATAGAACAGGATTGAGTATGGAAGCATGCACATTTGCCTGTACACAAAGAAACACACACACACACCCTGTCACTGTTAATGAGAGCTACATTGTTTGTAACACATGCCTGTTCTGACATAAACCCTTTAAGGACAATGGCCAGCAATCAGCATCATATTTTGGAGTTTGTCCTGTGCATATCAAAAGAAAGTTTTCTGAGCCTCTGAATACTGTGTCTGGCGTCGGACTCTATATGCAATACACAAGGATTAGTATCCTGAGCTCTGAGGCACACAAAAATGGTGTGTGTGTGTGTGTGTGCACAGATATTTTTTGGTATGATATCTTTTGGCGTCACAGTTCAACATGATATTACAAGCTTTATTACAAGGTGTGTCACTCCTCACTGCGAATTTGAGCAGAACTTGCTGTGTTGGCTCCTCAGAACATCTGAAACAGTGAATGATACTGACACACCCCTACACCCGTGAACATTCTCAATCTCTTCGGAAGAGATAATATCACAAACAGAGAATTATGACTGCCAATATAAATGGACAAAATAGGGTTAATAACAGAGCATCCAAAACGCAGGTCTGGAAGAAGGCCAAGGAGGGATCAGTTCTCATAACATAGTGGAAAGTTACGCCCTTCCCTCTACCATGAAGAGAATACCTTTTCTATAGCTAAAAAGGAACATACAGACAAGGATATATGTGAGATCTGTACAGGCGGTATGCATGAATGAAATCCTGTCTTTTGGGATTCAAGTTGAGTTTAGCCTTCATTTGTCTCCAGCTCTCTGACAGAAGTGAAGGAGAGGCACAGAGACAGGCAGGGTGAGGTGAGAGGAAGATAATTGAATCTTGCTTGTGGTCGGCTACAGAAATAAATTGTCCCCCTTTTCAATTAGTTTCACAATTTGTTTTTATTTAGTAATTAATAAAAGCAGGGGTGGTATGCCAGAGGCTGTAGTAACAATCACACATAGGCACATGCCTGTAGTCTTACACGCACATACATGTGTCCATGCACACACTCTCTCACACACACACACACACACACACACACACACACACACACACACACACACATACATACACAGACACACACACACACACAGAGATTACTGTCAACTGTTACTAAAATTACAATGAATATAATCACACCCACTGTAAAACAAACACATGCACACACACACACACACACACACACACCCCTATGGCAAAACATGAAACTGGGTGTCTTGCCAACACATCAACCAAGTCTCCCCCCGAGCAGCTGTGCTCTCTGTCTGTAAGCTCACATTCAAACCAGCTTGGTTAACATGACAATGACAAAAATACTGAAAGAAATATGCAACAAAGATTAACTACTAGCAACAAACATGTGCAATCTGTTGTCCAAAAGCAAAAATATCAATCCTTAACTGGTAATAGTAATATTTTCAAAAATATTTGAATATTTGCCTTTTCTGTTATTTGCTCACCCTACCACACACATTAATATCTGTACAAGAAAATGCATTAAAAGATGAATTTTAATTTCTGAAATGTTTTGAAGAAGCTTTTAGCTTTTCATTCCATTCAGTAGACATTTTTCACATTCAAAACCAATTGTTTCCTGTGAATTTATGATAAATCCACAATTCTATACAATTAATTCTTTTAATGGACTACTCATACATATTAAATATTTGAAATGTAAAATATGCAGACAGTATTCTTGTTTAATTTGTCACTAACTTAGCCAAAAAAAGAAAAAGGATGAACTGGGATTAATCAAATCAAATTCATATAAGTGTAGTCACTAATGCATTCAATTATTCCATCATGTGCTTTTCAATATTGCTTCTTTCACACAATGTTACCATTCCCAAATACACCACCATATTTCTCTCTGCAGAATCAATTCATCCCACCACATTTTCTTTTCTAGATTCTCTTTTTCTGTCATTTTGTTCCTCAACTGATGAATGTTCTATCCCATAGTTGTATCCCAAGTGCTTCACCTAATGACTGACAAACACAGACAAGATAAGGGATAAGCAGACAGATGTAGACAAATGCATACACTCACACACTCATAGATACACATCAGGCATGCGCACACACACACACACACACACACACACAGGCATGCACACACACACAGGCACACGCACACACACATATACACACACGCATGCACACACACACAACCAGGAATAATGACTATTGGACTGATTTTTGAATTTTCACCTTCCCCAAAAATGTGTGGTTTTGAGTGAGTGCTCAAACACAGCTCTACTCCCCTCTGCCTAGTGAGAGGCTGAGGCAAGTAGAAATGTGTCAGACACTGTGTATACATTCAGGCAATCCTATACACTCTCAAGTACAGGTTACTAAGGTACATATATATGCATACACATGTGCACACACACACATACACACACACACACACACACACACACACAGTCTCTCTCAATTCCTCAATATCTCCGCACACTTAACCAATTAACACTGATCAGTGATAAGGACATCGAGTGGAAGGGGAAGAGGAGAGAGAAGAGCGGTAGAATGAGAAGAGAGGAAAGAAATGAGAGAAGAAAAAGAGAGAGAGACACTAGTAGAAAGGGAATAGGAAGAGAAAGAGGGAGGGAGGGAGGAATCCCCTGTGGCTCTGTGCTGTGCGGGACCATTAGCACATGTTACATGTCATGGATCCACAGCAGCGTGTCCTGCAGGCCCTAGGGAGCACTCTGAGCAGTGGACCGTGTGTGTGTGTGTGCGTGTGTGTGCATGAGAGTGCCTGCTCAGAGTGGTCACTGTCTTTGCTTTGCAGCCCTTTTATGTGACCGAGGCCAAGATTGCGTTTGTAGTTGAGCTGTCATTAAAGACTGTGCCTATTGGCTGGCATGATTAATCGATTGTGTTTGCAGGATGCCTCCCTCTGTCGGATTCTTTCACTCGCTCTCAGACATCTTAAAAAGAACAGGTTTTTCTGACTTTTTCGGGCCCTTTGTTTTACGAGTTTCTTCCGCTCCACTCTTTTTATTTAATTCCGTCTAACCGTTTTAACAGGATTAGACTCAAGGTGCGCCAGTCTGTCAAACACACGCATAGGCCTACGCATGTGCAAACACACACACACACACACACAACACATACACACACCTGAATGAATGAGTAGTGTGAATAGACTTGAATGGGATATTGAGCTGTGCATGTTTTGACACTGCAAGCCCTTGATACTGCTTTTATTTCCCATGACTCACAGCCCTCTCCACTGAGAGAACTTAGCACTTGAACACTTTTTCACCCGCTTTTTGTCCCTTAAAGCTCTGGGAAACCTGTGCAGACACACAAACACACACAGACCAAGAATTTAAGTTTATTTTTTAATTGTCACGAGATTCTATTTATCAGGAAAAATCTGCTATTTAGAGATGCTCCGCCTACTATGTCACACAAAGTTCAACTCTGCAGTCAATAGAACTGTTGTCTTGCCCCTGTGTGTGTCGTATGTTTGCATCTGTAGCCGTGTGTGTGTTCGCCTTGTCTGGTTGATAACATGTCGAAGTCAATGTAGTAGTTGTTTAAAACTGACTTAACATAACATACCCGCCGTCCGTAGACCTGCATTTGCATAATCCTTGATTTTCTTCAGAGCGTAATCGTAATGAAATAATTTCTCTGGTACTTCGCTTATGCGCACTGGAGCGCTGAATGTGCTAATTAAATTAACTGGTCCATTCGCGGTGCATCTTTATCAAATGACAAAAAAAAACATGATAGAGAGAGTGCAAACGAAACAGAAAGCAAAGATGCGCGCGCGTGTGCTAAGTGTGTGTTAGGAAGGACTGTCCTTCATATTAGATTAGTGCTTAGTGCGTGCAGAAGACCTGCATCCTGTTCATATGAAACTGCTAATATCACCTAATAAATCGTATACTTGGTAAGGGTAGTATCCCTGTTTCGTTCACTTTCAACAACCCGCTGTGTTTTGCGTGGCATTCACCGATTATGGTGTCCGGAAAAGGTCACACTAGATAATAACTCTCATTGGTATCGGGGGTAGGTATACACGCACCCCGATCACATTGATTTACCGGGAATAAATAACTGGCGCGCTTTCTCCACGTGCGATATGGAGAGACAAACCTCCCCAGACTCCAAGCCTAATTGGCTTAACGTTTGTCCATGTAGTGGGCCTACAGAAACAATAAGCAACCCCTCTGTTGAATACATCAGCCTGAAATTTTTTTAAATGGGAATTAACACTTCATAGTGAACTGGTAGCTAATTCAATTAGTTCTCTCCACGCGAGTGTTTTATTGAATTATCACGATGAAATGGGCTACAGATGGAGCTCATTAACTCACCGTTTTGTTTTTTTTCTCAGTTTTTACTAGCGTGGGATGCTTAAAGACTTGCAGAATTAAGCGCACCATGTCCGCCGATCAGAAACCACTCCTTCCCTTTGACTTAGTACAGGCTATCACATCCCCAGTGCACGTCTTTTTAGTTTTAGTTGTGACGGTGTTAAGGACATACGGTGGGCTTGCACTGATCTATTTGATTTCATTTTAATAAGGTCAGTGATAATCGCGGTGGGCCGACCGGGGGAAAAAAACAAGTCCCGCAGGGCTCATGCAAAGGCGCGAGCCGCTAAAAAGCCCCCCGGTGGCGCGAGCTGAAGACTGACCCGCGAGCTTCACAAACAATTCTATCACGCGGGGCTGCCTGTCTCTCGGGAGCGGCTTCAGCACGAGCTGCACTGATCCTCATTGTCAGCGGCTCTCGCTAATAAAACTGTCCCTCCTGCGGGCTACGCATGTTGGGAAATTAATTTTATCTAATTATCCTAATGACGCGCGAGCTTTTTCACATTGTAATTAAAATCTGACCTGCTAGCTGCTGTCTTCATTCTGAAAAAGGAATTCAATAAATAACAATTTTGGTGCTCTGATTGCCTCCCTCCTCCCCCTTCCTCTTTATTTGTGTATGCAGAGAACTGTGCAGAAGAATGCCAAGTATGTGTGTTTGGCCAGTAAAAACTGCCCAGTGGACAAGAGACGGCGAAACCGTTGTCAGTATTGCCGCTTCCAGAAGTGTCTGAGCGTCGGGATGGTAAAAGAAGGTAAGGCACGAACACATACACACACACACACACACGGTTAAGTAACATATGTGTTTCCTTGGCTTTTGGATGTAGTCACTTACTGTAGGCACCCCTCATATTCTTTGGTTATCAAGAAGCACCACTCAGTGCCCTCTACTGGCCAGTTGCCTCAGTATTACTACTACAGTTGGCCCATTTGCATGTTCAGATATGTAACAGTTTTATTTTCGGCCATAAAACCCATCTACTCTCTGTGTGTCATTTGTCTCCAGTGGTTCGCACAGATAGCCTGAAAGGCAGGAGGGGTCGTCTGCCATCCAAACCAAAGAGCCCTCTGCAGACGGACCCGTCTCCCCCCTCGCCCCCCATCAGCCTTGTCAGCGCTCTCCTGCGGGCCTACACACACTCCACGCCCCGGGATCTCGATTACAGCCAGGTGCCACTGCCACTTATATTGTATCCTCAGTGTGTCTTTAGCTTCATGTCTGTCTGAGAAAGCCAGAGTGCGCCTTTTTCAAATTCTACGCAAGCCAGTACAGTAACAAGACGTTCATATACATCCCTTAGCAGTGGCTGTTAAGTTATCAGTATGCTTGCTGAAACAAAGAGAAAGTAGTGCTTGTTGTGCTAAGACCACTCTCTGCCTGGTCCTCCTTGTCTGTAGTTCAGTGCTGTGGAGCCGGTGGGGCTGTCTGAGTCACAGCAGGTGCAGGTCTTCTACCGCTTGCTGACCAGCTCCATGGAGGTGACGCGGGCCTGGGCCGACCGCATTCCAGGCTTCCCTGAGCTCAACCGAGACGACCAAAACACGCTCATTGACTCTGCCTTCCTGGAACTGTTTGTTCTGCGACTCGCCTACAGGTATGTACGCCTGCGCACAAACATCAGTCAGGCATCATCAGTCACAGACCACGTGAACACACACACACACACACACACACACATACACACTGATGAGGATTCAGTGTTTAGTAGTATGTCTATGTGTCTGTGGTCACCGTGTCTCCATGTCTCCTGGCACCTCGATTTCTGTTTAGACTGGGAATGTGTACACACACACACACACACACTGTACATTTAACAGTGTGAGTGTGTCCTCTCTTTGAACTGAAGCCTCTCTCCAGAGCCCCCCACCCCTCTTCTCTTGACTCACCCCTCTCTGAGTTACGCTTCTCTTTCTCCCACTCCAATTTTACTGGTTGCCGTGGTTAGAAGTATTTCCTTGGTGACAGTACAGTGGTCAACGCACACAGGAATGTGTGTCTATGTGTGTGTGAGTGTGTGTGTGTGTGTGTGTGTGTGTGTGTGTGTGAGTGTGTGTCTGTCTGTCTTTCTTACTCCAGACTCTCTTACCTTGTCCTATAGTCTCTCTTACCCTTTTTAACACTCTTCAAAATCTTTGTTTTCTGTATTACCTTAGAGCATAATTTCCTTTGAAAAACATTAGTGATTCATAGCTCCTATTGTGTACGATCATCAAAATTTCAAATTGCATGCATGTTTTGGAGAGGATGTGCACACAGTCAAAAAAATGTGTTTTTGTGTGTGTGTGTGTGTGTGTGTAATTGTGTGAGAGTATTAGATAATAAGAAACAGTCCTCTTCACCCGATGCCAGGACTTGACAAATGAAACCATGGGAATTTTGTGTGTGTGTGACTCTGTGTGTGAGCGTGTGTGTAGAAAGTTTTTCTTCCCAAATTGGAAGATTTGGTTTAATTTTGAAATGATGTACATCTGTGAAAGCTTTTCATTAAAACACTGAAAATAAACCTGCAAGGGAGAGAGAGAGTGAGAGGTAGTGGGGTTGTTGAGCAAGACGGGGGGATGGAGATTCATGGGAGGAATGTTTACTGTGGAAACTGTGGCTTAATTAGCTCCATCTCCCTGCTTTCATCTCGCCTGCCCCAGCGATGGTTCTTATTTGTCACCATGGTAATTGTTTCCGAACTCCATGTCTTCAAAACTGACTGGTGAGCCAATCAGATCAGCGTCAGTTCTCATATGACCACCCCCTGGGGTTGCTATGTCACCAGAGGGTGAAAGTGTGTGCCCTGTGTGTTTATGTACAGCAGATATATGTTTGTGTGTGTAACCCCCCCCCCCCCCAATCACACATGCACGCACGCACACACACACACCCAGAACTGATTAATTAAAAGATGAGACATCTTCTGAACTCCATCAAAGGGTACTTTGAACCTGGCTGGCACCTAATAGCACACAGATAATAGAATATTAACCCCCCCCCCTCTCTCTCAGGTGGGTGCTGCAGGAGGAGAAGCTGGTGCTGTGCAATGGACTGGTGCTGCACAGGCAGCAGTGTCTGCGGGGCTTCGGGGAGTGGCTCGACTCCATCCGAGACTTTAGCGCCAACCTGCAGAGCTTGGGGCTCGACCTGACTGCCTTCAGCTGCCTCTGTGCCCTGGTGCTGCTCACAGGTAACACTCTTGTGAGCACACGCACACACACACACATACACACACTCAAACTCACATGATGCCTCAATCAAAAGTTTTCATGGAGAAAAACAAATTAGTTTGAGACCGCTGCAAATACTGTAATCAAAACTCAATTCACATATTTTGTCATACTGTTACTTGCACAGACAGTTTCTTTTCTATTGTGTAACCTTTATGCATCTGTGATTGTCAGCCGCTCCCTATAAGAGTCTTTTTTCAAAGAGAACCAGGCAGATATTTTCACACAAAATGTACCTTGAAACTAGAGGTAACATTAGTTAAACACCATTGATGAGGGAATTGATATAGTAGACTGCTTTCAACTCAAGGTCAAACTTTCAGCAAGTTTTCTCTCTGTCGCTGTCTTTTCACGGACACACATGCACACTACACACTTGGCCACATGCACATATATACATACACAATTACGCATTACATTTTTGTGTGTAGCTGTGTGTGTATTTGCCAGCACTTTCAGTTAATAATGGCTGTGCTTGCCCATACATGTGCTAATTCTCTCTCCCATGATTGTGCACACCTGCAAACGCTCCTACGTGCATCTCATGTGTGTGAGACACAAACAACGCTCTTGGTGTCCCCTTATCTCTCACACTCATGCTCCCATACCTTTTCTCTTTCTCTCATTCGCTCTCTTTTTTGAGAACCTCTGATAGACACACACACACACACACACAAAGGCGCAGAGTCTGTTGTCGCTACATATAATTCATTGTCCACACAACTCTAGTTCCTGCAGGTTTTAGGCAGTAAACAGGGATCATATGAGGTTCCGTTTTGGATGCACAAACACACACACACACACACACACACACACACACACACAGACACACACAAACACATAAATGTACTCCCAAGTAAAAACTGTTTAAATATCAATGGAGGATATGGGCACGTTTGGGGGCCTGAGTGTGTGTGAGTGTGTGTGTGTGTGTGTGTGTTTGGAGAGCACTTAGCTCTGTAAAGGAATTGAACAGCACTCAGCGGAGGGCTCCACTAGACCAGCCCTCCTTCCTCCTCTACCCCATCTCTGATCTGTCCGTCCCTCCATCTCTCCCTCACTCGCTCAGGCTATCGACCCTCCTAAAAGTGTCAGCTGTGAGGACCATTGATCCCACTCTGCAGGAGAGAGAAGGAGAGAGAGAGAGAGAGAAAGAGAGAGAGAGAGAGAGACCATTGATGGTTGCCACATACAGAATCTCCTTGAGGCATTTTAGTTTAGTTTATATGAGGTTAACAATGATTTGAATTTAGTTATACAAAGACAAAATGTGCTGTTTTGTGTGTGTGTGTGTGTGTGTGTATGGGGGATGGACAAGAGAGAGATGTAGTGATGTGTGTGTGTGTGGTCAGGACACTGCGTTCCATCTCTTCTTCACTGATGAATAGATTAGACTCACATTTAGGAGCCAGTGACTGAGTGTGTATATATTTATGTGTGTGTGTGTGTGTGTGTGTGTGACATAATAGATTGGCCTCACATTAAATGCCTAGTGGCTCTGTGTGTGTGTCCAGTAGCTGTCCAGGCTGCAGGGTTGCCATGGGAAACTCAATTAGCTTTGCTCTTAATGGGGCTTGTCTGCTCACCACCCAGAATAATTCAGCTAATTGTTCAAGTACTTGTGTTTAAGTCAGCCTGAGAGAGCAGGCCATGTGTGCGCGTGTTGCTCTGTGTGTGTGTGTGCGTGTGTGTGTGTGCGCGTGTGTACTGCATGTTTGCATTACCGTTCTACTCTTTCTTATATTTTTTGTGTGTATGTTTTTTTCCTTACTTGTCTTGTTTTTCTTCAGTGATCTTTTCCTTGTCCGTTACCTCTGGTTCTCAAATCACTCCCTTCAATTCTTTCTATTATTTATCTTTGTTTTTTTTTCTTATTAAAATTTTTTATCTGTCCCATTTCAATTCAGTTCAATTGAGTTTTTTTTCAGCGCAATTTCTGAATGTTGGAAACAAGACTGAATCTTCAAAATGAGAAAAATGCAAAAAAAAATAAAGATGAGTGAATAAATTCACAGTGAATATGTCCCTTCTCTCTCTCCATAGATCAGTGTCCTGGTCTGAAGGATCGGAAGCGTGTGGAGGAGCTGCAGAATAAGGTGCTGTGTTCTCTGCGGGACCACCTGAGCTTTGGCTCCACTGTGGGCGGTGCTGCGGCAGGGAAGGCTCCCCCATCACTGAATCGTGTGGTGGGGGTGAGGGCTGAGCTTCGGACCCAGCGGACGCAGGGCCTCCAGAGAATCTTCTACCTGAAGCTTGAGGACTTGGTCCCTCCCCCTCCAGCCATTGATAGGTTTTTGGATACATTGCCCTACTAAAGGCCCTCGTTTGTCAAAATGCAAAGACACGCCCACTGTTTGAGACGGATCGGCCAAGGGGTGTGTCATCATCAGCAGAACTAGCTGTGGACGACAGGACTTTTGTCTGGAAGGAGGCCACACTACAATGCCCATGATCTCCCATTTACGCACACAGGACGTACTATTGTCTGTGGGAAAGAAAAACTAACAACAACAAAACAATCAGAACATTTCTTATTCCCGGTACGACGGTGTGTGTGTGTGCGCGTGCGTGCAAGGGTGTGTGGGTGGGTCTCTGCACAGATGTGTGTTTGAGTGTGTATTTTGAGCCTTGACAGTGTGAATCTGATGTCACAACATCACTTCACACACACTCCCCTCATCACTCATTCTCAGACATGGATTCCTCTGTGTAAGAGACTATATCTGTCCACATGCGTGTTCTTGGATTGTGGCCCAAAACAGAGCACACCTCACAGTTGTAAACATGCAAATAATGACAACATACAAAAAAGTACACACACACACAGAGAGACACACAAACACACACATACATACATAAACACATGTTGTTAGAGTATAGGCAGAGGGTAGTGAACAGCTCCTGCGTACAAGTGCAATTTCTGAAGTGCTTTTCCCACAGGATCACACTGCGATTCCAGCTCTGTAGTTGACATTAGCTGACATGAATACTAAGACTCCGTCCTTAGAGCCACTGGCCGTGAGGCCATAGGTCGGGGCCAGCCAGAGACAGTGCACAGCACTGCGTTGTGCCGCGCTAACCTTTCTACGACAACGGAGCTCCTCAGAACTTGAATTTGCTGTAGTATTTTTATATTGAAAATGAGATATGAAATAAAAACGCAGAAAAAAAATTGTAGGGCTTCAAGACAACGGAACACCAGTGTGGAAGTCAGTGGGAGGGAGAGGGGGGAGATGCTGAGCACTTAAAGAAAGATACAGAGACGCCAAGAGAGAACAAGAGGGGAAGAGGGAGGGCTGGTGGGAACACAAGAGGGAGGAGAAAGAGAAGGAACGAAGGATTGGGAGCAAGAGAAGACAAAGGAGAGAGGGAGGAAGGATGAAAAGAAGGGGTGATACATTCCGCATTAATATGTCTTTTGTATGTTTATATCATTGATGCCATTTATTGACAATGAGGACTATGTTGTTTTTGATTTGTACAGAGGAAGAGGGTTTGTGCATGGGTGTGTGTGTTTGCGCTTGCCTGTATTTATTGCAAAAGACTGCGGCGCTGAGAGGACTCTTTACAGCCCACCCAAGACAGATTCAACCTATATAAATATATAAATATATTACCACACACACACACACAAAAAAACTAATATTTTGAAGTGTTTTTATCTGATAGCTTTTTTCAACTATTGTGGTACAACTTGTGCATTATTTTGTTTCTTTTTGAAGAGGAAATGGGAAAAAAAAATGTTTTCCACTTTCTCTTGGTTTGGTTTTATTTTTGTCTCTTTCTTTCACTGGAGGTTCGGCTCAGCACTTTGACATGATAAAATAGTTTCAATGATTTCAGTCTTGGTTCTTGTGCTGGTTTTCTTTAACAGTGGTTTATGTATATGAATGTGTGGATGTGTGTGACTCTCTATTTGTGTGTGTGTCTTCAGGGCTGATTTTAAATAGATGGATTTGTGATGCTGGCAGCGTTTATAGATGGCTATTAGATTCAGGTGTGTGTGTGTGTGTGAGTGAGTGTGTGTGTGTGTGTGTGTGTGTGTGAGAGAGAGAGAGAGAGAGAGAGAGATCAGATCAGACCCCAGCCCTCGTTAAGCCAAATCGATCGACATGGTGACATTTTAGAACATACACTGCAGCTTCTCTCTCTGTCTCGCTCTCTCATTCTTGATCAAACATTATCGGTGAACATCACCAGGCTTAGGCTATATATCTTCAACATGATTTGATATATAAAGAAGCAGAACTACAGGGTCAATGAAGTTGAACCCTTGGTAAAGATGATCAAAACAATCTAGGCTGCATAAGGACATAATGTAGGCCTACATTTGAGTTCATACAATTAAATGTTATTAGGGACAGATCATGCAATTATTGTCTAAATAAAAAAGTGTTACAAGTACACCTAGCCATCATGGCCGAAGCTACCAGTGAGGACATCGAGATCATGTCCTCGGTAATTTTTCTGGAGCTGAGATTTATAATCCCAAACTACCGTCTTTCAGATGTGTCTAACTTCTAACTACTGAACTAACAACTAAAAATTGCGGAGTGGGCGCTTGCCTACTTCTCAAAACAAGAGTATCTATGTTGGCAAAAATCGCTGACTGTGCTATTTGTAGAATGAGCGTTCGAACGCGCGATATATCACCTCTCACGTGAACTTCAGTACACTCAAACTCACACAGACAAACAAGCTGATGGCATTTGGTGGAGAAGCAAAGATACAATGTGTCTTTTGCTAGAATGAGCTGGTAAACTACAAAGCCCAAACACTTCTTAACTTAAACTGTCAAAACTGAAGATCCTGTCACTGAAAATCACAACCTCTCCCGAAAATGTCTTTTGCGAGTGGGAGAGCCACAGACACAGCGCAAGAGAGAATGACGGGGAGAGCAATTTTGTTTAGGCTGTTAGGTGTTTTGTGCAGACGTACCTTTATAGTCAACCTCCATCTCTCTCACTAGGCTATTAATCAGTCATAATGAAAGTTTCTTGCAGCTCAGTCTTTTAAAAAGTAACAGGCCTACGCATTTGACACTGTATGGTCGCAGCATAGTGTAGACTAAGTAGGAAAAAAGCCACCCTACATTTCCACTGCCTGGGGGTGGTTTAATGACAACTGAGTTGACAGTTCTTTGTTATTCAAAACTAGTATCATTTTTGCAGGTTAGGATGTAATACTAAATAACTGCAATTTAAAGGAATTAGGCTATTTGCAGCTCATAATGCAGGAAATGCAATATTTTGGTCAGGAATAAAACTGTATTGAACTATATTGCATTCAACCCACACAAAAATGCAGCATGTTGGACATTGGACGATATTTTACTGTAGGCCTGTACTTTACCTCATAACTAGCCTATGGGTAGGCTACAGAATTTTTAAATCTACTGAAATTCAGTGAAATGTATGCCGACACTGTAACCTACACTGATTTATATTAGGCTTACAATGATTTGTTAAGTAATGTGATAATGGATTGAATATTTCTTTTTGTCAAATAACAGCTACAAGGGATTAGTTAACCTCAATTAGCCATTACAAAATAATAATCAGGAGAAAGAAACAGTCTGTTGAGAAAGGTCTGAAGAAGAGAGGGTGATTGTAGCGATAAGTGAGTGATGGTTAAGAAGTGACCCCCTGCCATATACATGTTCACACACATCAAACCACACAAATGGAAACTGGTACCAGCCAAGTAGATTTCAGACTCAAAATCATGATCTACAATTAAGTGACTTTTTAAATTAAATTACCAGTTTCGGTTCTGGTTGCCACTGGCCTGACACACACTCACACACGCAGTCAGCGGGGTTATTGGTTTCAAACTCCACAGGTTAGGTTACTGGTTTCAAAATGCACAAACTCTCTCATGGCACAATTTGCACATCATTACGATTTTTGCATGACAGAAACCTTCCCAATGGATGAGCACTGTCAGCCATTTTTGACCTTGGTAGGCTATATCAAAAATCTTGGCTACGGCCCTGCAAGCCATTCGGTGTTTTACATACTCTAAGGTTTCAAATAAATGGATTACATTAATCTGACATACTGCAAATTCATACACAACTTTGTATCCTCTGCTTTCCAAAAGATTATGTCTCTCGCCTGTCCATGTCCACGTCGCGTGCTCAAATGTAGCAAGGTATTCAAATTTCTCCTTTTTCCCCGCTCTAAACACGTATAACCTACATCGGCCTTTATTCACAGGGAGCTGTTTCTTAGTCGCCGCTACAGGCATCCCAGGACCATGGCCAGCTACCAGGCAGCTAAACTTATTATCGTAGCACCGAATCAAGCATTCCGATGGTAGAACGGTAGTACACGTTAGAGCTACAACTGAATATTAGCAAAGTCTAGCTAATTAAACCGTCTGATATTGGTAATCTCACAAAGGCACTTCCTATCAGATGTCATCTATCACCAGCGGAAAGCATCGTTAATGCAGTTTTGGAGCTTAAACTCCTGCCAGTTTACAATATCTGTAGACTAGAAACTTAGACTTAATAATACATATAGAAAAATTCAAGCATTCGAGCCCAAACTTGTTGATAGCATTGAACAGTCTAACTGTAGCCTATAGGCTACATCTCTAGTTCATATTATGCATGCATGGATTTGGCATGCTGATTAAGGGTAAAAATATTGCAATTTTGAGTGTGACTGCTGCAGTCTTTAGACCACCCCACTTGACATGGGTACGTTGCTCAATCAGCCCACCTGACCTGTCTGTTGATGAAAAATTCAATGAGCCATATAACCATGTGAAATTATAAAAGCCAACTGACATAAAAAGAATCACAAGGGGCCAAATACACATTGACACAAAAAAGAAAATAAATACCAGACAGAACAAAGATGGGAAGAAAAAGAACAGAGACAACATGTGGTTTAAAGTGGGTAGTAATTTGCATAACCATGTCCAGTGGGAGGTTTGCACTCACTGTATTTTCAACTTTATGGTTTGCAAGCTATCTATGCACAGCTGCACAACCTGCACAGAGACGTGTGGCACTTGTGCACAGCTTTCCAGCTTTGCATCGCTAAAAGTTGATATCAGATCATTTGACTAGAGTAGGGCTGATGGTTAGTTGGAGTCAAGGTACAGGAGAAGGTACTTTACTGATAGATGTGATAAGTGCTAAATATTGATTGTCAGTTTACTGCAGTCATGTCAGTATAGATAGCAATGACCAGATGAAGGCCTTTAGATCCAGATGAAGCTCAGATATGGTGTCCGATTGGGCAGGTCTTTGCCAGATTGAAACAGGAACCCCAGAGCAATAGCCTATTTTTGTTGGTTTGCAGATTTTCCAAGTCAATGAGATGTGTTTAAAATAACGTACAACGAATTGGCCCACATCCACAATAGCCTACAGATCTAAAATGACAGTGACCAAAATAATTTGGAATGTTTAAAACTTAAGGAGTGCATTCACTGCCTGGTTAATTTTTAGTTATGTTGAACTAGTCTGCGTCATTAATCTGGGTAATATAGACTGGTAGATTTTGACCATCCGCCCCAGAGTGTTTTTGCCACTGTGTGAGTGAGTGAGTGTGTGTGTGTGTGAACAAAGGAACATGCCCTCAATATTTTCGGCCTCACACAAATCTGCACGCACTGAGAAATACTGGGATTTCCCCTGCAGAGAAGAGGGAGAGGGGAAAAGCAAAAAAACAAAAACAAAACAGTTTCACTAAAGCCATGCGTCCACCCCCTGTCTCTCGTCTATCCTCCCACCATTCTCCACCTCTGTGTCTAGTGCATCACACACAGACACACAAACACTCACACACACAGACACACATGCACGTGTATACACACACACACTACACAAGGCCTACCATACAGGCAAGACTTAGGGTTAAAATAAAAGCAACTTTTTTCGGCCAGTAGGCTACTTTGGTTATTTTGAAATGTGCCAAAGGGGAATTCACACACATATGGACACTAACATATGCACACTCACAAAGGAGGTAAGATTAGTCGGATGGCTCAGTTCACACATGTGGTTAATCTGTTGGTGTTCTCTTAATCCGGAAACACTGATCAGACACCCAAGTCTCTACCTCTATTCTCTCTCTCTCTTAGTGTGTCTCTGTGTGTGAGTACGAGCACAGTCGTGTGCCTGTGTGTGTGTGTTTTATTAAGGGGAAGTAGCCTAAGAATTCATTGCTATTTGAAGTATTCATGACTAATTAATCATATGAACCGGAGTGTATGGCGTTAAATATTAATTACAATAATCTCTCTTTTAATAAATCATGAAATAAATAATAAACAGAAAACTGTCTGCGTTTAAACTTCTAAAACCCTGTGCACGCTTTATTTCGCTTTCTTAGGTTGTTGTTTTTTTGTTCAGTATATCATCCCCTTCATTTATGTTGCAGATTTTTCGTCGGAGACATTTCACTGGTGCACACTCCGGAAAAAGTGAATTGTTTATAAATGCGTCTGGCAGTTGCCTGCTGTAGAGTGTAACGTTAACGTTAGCGACATCTTCTCAAGCAGTTTGTTGAGTTGGTGCTGTATTTCACCGTCAACTGCAATACGTCAGTAAGGTTGTTCTTGTCCAACTGTTGTTTATCTGGTTGTAGGATCATGTGAGTAAATGCCTTGGACTCGGAGAAATCTACAAGCTAACCTTAGCAAGTAAACAAGTCCTATGCTTTGCTAAGGACAAGCTCTAGCCAAACAGACTGAGTTGTCTGCTACCGCTACCTATGAAAAAGGTATTGTTCATCATTTCACTTCTACAAATACTTATTTTATTTAGTGTGCTCTTACAACTTTTCTGCTTTCACTTTCACAAGACGATTAGCATGAAAGCAAGATCAACGTCCTGACGCTGGACTGAGTAGCTGAAAGTTTGCTGACACTTGGCCATGTCGGAAGGAACAGGCAAAATGCCGCTCAGGCGCCTGGAACCTCCCATCCATAAATTCACCAAAGTGGTCATTCCTACTGATCTGCAGAGACTTCAGCAACATCAACACAATATAGAAAAGGTACGCACATACTATATTCACAAGCTTCCAGTCAGCCCTGCGCATATGATGGCCAACTCTGGAGACGACAGCAGAAATAATGTTAGCTTTGATTTGTACGGGAAGTCTATTGTCTATTGCCATGGTTTAAGCTAGCCAGAGTTCAGACGCTGACAACATCTTACAACTCTGAACTGTGCAAACAAACTCCTCATGACCTGTAGTATCTAGTAGACTGACAAACAATGCAAGTAAAGATAACTATAACTAGTAGACAACTTCAGAAATGTTATAATTTCTGGTGAAAAGTGATGAAAAGACTGTGATGCACTTTCATTTGACCTGAGAGTTCTCACCCTTGAAATTTTTCTCACCCTTAGTCACTCTTGACTGGATCACCTGAATGATAGAAAGTGTCAGATGCCTCATTAAAGATGTGCCATAGAGACCACTGTCCCTGATGGTGTAGGCAGGGTAGCGGTGTCAGGGTCAGGCAAGGCATGAGGTTAACTTGAGTTTCCTGCTCTTGAGGAGAGCTAATCAAATACTTGCGGATATTGGGCATAGCTCTGACATCAGCACAGCTAACCACAGCCAGGGCAAGAACACCCCGCCTGAGGCCAGAGAAGGGGATGGGGGATTGGGGGTGGTTTGGCCTCCCAGGCTGTGGAACAGTGGCTGCAAAGAAGAGGCTGGGGCTCACGCGCTTTACTCCATGATGAGGTGAACTGAGGGAACACCAGTAATGACATATTCATATCCCTTCAATCTCCAAAAAAAGGTTCAGTTGCCTTACAGTTTTGCACTTGACACATGATGCTTACTTTCCATGGCCTAAATGAATGAGGACCTACACAGACATTTTCATATCACTTGCAGGAATACCGCCCCATTAGTGTTGTTGGGCATGTTGTTGGGCAGGGGGCCTAGCTAATAATTCATTCAACTTTGGCTCAAATATAAGTCAAATACATTCCAATTAACACGTTACTGAGCACATTTTTACCAAGTAAATTTTTAAATACTGTTTAACTTACACTGTTTTGTAAAATAATCAATATGTGTCAATGGTCTTGTCAGACATGAGTCAACGTGGCAACAAACAATTGAGTCAGGGTTGTGAGCCATCTTTGAATGCTTCTGTCTGCTGACTGTTTTATCTGTGTTCAGTATTAATAGAAATGTATGCATGTCTCACATCTTATAGATCAGTAGGGTGAGGTCAGAAATTGACACAGCACCCAAAGGCCAATAGAATAACTCGGAGTCTGTTTCTTTCTGTGGTGTTGAAATGGAAGATGCAAGTGTCATTCTGAAGAAATTAAGTTTCAATGATATTAAACAAATCAAAAGTGTAATTTTATATAATACTTGGCTGGAATAGTATTTCATACAGTCTTTTTCTGCTCTGCACATATGTGTACACACACACACACACACACACACACACACACACACACACACACACACACACACACTTGGGGCTTATTTTGATTCTGTTGTAGTTTCAGAGATGCCAACAATGGGACAGACTCCACCAGGAACACATCAACTCCAGCCGCACCGTACAGGTCAGACACAAGTGCATGTACACACACACACACTTACACACACACACATTCTCTGTCTTTTTTACACACACACACACACATTATTAAAGACAATTCAAGAAGTTAGTTGAAAGCAGGACATACAAAACAGTCATCAAGGTGAAATTCTGATGCTGGATGTGTGAAGGTGTGGGGTCTTTATTGGAGAGTTTGTGTAAGTGTTCGTGTGTGTGTGTGTTTGTGTGGTTGTGTTTCTGACCCTGGCACACCTCAAGCCTTGTGGGACTTGTGAGAGCTTTCCTGTGTCTGGCGCGTAGGGTGTGTGTGGATGAGTGTGGAGGAGTGTTTCTATGTCTTTGTGACGGACAATACACTGCCTCAGAGACACTGCAGACATTGTTTAAGTGCATCTCCTGGGGGGAGGGGGGGCAAGGGCTCAGTAGATTTGGATGAAAAGTGTTTGAAAAAGAGAAAGGAGGGATGATTAGAGGCAGACAGCAGACAGTGGACTATTCCAGCACTTCAGTATGAGCATGAAGGCAAGGCTATTTGGGAGTGTTTCTAGTTTCTGTGAGTGGTTGCATGAGCATAACTGTATTTATGGGGATGGAGATCTCAATCAACCAAATGATGCTGTGTGCAGGGCACAGTGAATGTGTGAGGCCTACAGCATGAGTGTTTGGTAGAACACAGATGTTTGTCTAGAATTACATGGAGCCCTTAATAAGGCCAGCTGCTGACCTTTGACCTTGTGCCATGACTGCCGGAGGCACAGCCATTGATTTGAAGGATTTAAGGTGTGTGTGTGTGTGTGTGTGTGTGAAGAACTTGTTCAAGGCTTATGACTTAATAGCCTGTAAAAGGCAAACAGCAGAGTCCCAGATGAAGTTGACTCACACACCTAAAAAATCATAGTAAGCATTTAAGGGCTCACTTCTTATCATACGTTGCATCTGTCTTCAGCCCAAAACACTCACACTTACAGGGATCTCTTTCTGCATGTCTGCAGTGCTCACTCAGTTGTGATCTCGGAAGCATGGCTCCTATCTGTAGTACATGTTGTATTTGCCATAGTCAGTATTAAATCTGTTGATGGTAAGGTCAGGTTGATACAGCAGTTTAACGTGGTCATATTTGTGTGTATGTTTGTATGTGTGTGTGTGTGTGTGTGTGCGCATGCGTAGCAACTGCGCTCAAACTTACGAGAGATGGAGAAGCTGTGTGGGCGTGTCCGGGCGGAAGACGCCGCTGCGCTTGATAAACTGGTGCAGCCAATCAGAGCGCAGGCGTCAGCTGCAGCCCAGGACTTCCTGCGTCTCCACTCAGAAGCTACCAATGCCCCAGTGCCTTCACCGCCAACAGCCTCACTCACACAGCATGACCGGTCATATGGTAAGTGTGTGTGTCCTGTGTGTGTGTGTGTGTGTGTGGTGTGTAGGTGTGTAGGTGTGTAGGTGTGTAGGTGTGTGTGTGTGTGTGTGTGTGTGTGTGTGTGTGTGTGTGTGAGTGAGTGAGTGAGTGGTGGATGTACATATGTATTCTGTCAATCAAAATGGTTGGATTGAAGTAGACAGGAGGATGGCCTTGCTCCAGATGTTTGCCCCTCCACACACACTCACATGCAGCTCAGCTCAGCTTCATCAAGCTCAATCCTGTAATCCTGTGCTGGTTGCTTGATGTGTGTTAAGGTGGTGAAGATGAAGAGGCCAACTCCCCAATGTTCACACACATGCACCTGCCACCAATTCCACTGGAGCAGAATGCTGCGGAGAGCTGGGACTCTCTGGAGGAGGTACACACACACACACACACACACACACGCACAAAATACACACATACAAGAGAAGTGCACACCTATACTTCTATTTCAGCCTTCTAAGGCCTTTCTTTTTGTTGTTTGCAGGATTTGCAGGAGCTAAGTGGTTTGATCAATGAATTTGCTTCACTTGTTCATGTGAGTATGCAAACAGAGCGTGTGTGTGTGTGTGTGTGTGTGTGTTGTCCTGGCACCTGTGAGTGTGCTGTCTGTGTTTGTGTCTGATGAGTCTGGGTGAGCAGTCAGACTGACATGCAATCCCACCAGAGTCGACCTGTATTGATCCTATCCGTGAGAGTGTATGTGTGTGTGAGTGTGTGTGCACATGTGAGTGTGTGTGATGG